>SJYO01046538.1:63307930-63738746 GCA_006410555.1 Capra ibex | reverse complement strand
CAATAACTATAAAGAGGACCGTTAGAACTAAGGTCGAACACAAAGAAGGTCAGGTCGTAAAGAGTACTACATGGGACGTATATACAATTTATTCGTCCCACTGTTATATGTCGGAACTGCCTGAGGAAAAGGATAAACCTTGGTCAGACGACAAAGTACAGGTCAAGATTGCCAACGAAGGACCGGACGTATGTCTAAAGAGTTCTCCGTCCAATCCACCAGACCATAAGGGTACAGAAAGTCTTAAAAGGTGTCAACTAACACTAGGTGTGTCAGTTTCCGAAACTGTATCAGTTATTTCGTCTTTATCTACAAAAAGACCTTGAGAGAACGAAAAAGCTCCTAGGTCGCCTACAACCGTTAAACTAGAGACCAAGGAGACGGATTACAAGGTATTTTCCAACATTAAAACCACAATCCTCTAGTCGAGTCCCAGAAAGATGAGAGGTAGAGTAGACTACAGAGTACAGTACCGAAAATTTTTATTTGACATCCATTATTACCAAAGGGATAACCGAGTCTACTATTTCTGAGGCGGACATTACATCCTCTGACTACAAATTAGGGACCCAGTCCTTCTAGGGGACCTCTTCCCTTACCGTTGGGTGAGGTCATAAGAACGGACCTCTTAAGGTACCTGTCTCCTCGGACCGTCAAATGTCAAGTACTTCAGTGCTTCTCAGTCTGTACTGACTCACTGATTGTGCATGTGTGTGTAATGTGACTAAACCAAGAAGAAAAATTTTCACAAGGTCAATGCGTAGACTTTTGATGTCTTATTATATCGGATATGTCAAATTTAGAAGTTGTTTCTCAATTTTTCTAATTTTGTTTAACAACAGTCTTCTGTCCTTCGTCGTAATATTTTTATAGGGAGACAAAAAAGAGTATGTATCATAAATAAAATAATCAGGATGATAATTTATGATGAACAATGGTGATAAATGATCAGGATAACGACAAAAAATTTGTTATTGTAAATACATCGTGTTATTTTTATATCTTATTGTATGATAAAGTTTATTTTTGGATATACAATACAATTTCAGTATCTACATTTATTGATAAATAATACAATATAGTATACCCCACAAACCCGGACATACCGACACATGACCCTAACGAAAGATTTTTCAATGAGATAGGTGTCACACTTGAGACTCGTGGTCCCTCACCAGACACGTGTCTCGACGGACGGAGTCCCACAGTCTCGAATTCCCCTCACTCCTCCCAAGACTCGTCCTGTTCCCGTTTGACCTGTTCGTATTTCCATTCGTTGTAAGTCTTTTACTTCTAGTACCGTAGACCAGGGTAGTGAAGTACCCTTTATCTACCCCTTTGTCACCTTTGTCACAGTCTGAAACAAAACCCCCCGAGGTTTCAGTGACGTCTACCACTAACGTCGGTACTTTAATTTTCTGTGAATGAGGAACCTTCCTTTCAATACTGGTTGGATCTGTCGTATAAGTTTTCATCTCTTTAATGAAACGGCTGATTCCAGACAGATCAGTTCCGATACCAAAAAAGTCATCAGTACATACCTACGCTCTCAACCTGACACTTTTTTCGACTCACGGCATCCTGACTACGAAAACTTGACACCACAACCTCTTCTGACAACTCTCAGGGAACCTGACGTTCCTCTAGGTTGGTCAGGTAAGATTTCCGCTAGTCAGGGCCCACAAGAAACCTTCCTTACTACGATTTCGACTTTGAGGTCATGAAACCGGTGGAGTACGCTTCTCAACTGACTGACCTTTTTTGAGACTATGACCCTCCCAAACCCCCGTCCTCCTCTTCCCCTGCTGTCTCTCACTCTACCCACATACCGCAGTGGTTGAACTACCTACACTCAAACTCACTTGAGGTCCTCAACCACTACCTGTCCCTCCGGACCTCACGACGTTAAATACCCCAGTGTTTGTCAGTCTGTACTGGCTCACTGACTTGACTTGACTTTCCACTCGGACGTACAAACATACATAATGTTTCCCGATTCCTCCCGAAACCCCTTACTCTTTTTCCTGACACATAAACGAGGGAAAGTTCCCCTCCGTCTTACCTCTGGCCCCTTGAATAAAGATACCCCCACGAACAATATTTTCGTCTTGTTCGGAGTCTGGTCGGATACAGTGATCCTTTCTTATTTTAGAAATCTGTAGTCTACAAATCTTCTCCACCTTTACAATTTCAACTATTTACCTTCCATTTTCTTGAAACAAAGGGACAAACACGTTACTTCCTTACGATCATTGGAAGTAAGGACATGATTCACTCATTTACTTTTAAACGACATCCTTTTTTATGACTTTGAGAAAAAGATCTTTATTTGTCCGGAACTTCTTCAGATTCCTTTTCTAATCGAAAAGAATTATGGTCTAAAGAGAGGACGTCTGTAATGTGTATGTTCCTTCTATCCCTTGGGAGGATGTGACAACCACCCTTACGTTTGATCATATCGGTGATACCTCTTGTCACACCTCTAAGGAATTTTTTAACGTTTATCTTGACGGTATACTGGGTCGTTAGGGTGACGACCCGTATGTGTGGTTCCTTTGGTCTTAACTTTCTCTGTGTACATGGGGTTACAAGTAGTGTCGTGACAAATATTATCGGTCCTGTACCTTTGTTGGATCTACAGGTAGTCGTCTACTTACCTATTCTTTCGACACCATGTATATGTGTTACCTCATAATGAGTCGGTAATTTTTCTTAAGTAAACTTAGTCAAGACTACTCTACCTACTTTGACCTCGGCTAATATGTCTCACTTCATTCGGTCTTTCTTTTTGTGGTTATGTCATATGATTGTGTATATATACCTTAAATCTTTCTACCGTTACTGCTGGGACATACGTTCTGTCCTTTTTTCTGTGTCTACACATATTGCCTGAAAACCTGAGTCTCCCTCTCCCTCTCCCACCCTACTAAACCCTCTTACCGTAAGATTGTACATATGATAGTACATTCTTAACTTAGCGGTCAGATACAGACTGCGTCCTATGTCGTACGAACCCCGACCACGTGCCACTACTGGGTCTCTCTACAATACCCCTCCCTTCACCCTCCCCCCAAGTACAAACCCTTGCGTACGTGTGGTCACCACCTAAGTACAGTTACATACCGTTTTGGTTATGTCATAACATTTCATTTTATTTCATTTTTATTTTTAAAATTTTTTTTTAACTTTCTTTCTTTATTACTGCTCATGTTAATAAATCGTTAAGTCTTTGATCGACTACTTTCAGTGTGTACTCGTATATTTGTACGTGTGGGTACTTCTCTCTTACCCGACCAATTATTGTTGGTTTATCGTTCCTGTGTTACCAAGTCAAGTCAAGTCAAGTCAAGTCAGCGAGTCAGCACAGGCTGAGAAACGCTGGAGTACTTAGCGTCGTGCGGTCCGGAGAGACAGGTAGTGGTTGAGGGCCTAAAATGAGTTTGAGTGCAGGTATCTCAGCCACTACGGTAGGACGGTAGAGTAGGAGACAGCAGGGGAAGAGGAGGACGGGAGTTAGGGAGGGTCGTAGTCTCAGAAAAGGTTACTCAGTTGACAAGCGTACTCCACCGGTTTGATGACCTCAAAGTCGAAATCGTAGTAAGGAAGGTTTCTTGTGGGTCCTGACTAGAAGAAGTCTTACCTGACCAACCTAGAGGAACGTCAGGTTCCCTGAGAGTCCTCAGAAGAGGTTGTGGTGTCAAGTTTTCGTAGTTAAGAAGCCGTAAGTCGGAAGAAGTGTCAGGTTGAGAGTATAGGTATGTACTGGTGACCTTTTTGGTATCGGAACTGATCTGCCTCAAACAACCGTTTCATTACAGAGACGAAAACTTATACGATAGATCCAACCAGTATTGAAAGGAAGGTTCCTCATTCACAGAAAATTAAAGTACCGACGTTAGTGGTAGACGTCACTGTTACCAATGTCGGACCTTTTGGTCTATAGGTAGTCGTCTCTGTTTATTTATTACCGTGTAGGTATATTTCCTTGAGTTGTGTCAGTAATTTTCGACTACCTCGTTAAAAGTCAGTCTCATTTCTAAATGGGGGAGAGTAGAGGTGAACCTGTAATGGGGTTTTCTAGGTCTTCTTCGTTTTTTCACTTCGGGAGAGTGACCTTTTTCTCCCTTCCAAGAAAGGAAAGTGACACCCGGACCCCTCGACAAAGGAACACAAAAGACAAAGTTACTACAGGGTTCCCGTGACAAGACACGACTCCCTCTAATCAGACTTACAGTGGATCCAGTGAAAGACGTGACAACCCAGGATGGATGGACCACACCGGTTCCAGTCAACTCCTGGACCGTCTCGTATCTCCTTCCGTCCCCTGGTACGGTACACTTCAGTGTAAAAATGTACACGAAAACCTTCTGACCGACACACAATTTCGTGTGTATTGTTTATACATACACGATGTGTATATGTGTGGTATGTATATACATATAGGTACATTTATAATCGTACTGTAAGTAACCGTCAGAGAGTGTCCCTTATATTCATAAACATAGTGTGAGGTAAAATAGGAGAAATATACCCTAGACGAACGAAACAGAAGGTAAGCAAACATTGGTAAGAGTCTTTGTTGAATGACAGGGACCACGGTTGATATTTCTATGTAGTAAGAACCTTGTCGACTTACCTTTTTGTTCTTACGGGACTCAACCTAGTCTCGTTTCTCTTCAAACTTTTGACCTCTGTAGAGGATAAATCTTTTGTTCCTCGTCCGTCCTTTGTTCTCGGGATTCCTTCGTATCTGTTCGTACATTTTTTCTTTCCCGTCTTCTGTCCCGGTCCTAGCTCCGACCACCCGGTCGGTTAGTAGAGTCTGGGCAATAGTGATGAACCGTCATCAACGCTAAGGAGGAAGATACTCCAGTGGATACCACCCACTCACACTCACGTAACCCGAATACACACACATGCACACACACACGTTATGTCAGTTACTTTGTAATCTATGTTAGAAACTTGAAAAACTAAGTTCTCTCATATAAATAGTATTAAAATGTCTCTTTTTAGGGATGAAAGTATCTTCTGGGATTACATAATAAAAAGACAAAGAAGAAGGACCTCTAAGACCCCGTTCTGATTTCTACACACGAAAGAATCAACATACCCAGGGGGCGATGGCGTGAGAGGATTCTCGACTTAAAACGCAATCGATAAGAAGGAAGGTCGGTCGGAGGACGAGAGGAGAGAAAGGGAGGAGTAGAAGACTCTACCAAAGTCGCGTCGGTCCCTTGAGGACAAAACACGAAATAGGGACACAGAAAGAGACTAAGAGTTCCAAACCCCTAATAGAAATTAATGAAGTGGAAATTAAGGAGGTGTCATTAAGGGTCCGAGAGTATACAAAGAGATCATAAACTACTTTAGGTCCAGTGGTACGTCTTTTATAACTCGTATTTCCTTCTTCAGGGTCCTCCGTTTTAGACTCTGGCCTTCCACCCTAAACCTCGTCGGTTTTCCGGTCGTCCGCTCAAGTTGGCCTACCTACCAGTAAAGGAAAGGAATTTTAAATGAAATCCTAGAGGTCGGACTGGTCGACTCAATCCTCTTCGACCCCTCCTTCCTGTGACTGGGCCCCAGTCCGTTGTCCCACCGCCGGGAGGTCGTCCTCGGGGTCCTTTGGCGGATCCGGAACAGAAGTGTAGATATTACCTCCCGAACAAAGACGGTTCAAAGTTGGAACTTGTATCCTCTACCGACACTTCCTCGACCCGCACCTACCTTCCATCTCACACACACCCACACTCTCACACGAATACAAAAACACACTCACACACTCTCGTTCACACCTCCCTCATTCACACGACACACGTGTACACTCGCACGCCCACAACCTCACGTATAGACATTCTCTTTCACACACACACTTACACACATATACACTTTCTCTGAACACACTTACACTCACACACGTACACTCGTAGATTCTCACGTGATCACCCACTTTCACATACACGTACCCATATTCACACTCAACACTTATACACACGAACTCACATACCCCCTCACAAACGTAAATTGACATGCTCACGTACTCACACATATACATAAATCACACGTATTTCTTCACACACCACACACACTCACATTCTTACACATACACATACTCACACGAACAGTTTATCACACAGTTTCTTACACACACGTACACACTTCTGTCGTACACTCTGTAACACATTCACGTACTCACGTACATATACACACACACGTACACTGACACACATCTTTCTCTACAAATTTTTACGTTTCTGATAAAAATTTTCCTGTATTGACTTCATGGTAATAGTATGATTTTTGGAATCGTTATTAAGGAATTATAGTAGTTGTAGATCAGTCACAAGTTTCGAAAGGTTGACAGAGTATTTACCATAAAAAAAAAATGTCAAACAACTTAGTTTAAGGTTTACTCCGAGATGTAACGATTAAATTTCTAGAGAGTAAGAAAGAGACGTAAAATAAACAACTTAGTTGTCGAGAAAGTAAGGGATCTCAAAGAGAGTCAAATTTAAAACGAAAGAAAATCTAAAACGTAGACCTTCAACAGTAAATAGTACAAGAAGGTAGGGTACACGAAAGATGTTTAACCATCAACCTGGATCTCCCAAATAGAGGAAATCCAAATTTCCAGACAGAACTTATTGAGTATCACCTACACAGGAGGACCGTCTTCTGTGTAGGACAGACAGATACAGAAACGACCTTCCAAAATCTTCTGGAACTCTTAGTTATGGATCTCCTTATCGAGAGAACCACTGGACTGTGTGTGAACTCTATTTTAGTGGTGACAAAGGTACACAAATCCCCAACTGTCTCGTTCACCGGACGTTGACAGAAGATCACCCTTGAAGTCACGGTTGTCCTCCCAGAGGTCGGGTGTCGGTGGGACCCGTCCCGAGAACCGTGCTTCTACATAGAAGAGGGGTAGTAAGGAAGGATATCGAGTCGGAACGAGGGTCTACGGTTCTCTATTACCACACCCGAGAAACGGGGAACTCCCGACAGGACCACCGACCCACACAGGACAGAAACCTACTGAAGAGAAGTCTTCTTGTCCCCTAAGGTAAATAAAGTTGTGAGACACAATAAGTCTACGAATCGAAACAGCGACGGGTCTAAGAGACACGATTTTAGAATACTCAGAGGAATCGACCCCTCTTTACCGAGATATTGGGCACCCGACTTCGACCCAGTCAGTTCCTGTTTCACCGGTCTGTTTAGGGTACCCTGGTAGAGAACTTACAAAAGACCTCTTTCTTTTCTTTACTCCTACCCACCTTTGACGCACACAGTGTGACTCCCCGTCGACTCCCCACCTCCGTCGTCCCTCTGTTAATAGAACTTCAGAAGCCCCGACTAAAAGAACACACACCCTTTTTACGTTGTTCTCCCCGGACGTCCTGTTGTGAAGTTAATCTTTGACTCCCCGTACTGGGTACACACAGGACTCCATCTAGTTCAGACTGTACCCGAGACACCCCGGAGGAGGGGACTGAGGACAGAGAGGATAACAGTGCACCTATGACGTCTACTTTACGGACCTGTGTCCTCCCGAAGGAGTCCTGGACCCATCTCTCTGACATCGGACGACGACTAGAGTTCTACTAACCAATTAACATACACCCAACTACCGACCCCTCTGGGTCCTGAGTCACCAAGACCTACTGCCTCCACTAAGATTTTTAGCCCTCCCTCGGTTGTCACCCTTCCCCTACCACTTCTCTTGTCTTATAAACGACGTTCCATGTGCTCTATTGAGGAGAAACAAAAAGGGAGGTTTTATGAAGCGGTTACCGAGTCACCCATTTCTTAGACGGACGTTACGTCCTCTGTGTCTTCTACGTCCAAACTATTGAAACAACCCTTCTACGGGACCTCCTCCTTCTACCGTTGGGTGAGGTTATAAGAACGGACTTTTTAGGGTACCTGTCTCTTTGGACCACCCGATGTCGGGTACCCCAGTGTTTCTCAGTCTGTACTGAATCGTTGACTCGTGTGTTGTTTTACGAGTTTCTTCGGGCGTATGGACGATTAGTGATACCCCGACCGAGTGACAATAAGACTCCGACTCTCGAGACCTCGACCTAAATGTCACTCCCACCCGTCCCAATTCCTCCCTCGATCGACACACCAGTGTTTGCCGGTGGTTGTTCCTTGTTAATGTCGGTGGTTGTTCCTTGTTACATAGAAGGTGTACCTACTGAAAGCGAAGGTAGGTGTCAACAAAGTGTCCCCCTACGGACGGGTCCCCTCGGATTAAGCCCTAAGGATCGTGAACACACAAAAACACAGTAGGTTTAATCAGAACCCCTTGTTTTACTACTGACACTTACGTCAACTGTAGAGACGACTGTGTTGTCTATTACCGAACTTACCACTTTTAAGGTTCGATCCAGACACTGGTCGGAAAAATTGTTACTTTTCTACCGAGAGCCCAAACCTTTACCCAACTTACCAGTTGAGAGACTAGTTGCCACTTACTTACCCTCTGTCGCCCACTGGAATAGTATGATAAAGACAGAAATGAAAAGGAAGTAAGAAAAAAGAAAGAGAAAGTTTGTCCTCTAAACTACACGAACTATCAAAATATTTTCTTCTTTTGGTCCCTACCGAACTTTCACCGGTAAGAGTTCAGTGTAGAGTCAGGACGGGGCGTGTCGAAAACAGGGGAAAGTCGAGAAAATGAGTCAAACCTTCTCCAGAAACTCTTCCCGAAAATGTCTATGTTCACTTTCGTCTACCGCGGTACAAACGGTGAAAGACGTGACTGGACAGTCTCCGAGGTCGAGACTCGGAGACCCACTGAGTCCTCTCTCCCGTCCCGACGGGACAACGGAGACTGAGACTGGAGAAGGGTGTGTCTTCTCTGTCGTTCAATGACCGACCCCTTTGTCGTCACCACCCTCTTCAAAGGGTCAGGTATCCCTCACCCACCCTTAAGACAAAATTAGTGGAGGAAGGTGGGGGAAACTACTCTCTCCCAAAGGTGGGATCATCATCCTCCCACTGGTCTGTATCGGGAGGTAGGACCTTCACTCTACCTGTCAACAATAATCAGTGTGTGTGAGGGTCCGCCCCCTCCTGCTGAGATGTGCGGTGGGTCCCGGTGTGCCCCTACATGACCCCTGGTCTCACTTGGTCGTCCCGACGTCCTCCGTCCCAAACATCATTGTTCTCCCTTCGACGGGGACCAAGGTCACCCTCCAACACTAGTCGAACGAACTTACTAAGACGTCAAACCGTCCTTGGTTTTGGACGAAGTAAAGTCAGCGAGTCAGCACAGGCTGAGAAACACTGGGGTACCTGACGTCGTGTAGTCCGGAGGGACAGGTAGTAATTGAGGGCCTCAAATGAGTTTGAGTACAGACAATTCAACCACTACCGTAGGTTGGTAGAGTAGGAGAGGAGAGCGGGAGTTAGAAAGGGTCGTAGTCTCAGAAAAGTTTACTCGGTCGAGATGTGTAGTCCACCGGTTTCCTAACCTTAAAGTCGAAGTTGTAGTCAGGAAGGTTACTTATAAGTCGTGACTAAAGGAAATCCTACCTGACCAACCTAGAGGAACGTCAGGTTCCCTGAGAGTTTTCAGAAGAGGTTGTGGTATCAAATTTTCTTAATTAAGAAGCCACGAGTCGAAAGAAATATCAGGTTGAGAGTGTAGGTATGTACTGATGATCTTTTTGGTATCGGAACTGATCTGTCTGGAAACGACTGTATCATTACAGAGACGAAAAATTATACGACAGATCCAACCAGTATTGAACAAAAGGTTCCTCATTCGCAGAAAATTAAAGTACCGACGTCAGTGGTAGACGTCACTAAAACCTCGGGGTTTTATATTTTTGGACGATGAATCCCTATTTGTCCTGAATGTGGACGGGGGAACTATTCTTCCGATAAACCACCACCACCACCCCCCTTGGAGTAGATACCCTCGTCTTACCACCCCCCTCGAATGTGGATCTTGAAATCTCCGAGACGACTAAAATGGTATACAGGTCCGTTTGTAGAATCCGAAAGGTCTACCGTATCACCACTTCTTAGACGAACGGTTGCGTGTTCTCCGTTCTCCGTACCCAAGCTATAGACCAAACCCTTCTAGGGGACCTCATCCTTTACTGTTTGGTGAGGTCATAAGAACGGACCTTTTTAGGGTATCTGTCTCCTCAGTCGGGTCCCCCTCGCGTTTTCTCAGTCTGTGTTGGCTTGAGTGTGTGTGTGGTCCGTCGTGTATGAAGATTTGGAGTTAAAATTCGGAACAGGGGACCTTTCTCTCACGGTTCTTCAGTGACTATCACTGTTCCCCACGGAAGACCCTCACTGTGGAGTACCGACGGACGTCTGAGAGTCGACACCCAGGACGTCTCGGACGGACTTACAACGGGGACCCGTCGAAGTTTGGAGCGAGTCTTACATGTCTTCTACAAGTAAAGACGTCGCAGTACATTTACCTGTGTCTCCAGGGTCTCGTAGTGCTCGGTCCCCTGATGGGTCCACCAGGTTCACCCTACCAGAATGGTGAGGTCTTGTCGTGACTTTCCACTGTACATGGTCTCCCCGTCCGACCGTACCTGGTGCCGGACACCGACAACCTCAGAAGTAAGTCTCGGTGAGGTTGTGTCATCGAGTTCAACATCTAAGACAAAAAGAGAATGTACAGCACTCCAGGTTCCAGAAGGGTACACCGTGATCACCATTTTATGGACGGACTGTTATGTCCATCGTATTCTCTACACTCAAACTAGGGACCCAACCATTCTAGAGGACCTCCCCCCGTGTCGTTGGGTGAGGTCATAAGAACGGACCTCTTAGGGGGCCCGTCTCCTCGAACCGTCTGATATCAGGTATCACAGTGTTTCTCAGTCCGCACTGATTTGTTGAATCGTGTATGTGTGTCTGTGTGTGTCTGTGTGTGTGTGTGTTTTATTCCAGGTCCCTACCAAATAGGTTCCATCATCGTACCAAAGTCTTACATTGGTCTCTCGTATTCTACTGACCTTGTGGTGGTACCACAAGCAAGACAATTCCCTCCTCCTCTCCCGTTTCCGATATACGATCCTCTGTCAGACCTTTGAAGGTGAATGTAAAGAAACGGGTCTGAATCTGTACGACGAGAGTCGACGTTTCTTCCGTCCTTTTGTGACACAATGCAACTCGTACTACAGTTGAGACTGTTCTGACTCCAAGACACCAAGTCCTTCATCCCCTTGTTTTCTAGGACTCTCGGATTGGACCCCCGTCTTCGTGACGACCCGTCCCGACCTCTTGATCCTACACTGTCGTTCCTCTTACTAAGTACTCTACTTTGGTTGTTTACTTCTTGTTCGGTTGTCTTCGAACACGGTTGACGTGTTGGGTGTCTACACGTCTTCTGGTCCTTCGTTTACCGGGGTGGTTCGTACACCTTCGACGACGGGCCTTTATGTCTTTCACGACCCAAACACCTGACTCGAACCGGTCACCATCATGAGTCCCGTCGGACGGGAGACTTAAGACCTATGTTGTACCACACTGGTAAAGATGATTTGGAGTCTTGTATTAAAACGTTACTCTGTCGAACACAGATAAAACGTACGATAATCCTTATGACCTTTCACCTCCATTTCACTCCCATAGATCTGTTTAAATCACTTTTACTACCGACCTTCTTAAGAACTTTCAAATAATCTCTACCTCTACAATGTACTAATTAGTCAGTTGGGTAGGGGAGACACACCGAAGCATAGTCCCAAGACAATCATCGTCCTCCATGTAGGACGGATACCACTCGAATTTGAGGTTGATTGTGTACAACGAGTGATCCCCTTTCTGTTCCTATGGACCTTTAGTTTGTTCATCAATGTACTTTTCATGACGATCGTCATATAGGGAAGAGGAATGGAGACCTAGAAAAGATTCTTTGTTTTGTTTCCTTTTTCGTAGTTGTAAACTTTAGTTCTTTTAATCGGGATACTAACTCCTCATTGTGTTTCCCTGGTGGGGTTCTACGAGACTTATCCGTGGGACCGATGCACTCGTGTCGGCACTTCATCGGTGACTACGAGTTGGCCGGGGGTCTCCCGTCTGAGACACCCGTGGTAACGAGTACGGGAGCACGATAACGATGGGTGGACCACGACCTCTCGAGGTCCTCCACCCCCGTCCACACACACTCTAACTTGGACCCGAGACACTAGTGACGAGACCCTGTTTTCTCTTTGATGAACAAGACGCTTTCGACTGGGGTTTATAAAACTTAGGGCAAGAATTGAAGTTAGAGTCAAGAGTCATGAAACTACGTCGACGACCAAATTGTTTTGGAGGACGAAAGGGCCCAACGACGACCTACAAGTACCTGTATTGTCCGACTGAAAGTCTGGACCGACTGGTGATTGATCCGAGAACCCTCTGTGAACCTAGACAACGGTACCCAGTCTGAGGGTAGGTTTGTCTTGTTGTCATCGTTCTAATAAATAGAAACGAATTCAATTGACCGTACAGACTTGATGTAATTGTTTAGAGATCTACATTGGGACCAATGCGTATAACCCCACAAAGGGAAGAGAGGAAAAGTAGGAAGCCAGACTGGAGGCAAATCACCCCAGTCTGTTCAGAAACCTTTCAGGTCACTTCAGGACGGGACAACAAGGGAAAGTGTAGGTTGACTGTCATCGATTACGGTAAAGTCTTTTTACCTTCCGCAGAGTCGTCTACTTTCAGTAAGCGAAAGTAAAGCTCGACTTACATTCCTGCGTTATGACACCCTTCGATCTATAAAAGTCGATCCAAGACCAAAAAGAGAGACTTATTTTACACGTCTCGAGTCTAGATTACTCTCCGACAGAATCTCCACTTACTACCATAGGTACTCCGAAAGTCTTACTGAGGTAAATTATTACTGTCTAGTTAGTACCCTTACCTCCCTAGGACGGATCTGAATGATTCGGAAACAAACGTTTGATTTCCTTAAACATCTATTAGTCAGTTACACCTTTTAAAGTCCTGAAAGACACCAGAAGGGTGTTGACAAATTTTACAACATGAAAATTAAGTTGACTATTATTATTACACAGAGTCGTCCGATACGGAAAAGACATAGGGTCCACGGTTTGAGGTCGTCGTAGTCGGTTTGAAGACTAAATTTGAACGAAAAGGAAACCGGGGTACTCTTTGGACACTGAAAGTCTCTCACCCTATCAACGAGTAACAGAATCTCGACCAATCGTTCGTCTTGAGTAGAATAAGTGTCGTACGACCTTACCCCGACCTTTTACAAACTAGAAAAAACAAGAACAAAGATAGACAACAGAGGTAAAAAGAGAAGAGGAAGGAAGAGAGGAATTTGCGTGAGGTAGGTCCGAAACAACGGTGGAGGAGTGGTCCAAGGAGAACAGTTCTAACAAGTACTGGAAACAAAACGATTTAGGTCACAGATTAAGAACCGACAATAGTCTGAACTGGACAGTACACCAAACTGTTTCGACTAACGAGGAACGTCCTCAACGGGAGAGGGGAAGTAGAGGTACAGGGGGGCCGAGGGAAGAGAGAGTATCTGGTGGGAACGTACCAGAGGACTCGACAGAGGAATGGAGGGACTGGAAGTCGACGACCGTACAAGGTTCCGTACCGGAACCTAGGAAGATAAAAGGGAGATAGTTATGAGTGAGAGATCAATTTGGGTCGACCAGAGTACCGAAAACTGAGGTTGACACACGTATAGAAGTGTAGATATAGACATAGAGATGGGGTCGGAGGGAAGATTTGACGGACGAGAGGTAATCCTTCAGACTGTCCGTCGGGTTTGAATCGGGTGTGTCTGTTCTCGGGTAGGTGACTGGACCAATAGGACGTCGGGAGGGTGAAGTCCTTCGTCGGTAAGAAGGTCATCGACTCCGTTTGTTTATGGTCCAGACGAGGAAGAGAGTAGTGGACAGAGGTTACGTGGTTGTTTCGAAAAACGTAGATGGAACTTTTGTCACTCCTTAGACTGGTAAAGAGACTGGTAAAGGATAGTAGCAATTGTGGGACCAGGTTCGATGGTGGTGACGAGTGGTCCGAATACTAGTACCGAGTGTTAACTATAAAGTCAAAAACGAGAACGGGAGACTCTCAGGTGACAGTTGTATCGATGGTTTCTCTTTGAAAATTTCGTTTCCTAGTCGATGTAACTAGAAGAGGGACTCTGAAAGAGCCCTACGGGATGAAGTGGGAGTCATTTTCGGGTTTGGGAGTCGAACCGGAGATTCTGGGTGGTGGGAGTAGGGGCCAATGGAGAAAGTAAGGTACAGGTCGAGAAGAGGGGAGTGAGGTAAGTAGGTCGGGAACCCGAAGAAAACGAAGAACCCAGGCACCCTCTACACGGATGGAGGTTGGAAGTGGGATCGACTAGTCTCACCTTGTGAGAAGGTGGTCTAGTAGAGAGTACAGGAAGGTCGGAAAGGAGTTTACTGTGAGACAGTCGTCCTGAAAGGAACTCAAGAGAAATTGTCTTTGTGGTGGGTGTGGGTGTATGGTTCTCAGAAACGAGGGAAATGAGGTAAATCAAAAGAAGTAAGTATAGAGTGGTCAACTGTATGATGTACAATTGAACGAGTGAAAAAATTATCGGTCAAAGAGAGAGTTAGAAGTTTTCTGTCCGAGAAACATAAAAGAGACTAGACAGAGACCGTACGTAGCCACAGACTGTGTCTACTATGAGTTTTTGACAACTTACTTACTTACTTAAGTTCGGAACTATTTGTACGAAAACCATCATTCAAATAGACATACACGATGTAAAACAGTAATTCACTTTCACTTCAACGAGTCAACACAGGTTGAGAAACGTTGGGGTACCTGACATCGTATGGTACGAGGAGGTAGGTACCCTGAAAGGTCCGTTCTCATGACCTTACCCAACGATAAAGGAAGAGGTCTCCTAGAAGGACTGGGTCCCTAGTTTGGGCCCAGAGGATGTAACATCCGTTTACGAAATGACAGACTCGGTGGTCCCTTCAAAACAGTAGTATTTCAAATTGTTCTCTCTATGATCAGAAGTCTTCCTCTGACGACGGGTATACGAGACAGTTCAGGATGTGAATCGTACCTATTACCCCACTCTTCCCAAACCTAGAGGACTCGGACAAGGACGTTACTGTCACATACAGTGGTTATAGTCCCGACCGACACACGAGGTCGTACCTGGACGTCACTAGACATCCGGTGTTGTCCGTCCAATGAATACCCCACTCACCGTCCAGTTGGTCCTCTCACCAGAAATAATTCGTCCAGGTATAGAGGTTTAGAACCTAATCATTCTTTATTGAAAACCACTGATTCTAGAGATTTCATATTCACTCTTTTAGATGGTCAAATAACAGTGGTTGAAAGTAGAGTTGGTTAAAAAAAAAAAGGACTCTTTCCTTTCTTCTATTAAGGCCACTTAACTATGAGATACTACATTCTTATGAAAAGTAAAAAGATGGGTTGTCCTTATTTTGACGACTCCCCCCAAAAGAATACTATCCCAACACAGGTTTTCTATGTCCTAACTCTGACCTCTTCAAAGATGATCAATGTAGAACCCTTTAAACTCGCACTTTTATTTAATACTATCATTGTCTAATGCTGGGTAACTAACTTTATACGTGGGTCTCAGGTACGACTAAATTTATTTACTTATTTACTCTCTCTTCTTTTTCAAGAAAGGATCTCATCTTACGACTGACTATGTACACTTTCCTTACTTCCCTAATCTTGTAATAGTAGACTTTTAGAAATATTCCTACCACTAAGTCCGTCCTCTGTAATGATCTACAACGTCAACCACCCACCTTAAACTACCATTTTCCTATAAACAACCTCAGACTCTCGTAGAAGGTGTTTTATGAAGAGTTAATATTTCCTCCACTACCACTGAAACGTCACCTCTCTGACCGTTTATGGTTCTACTAGTTCCACTATGAGAGTCACCACCCTTCTCAACTACAAGACACGTGACTTACTTTGTGCCAAGAACAGCTTGATTAGAGGGTCTAGTAAGGGAGGGGAGGGGACGGGGAGGACACAGGTGTACAGTAATAGATGTAGTCGCAAAGATAAGGACGAGACTTCAATGGAAGTAAACGTGGTAAAAAGATCTCGTGCGTATATACGTAATCATATGTTATAACGAAAAAGAGATGGAATGAAGTAAGACATACTGTCTGAGTAGGTGTAGTGATGTTTACTGGGATAAAGTCAAGAAAAATATCGACTTATTGTAAGGTAACTTATTTACATAGTACAGAAGAAATAGGTAAGTAGACAACTGCTTGAAAATCAAATCAAGGAACAGGACCGATAACATTTATCACGACATCACTTGAGGCTCCCTGTACACTGAAAAACTTAATACCAAAAGAGTCTCTTATACGAGTTGTCACTCTAACGACTCATTATACCACCAAGATAAAAATCAAAAATTCCTTGGAGGCATGATTTATGAGATGGCATACATTTTGTCTATTGATCACCCTTGGACGACATATTGTGTCCTCGAGTCGAACCACGAGGCACTACTGGACCTCCTCACCCTACCCCCACTCCCTCGAGGTTCTTCCTCCCCTATACACATATGGATGTCGACTAAGTGAATTAACATATCGTCTTTGACTATATGGTAACATTTCGTTATTACGAGGTTAATTTTTTTCTTGGTTTTTAAACAAGGACAGTCCCTAGGTACCAGACTCTGACAGCACTCCTTTGTAGTTCGAAGTAAAAGAAATATAACTCTGTTCCTTTCACACTCCTTAAAAGGATCTGACATCTTCTGACTTTTCTATTGATGTACTTCGGACACTAGGACCTGTCTTAGTCCTTGGTCTTCCCTTTCCTCCTCCGTGATCCTTTCAATCGTTATAAACTTACCCTAGGTACTCAACCTGCGGTTACATGACTTCAATTACAGAACTAATTCTTCTAACATATCACAAATGGATCGTCTCACAAAAACCTCCTTTTGTGTGACATTATAAATCCCCATAGTCGTCGAAGGAGTGTTTACTAAGATTTTTTTCTGATTACTATATTACTAGTGTCTATCTATCCTCTATACTACCCCTTTTCCACCATTTTAAATTTGACAACATCCTCTATACCTTTTAAAAATATGACAAGACTGATCAAAAGACATAAAGTTTTACCTGGTAACTTTTCTTTCACCTCTCTGTCACCTTCTCTCATAGGACTATTTTTATCATAAGGATCATTACTCAAAAGATAGTCTTAGTCATTTTTTAAATTAATCGGGAATCGTACGAGATCAGACGGTCCAATTAATATCACCTTTATAGGTTGTTTACCTTTAATAATTATATCAATAAGTGAAAATTTAGTCCCGGATAATGGGATAATGTGTCTTAGGATAATGGGTGTCGTTTCGTCATAGATATCAGGTTTTTTAAAGGTCCCTCTTGATTTCTAAGGGAAAAGAAAAAATAAAATCAAGAAATATCCAAAATTTTATTCTAAGAAAGTAAAACTTCTAGGGATTTCTTTTAAAGTTTTTATAACTCTTGACCCTTTTTCTCTTGTTTCTTTTAGATAGCGAACACAATTGTAAGACCAAGTAAAAGAAGGGGTAAAGGACTTCGTCAGAAAACAGAACAAACTCTGTTCAGATTAGTATAAATACGTGTGAAAATAGGAGACCTAGAAAGAGGATCATAGAGATCACAAAAAGGTACGACGGTGTACCAGAAAGAGTTAATGTTGAAATTACCGATTATTATGAGGTAGTACATCTTAATGACGACACCCGATGAACGGGTAGGGACACCTACTGTCTCGTCCCTTCGTTTGTCCCGAACTTGGAACTACAGGTTTGTGTGACGACGACATGAAGACCCAGGTTCTACTAAGTAAAAGTTTGATTTAACTGAAATGATCCTAAAAAGATAATGATAATAGTTTTCAACTATTCTCTCGAATGTCAAATCTTCAAACCTTTGTGAACAGTCACTACTTCCCTGGTTACGGAACTTCTGTTCAAATAACAGTCTCTGATCGGAACAATATTGGAGTCTATACGTCTACTGTGGTGGGAATACCGTCTTTAGCTTCTCCTTAATTTCTCGAAGACCTACTTCCACTTTCTACTCTCACACTTTTTCGACCGAATTTTGAGTTGTAAGTTTTTTGATTCTAGTATCATAGACCAGGGTAGTAAAGTACCGTTGTCTACCCCTTTGTTACCTTTGTCACTGTCTGAAATAAAAGAACCCAAGGTTCTAGTGACACCTACAACTGAAGTCGGTACTTTAATTTTCTGGGGACGATACTGTTTGGATCCGTCGTATGACTTTTCGACTCTGTAGTCAAACGACTGTTTCCAGGTATATCAGTTTCGATACCAAAAGGTCATCAGTACATACTTACACTCTCAACTTGGTAATTTCTTCTGACTCACGACTCATTAACTACGAAAACTTGATACCACGACCTCTTCTAGAACTTTCAAGGAACCTGACGTTTCTCTAGTTTGGTCAGTTAGGATTTCCTTTAGTCAGGACTCATAAGTAACCTTCCTGACTACGACTTCGACTTCGAGGTTTTAAAACCGGTGGACTACTCTTCTTGACTAAGTAACCTTTTCTGGGACTACGACCCTTTCTAACTTCCGTCCTCCTTTTCTCCTACTGTCTTTTACTCTACCAACCTACTATAGTGGATGAATTACCTATACTCTAATTCGTTTGAGACCCTCTATCACTTCCTGTCCCTTCGGAACATACGAAGTCAGGTATCCCAACGTTTCTCAACCTGTCTTCACTCGCTGACTTGTTATCTTACAAAAGGGAAGGGGTGTAAAATGGTAGTGTTATTACCGAGGTTATATTATCCTCACCCAGTGTCATTTTTCCCGATTTTAGGTCTCTGAGACTCTTCGTCCTGAACCCCTTCGAGTTTCAGTTCTTGTCTCTACTTCCGTTCCTGTACTGCCCTCGATTGAGGACACCATGGATGTCGATATTTATGATTAGTTTCAGGTTGTGGATCGGTCTAAGTGTATTTAAGAGTTTGTCTTCTCTGATAAATGAAATCAAGGATAATGGGTCATTCCCGAAGGGACTATCGAGTCAACCATTTCTTAGGTGGAAATTACGTCCTCTGGGACCAAGTTAAGGACCCAGTTCTTCTAGGTGACCTCTTCCCTATCCAATGGGTAAGGTCATAAGAACCCGAAGGGAACACTGAGTCGAGCATTTTTTAGACGGACGTTACACCCACCCAAGCTAGGGACCCAACCCTTCTAGGGGATCTCTTTTTTTTTCGATGGACGAGGTCAAAAGACCGGACCTCTTAAGACACCTGACATATCAGGTACCCCAGCGTTTCTCAGTCTGTGTTGACTCACTGAAAGTGAAAGTGGGTCATTTCGTACAAGTAGAAAGTGGAACCTCACGATTTTCCGTTTTACTCGTTCGTTTATTAGGGGGGTTGAGTGTCAGATACTTCTGTTTCGTTTGTAGTCTTGATCTGAGTCTATACTGTGCCTACAACCTTAATAGTCTATTAAATTTTATTCACTCTAATTAAACAATTCGTGAGAATACCTTTATCAACTTTTGAACGTTCTTGTCTTGTCGTGACTTTCGTCTTTCTGTCTTTAAGATTCCTTCTTAGTTTCTTTTACAATCTTTCGTAATCTGCAATCTTCTTGACACTAGTCTTTATTTTCACTTCTTATCAAAACTAGGTATATAATCACCGAACTTGTCGGTTCCCTTCCTGTTCACTCGGACTTCTATATATGTGTAGTGTGTGTGTGTGTGTGTGTGTGTAAATGATGTGAATCCATATAATACAAGTTTAATGTGTTTTAATTGTTGTTTCTAATTTGAAACTTTAGTTTCACTCCTTATCCTCCCTACCTTTATGGTGTTGGATATCTTTTTATTCTTACTCTTAAAGTCGTCTGAAGTGTAACTTTTAATACGTTTGTTCTCACCTTACATCACGAATTTCCTATTTGCTTTTTTTGGATGGTTGGATCTTAAAATACATTTCGTTTTAGCTAAAAAGTTTTCACTTCCTCTTTATTTCTAAAGACGTTTGATTTTGGTTCCTTTAATTCTCTTAATTAATTCATTTCATTTTGTAAATAATTAGAGTAATTAGACTTTATATTGAAAAAAGAAAAAAAAAAAAAAATGACTTCTTTTTAACGAAATGTCTTAAAACAACAAAAGACAGTTTGGAGTTGTACTTAGTCGGTATCCATATGTATATAGGGAAGGGAAAATATGGAGGGAGAGTAGAGGGGGGTGTAGGGTGGGGAGATCTAATTATGTCTCGGGGACAAACTCAAAGGACTTGGTATCTCGTTTAAGGGAAACCGATAGATAAAATGTATACCATTACGTTCAAAGGGACAATAAGGAAGGTATGTAGAGTGGAAGAAGAGGGAAGAGGGGTACAGGTACTCAGATAAGAGATACAGATAAAGAGGTGACGACGACGACGACGACGACGACAACTCAGCGAAGTCAGCACAGGCTGAGACACGCTGGGGTATCTACCATCGGGTGGTCCGAGGGGGTAAGGACCCTAAGAGATCCGTTCTTGTGACCTCACCCAACGGTAAAGGAAGAGGTTACGTACTTTTACTTTCCACTTTCACTTCAGCGAGTCAGCACAGACTGACAGACGGTGGGGTACCTGACGTCGGATGGTCCGAGGAGACAGGTACCCTAAAAGGTCCGTTTTCCTGACCTCACCCCACGGTAACGGAAGAGGAGACGACGGGATTTTTATTTTAAAAGCCATGGTAAAAAGATCTAAGGTATATATACGTAATCTTATGCTATAGATAGAAAGAGTAAGACTGAGTGAAGTGAGACATATTATCCAAGATCCAAGTAGGTGGAGTAGTCTTGACTGAGTTTACGTAAGGAAAAATACCTACTCATTATAAAGTAACACATATGTATGGTGTTGAAGAATAGGTAAGTAGACACTTACCTGTAGATCCAACGAAGGTGCAAGGTCGATAACATTTATCACGACGGTACTTGTTACCCTATGTACACACAAAAAGTTAAAAGCAAAGGATTCCCATATACAGACCCTCATCCTAACGACCCAGTATACCACTAAAATAAGGATCAAATATTTCCTTAAAGGTATGCCAGTAGATATCACCGACATAGTTAAACGTAAGCGTGGTTGTCACGTTCTCACAAGGGGAAAGAGGTGTGAGAGACGTCGTAAATAACAAACATCTGAAAAATTACTACCGGTAAGACTGACCACACTCCGCTATAGAGTAACATCAAAACTAAACGTAAAGAGACTATTCCTCGCTACAACTCGTAGAAAAGTACACAAACAATCGGTAGACATACAGAAGAAACGTCTTTACAGACAAATCCAGAAAAAGGGTGAAAAACTGACCCAACAAACAAAAAGACCGTAACTCAACATACTCGACGAACATATGAAACCTTTAATTAGGAAACAGTCTACAAAGTAAACGATAACAAAAGAGGATGAGACTCCCAACAGAAAGGTGAAACGAATATCAAAGGAAACGACACGTTTTCGAAGAGTCAAATTACTTCAAGGTGAACGAATGAAAACAAAAATAAAGACAAAGAGATCCTGCACCCACTCTCCTAGAACGAAACTAAATGCATTAGCTCATAAGATGGATACAAAAGGAGATTCTCAAAATATCAAAGATCAGAATGTAAATCCGTAAATTAGGTAAAACTGAAATAGAAACACATACCACAATCTTTCACAAGATTAATGTAAGAAAATGTACATCGACAGGTCAAAAGGGTAGTGGTAAATGACTTCTTCGACAGAGACGGGGTAACATATAAGAACGGAGGAAACAGTTTTTATTCCATGGGTATCCACGTACCCAAATAAAGACCCGAAAGACAGACCAAGGTAAGCAGATATAAAGATAAAAACACGGTCATGGTGTGATAGAACTACTGACATCGAAACATTACATTAGACTTCGGTCCTTCCAACTAAGGAGGTCGAGGTAAGAAAAAGAATTCTGACTAAACCGAGAAGTCCCAGAAAACGCAAAGGTATACTTAACACTTAAAAAAACAAGATCAAGACACCTTTTACGGTAACCATTAAACTATCCTCAGTGTGACTGAGACATCTGACGTAAACCATCGTATCAGTAAAAGTGTTATAACTAAGAAGGTTCGGTCCTTGTACCTTATTGAGAGGTAGACAAATACAACAGAAACTAAAGAAAGTAATCACACAATATTAAAAGACACACGTCAAGAAAACAGAGGAATCCATTCAAATAAGGATCTATAAATTAAGAAAAGCAACGTTACCACTTACCCTAACTAAGGAATTAAAGAGAAAGACTAAAAAGTAACAATCATATATCTTTACGTTCACTAAAGAGACATAACTAAAACATAGGACGTTGAAACGATTTAAGTACTTTAAGTAATCGAGATCATTAAAAGACTATGATAGGAATCCCAGAAGATACGTGTCATAGTACAGTAGACGGTAGACAGTAGACATTTCACTCTCGAAATGAAAGAAAAGGTTAAACCTAAGGAAAATAAAGAAAAAGAAGAAATTAACGACGTTGAGCCTGAAGGTCTTGATACAATTTATTATCACCCCTTTCACCTGTGGGAACAGAAAAAGGACTAGAAGTCAACTCAGGTCAGTGAGTCAGCACAGGCTGATAAACGCTGGGGTACTTAACGTCGTGCGGTCCGGAGGGACAGGTAGTGGTTGAGGGCCTCAAGTGAGTCTGAGCGCAGGTAGTTCAGTCACAACGGTAAGTCGGTAGAGTAGGAGACAGCAGGGGAAGAGGAGGACGGGAGTTAGGGAGGGTCGTAGTCCCAGAAAAGGTTACTCAGTTGAGAAGTGTACTCCACCGGTTTCATGACCTCAAAGTCGAAGTCGTAGTAAGGAAGATTTCTTGTGGGTCCTGACTAGAGGAACTCCTACCTGACCAACCTAGAGGAACGTCAGGTTCCCTGAGAGTCCTCAGAAGAGGTTGTGGTGTGAAGTTTTCGTAGTTAAGAAGTCGAGAGTCGGAAGAAGTGTCAGGTTGAGAGTACAGGTATGTACTGGTGACCTTTTTAGTATCGGAACTGATTTGTCTGGAAACAACCGTTTCATTACAGAGGCGAAAAGTTATACGATAGATCCAACCAGTATTGAAAGGAAGGTTCCTCATTCGCAGAAAATTTAGTGGTAGACGTCACTAGAACCTCGGGTTTTTCTATTTCAGACTGTGACAAAGGTGACAAAGGGGTAGATAAAGGGTACTTCACTACCCTGGTCTACGGTATTACAAGCAAAAGACTTTCAACTCGAAATTCGGTTGAAAAAGTGAGAGGAGGAAGTGAAAGTAGTTCTCCGAAAAATCAAGGAGAAATGAAAGACGGTATTCCCACCACAGTAGACGTATAGACTCCAATAACTATAAAGAGGGTCGTTAGAACTAAGGTCGAACACGAAGAAGGTCGGGTCGTAAAGAGTACTACATGAGACGTATATTCAATTTATTTGTCCCACTGTTATATGTCGGAACTGTACGAAAACTTGACACCACAACCTCTTCTGAGAACTCTCAGGGAACCTGACGTTCCTTTAGGTTGGTCAGGTAAGACTTCCGCTAGTCGGGACCCTAAAGAAACCTTCCTTACTACGATTTCGACTTTGAGGTCATGAAACCGGTGGAGTACACTTCTCAACTGAGTAACCTTTTCTGAAACTACGACCCTCCCTAACCCCCGTCCTCCTCTTCCCCTACTGTCTCCTACTCTACCGACCTACCGTAGTGACTGAGCTACCTGCACTCAGACTCACTTGAGACCCTCAACCACTACCTGTCTGTCCGGACCGTACGACGCTAAGTACCCCAGCGTTTCTCAGCCTGTAATGACTCGCTGACTTGACTTGACTTGACTTGGTTAGACAACAAGGTACCGGTCAAGATTGAGAACGAAGGACTGGACGTATATCCAAAGAATTCCCCGTCCAGTCCACCAGACCATAAGGGTATAGAAAGTCTTAAAAGGTGTCAAATAACACTAGGTGTGTCAGTTTCCGAAACCGTATCAGTTATTTCGTCTGTATCTACAAAAAGACCTTGAGAGAACGAAAAAGCTCCTAGGTCGCCTACAACCGTTAAACTAGAGACCAAGGAGACGGAAAAGATTTTCGTCGAACTTGTAGACCTTCAAGTACAAAGTACATAACGACTTCGGATTAGAATCCCCTTACGAAAGTCAAAAAGTGGTAACTCTTATTACAAACGACATCCGAATAGTAGATACCGGAAATGATACAACTCCATCCAAGGAAGGTACGGGTAAAAACTTTTCTCAAAATTAGTATTTACCCACGACTTAAAAAAGTTTCCGAAAAAGACGTGTATAACTCTAATAGTATACAGAAAACAGAAAGTTAAACAATTATATCACAGAGTGTAACTAACGGTTAAACGTATATAACTTTTTAGGAACGTAGGAACCTTATTAGGGTTGAACTAGTACCTCATACTCGAAAAACTACACAACGACTTTAGACAAACGATTTTAAAACAATTCTTAAAAACGTAGATAAAAGTAGTCACTATAACCGGACATCAAAAGAAAAAACACAACAGAGAAGACCAAAACCATAATCCTACTGCCACTGGAGCATATTACTCCAACCTTCACAAAGAAGGAGACGTTAAAAAACTTTCTCAAAATCTTCCTATTCGTAATGGAGAAGAGATTTACAAACTATCTTAAGAGGACACTTCGGTGGACCGGGACCCGAAAACAAAAAACCCTCTAAAAACTAGTATCCAAGTTAAAGTCACGAACAGTAATCCAACAAGTATTAAAGATAAAGAAGGACCAAGTCAGAACCTTCTAACTCGAAAAGATTCTTAGACAGGTAAAGAAGGTCCAATACGTAAGATAACTGTATCTCAACAAGTATTATCAGACAATATTAGGAAACGTAAAGACGTAACAGACAACATTGGAGAGAAAAAAGTAAAGATTAAAACAACTAAACTAAGAAGAGAAAAAGAACTACTCAGACCGATTTCCGAACAGTTAAAACAAATAGAAGAGTTTCTTAGTCGAGAATCAAAATAATTAGAAATGAAAACAAAGAAAGTAAAGAAAAAGTAAATAAAGACGAGTTTAGAAATACCAAAGAAAGAAAGATGATAACACTCCCAAAAAACCAAGAAGAAAAAGGTCAACAATATCCACATTTCAATCCAACAGATAAGTTACAAAAAGAACAAAGAACTCCATCCTAACGTAATGATATTTGAAGGGAGAATCTTGATGAAAACGACTTAGGGTATCCAAAACTCAACAGTACAAAAGTAACAGTAAACAAAGATCTTCAAAAAAATAAAGAAGTCATTGGACAACCAATAAATCTTTGCACAACAAATTAGAGGTACACAAAGATAAAGAATGTCAAAAAAAGGATATTAACTATAGATCAGAGTATCGTAACACCAACCTCTTCTACGAACTATACAAAAGTTAAAAGAATTCAAATGACTCCAAACTAAACAGTGGGTTTTACACCACATAGGACCTCTTACCAGGTACACGTGAACTCTTCTTTCATATAAGAACACGTAAACCTACTTTACAGGACTTCGATAGTTACTCTACGTAGAGTAGATTACGTAGTAAATTCTGAACACAAAGGAATAATTAAAAGACAAAACTACTAGACAGGAAACCACACTCACCCCACAATTTTAGAGGATGATGATAACACAATGACAGTTAAAGAGGAAAATACGGACAATCACGAACAGAATACATAACTCAACGAGGATACAACCCACGTTTGAAGGGAACACCGAGCCTATCATTTCTCAGACGGATGTTACACCCTCTGACCCCAAGTTAGGGACCCAACCCTTCTAGGGGACCTCTTCCTTTACCGATGGGTAAGGTCATAAGAACGGACCTTTTAGGGTACCTACCTCCTCGGACCGTCCGACGTCAGGTATCCCAAAGTTTCTCAGCCCGTGCTGACTCACTGAAGTGAAGTGAAGTGAAGTAAAGTAAATACAACCCACGTATCTATGAATGTTGACAATACAGAAGGAGAGCCTGACTAGGGAACTAGTAATACATCACAGGAAGGAATAGAGAACATTAAAAGGATTAAAATTCCAGATATAACAGACTATACTCCTAACGATGAGGTCGAAAGAAAAAGAAGGGTAAACGTACCTTATATAAAAAGGTAGGAGAGTGAAAGTTATGTATGTACAGAAGTCCAGACTCCACCCAAAGAACATCTGTCGTATATTTACCCAGAACAGAAACATAAGTAAGTCGATCAGATACAGAAAACCAACCTCATAAATTAGATAAATGTAAATTTCATCAATAACTATATATACAAGGATAACGGTAAAAGAATTAACAAACCCCCACTAAAACATCTAGAAAAAAGAAGAGAATATAAAGAACTGATAGATTCAGGGAAATTGTAAAAAAAAATTTCGACCAAACCACGATGACTTAACAGAATGAAAAACGAACAGACTTTTCGATAAATAAAGAGGTAGTTAACACTTACTCTAGGAACGGTCCATGACATTAGAACTAACATCTAAAAAGGGAAAGTTATGAAATTTATATAGAACGGTAAGAGAACACCGAACGTCTTAAACACGACTTTTTAGTCGACGTTTCGTATGTCCCAAAGGGAACATATATTGAACAACGAAGAAGGAACGAAGAAAATTATAAGAAAGAAACACATATCAGAATCAAACTAATCATACACAGAACCGTACAAAGAGGAACCCAAATAGGACATACCCTGAGAAACACGGAGAACCTGAACTAGCTGATAAAGGAAAAGGTACAACCCTTTAAACGTTGGTATTAGAGAAGTTTTTGAAAGAGTATGGAGAAGAAAAAAAGAAGAAGAAGACCCTGGGGATAATAAGCTTACAACCATGCAAACTATAACTGGGTCTCTAGAGACTCTGATAGGAGTCAAGAAAAATGAGATAAGACGAGAAGTCTTCAATATAGGTCATAAAATAGAAGGTCGAGTGACTAAGAAAGTAAAGTCTATAAGACGAGAACTAAGGAAGATCTCATAAAAATTAAAGTCATTAACACAACAAACAGAGACATACAAATAAAAATTTAATAAAATCCAGACACAATTAACTAAGAACGTGAAAGAGATAAAACAAAAGTTCCAAAAACTAGTAGAAATGGTAGTAATAAGACTTAACAAAAAGTCCAAGTCAAGTCAAGTCAGTGAGTCAGCACAGACTGAGAAACGCTGGGGTACTTGACGTCGTGTGGTCCGGAGGGACAGGTAGTGGTAGAGGGCCTCAAGGGAGTCTCAGCACAGGTAGCTCAGTCACTACGGTAGGTCGGTAGAGTAGGAGACAACAGGGGAAGAGGAGGACGGGGGTTAAGGAGGGTAGTTGTTTCAGAAGAGGTTATTCAGTTGAGAAGCGTACTCCCCCGGTTTCATGACCTCGAAGTCGAAGTCGTAGTAAGGAAGGTTTCTTTAGGTGCCCAACTAGAGGAAGTCTTACCTGACCAACCTAGAGGAACGTCAGGTTCCCTGAGAGTTCTCAGAAGAGGTTGTGGTGCCAAGTCTTCATAGTTAAGCAGTCGTGAGTCGGAAGAAGTGTCAGGTTGAGAGTGTAGGTATGTACTGATGCCCTTTTTGGTATCGGAACTGATCTGCCTGGAATCAGCCGTTTCATTTACAGAGACGAAAACTTATACGATAGATCCAACGAGTATTGAAAAGAAGGTTCTTCATTCGCAGAAAATTAAAGTACCGACGTTAGTGGTAGACGTCACTAAAACCTCGGGGTTTTTTATTTCAGACTGTGACAAAGGTAACAAAGGGGTAGATAAACGGTACCTCACTACCGTGGCCTACGGTACTAGAAGCAAAAGACTTACAACTCGAAATTCGGTTGAAAAAGTGAGAGGAGAAAGTGAAAATAGTTCTCCGAAAACTCAAGGAGAAGTGAAAGACGGTATTCCCACCACATTAGACGTATAGACTCCAATAACTATAAAGAGGGTCGTTAGAACTCAGGTCGAACACAAAGAAGGTCAGGTCGTAAAGAGTACTACATGAGACGTATATTCAATTTATTCGTCCCACTGTTATATGTCGGAACTGTCTGAGGAAAAGGATAAACCTTGGTCAGACAACAAGGTACAGGTCAAGATTGACAACGAAGAACCGGACGTATGTCTAAAGAGTTCTCCGTCTAATCCACCAGACCATAAGGGTAGAGAAAGTCTTAAAAGGTGTCAAATAACACTAGATGTGTCAGTTTCCGAAACCGTATCAGTTATTTCGTCTTTATCTACAAAAAGACCTTGAGAAAACGAAAAAGCTCCTAGGTAGCCTACAACCGTTAAACTAGAGACCAAGGAGACGGAAAAGGTTTTAGTCGAACTTGTAGTCCTTAAAGTGCCAAGTGTATAACGACTTCAGACCGAACCTCTTAAAACTCGTAATGAAATGATCGTACACTCTACTCACGTTAACACGCCATCAAACTCGTAAGAAACCGTAACAGAAAGAAACCCTAACGTTACTTTTGACTGGAAAAGGTCAGGACACCGGTGACGACTCAAAAAGTTTAAACGACCGTATAACTCACGTCGTGAAAGTGTCGTAGTAGAAAGTCCTAAACTTTATCGAGTTGACCTTAAGGTAGTGGAGGTGATCGAAACAAGTATCACTACGAAAGATTCCGGGTGAACTGAAGTGTAAGGTCCTACAGACCGAGATCTACTCACTAGTGTGGTAGCACTAATAGGCCCAGTACTTCTAGGAAAAACATGTCAAGAAGACACATAAGAACGGTGGAGAAGAATTATAGAAGACGAAGACAATCCAGGTATGGTAAAGACCATCAAACGGATAAAGGAGGAGTAAATAAACCTGAAAACACAAAGATGAAACAATGAAGTAAACCCATCATAAAGAAACGGCAAAGTGATAAAAAAAAATTGAATAACACAAACTTCAGAGGAAAAGGGTCCGAAGTTCAAATTTAAGGAAGAAGGAAAATCAAAGGTGGGACGACTCCAACTAGGTCACCAAACACATTCGAAGCACATCACACTCTAAACACGACTCAAAACAAACAAACAAACTAAAAGGAGACTACCCGTTCTGAGTCACTCCACCATTAGGACACACGACTACTAACCCAAACATAAAAACAAAGCAAACAACAAATCTACTCCGTAAGACGTCTCCCACGGTGACCACCAACGCACTACGGTCCAGAACATAAGTTCACCAAAGGAAACACACTCAAGAGTGACAAACTATGAGAGATCCCAATCAAGAGACCAACAGATCCCAGAACCCCAGTCACGAATGTGAGGTTTCCGGATCCCGAACTAGAAAAAGGTTTCCGATCGGATACAGGTTAGATAGTTCTCCTTAAAGTCGGTTTTACTTTCCCGGAAATGAACTCAAGGTTTTCGGTCACGTGTTCTTGTGTCGCCTCTAGAGACTGAGCAGTCTTTAAGTGACACAGTAGAGTTTCCGGGAGGTGGGGATTAACAAAAAATAAACAAATGAGACAGAAGGTAAAAAGAAAAGAAAGAACTTATTAAAATCCTAACGTTAAATATCAAAACTTACAAAATACGACGTGACCTATAATGTTACTGTACACTACAGTATAAATGTATAGTAGTAAAAAGGGTATGTATTCAAAAAAAAGATATATTTACAAATAACACCGACTTAATATGAGATATTTTAACAAAAGGATTAAAAAGTGGATAGTAGTAAGAGTAGAACATTGACGTAATGTAAAAAGTATTTTGAAAGACTTGTAATAGAAGACTATACACTGAGAAAGGGACCCCGGTTACGACATACATGTAGGGTGGACGGAACGGACGGTCATAAAGGTCTGGAGATAAAGAAATACTCAAGTAAAGAACGGAGACGCACACACACACACACACACACACACACACTCGTACGAATCAACGAGTCAACACAGACTGAAGAACACTGAGGAACCTAATATCGGACGGTCTGAGGAGACAGGCACCCTAAAGGGTCCATTCATATGACGTTACCCAACGGTAAAAGAAGGAGGTGCCGTAGAAGGACTGGGTACGAGTATCCCCTAGTCATTTCGTGATATCACACAAAGACAGGAGACCTCAGTGTTAACTGTTCTACGTGAAACAGGGTTCCCTCAGGATGAGAAGAACACCTGGTATGTGAATAAATCACTACAACTCGATAACATGAAACCTTAGTAGAATGGTTGATAAAAAAGGTCCTGGTCTACTTTGATTGTTGTAATAAAAGAGTAGTGTATGACGAAAGAAATTTTTCAACTTCATATCAACTAAATATGACGACGAGACGTTTATTCTAATAGTCATGGTAGATTGATCTAAGGTATATACGTAATTATATACCGTAAACAGAAAGACAAAGACTGAATGAAGGAATACATATTATCCGAGAACCAAGTAGGTGGAGTAATCTTAACACAGTCTACGTAAGTAAAAATGTCGACTTATTATAAGGTAAAACATGTTAAGAAATTAGTAAGTAGACGGTTACCGTAGATCCAACGAAGGTACAGGATCGTTGACATTTATCACAACATTACTTGTAACCCCATGTATACAGAAAAAGTCAATACTAAAGGACTCCCGTATCCGGGTCATCACTCTAGTGACCCAATGTACGATCAAAATAAGGAACAAAAATTTCCTTAGAGGTATAAGAAAAGATATCACCGATATAGTTCAACGTAAGGTTGGTTGTCACGTTCTCTCAAGAGAATAGGTGTATGAGAGATCGCAAACAACAAACTACCGGCAAGACTGACCACACTTTACTATGGAGTAACATCAAAACTAAATGTAGAGAGACAATTACTTACCACAACTTATACAAGTACAAAAATAAGTGGTAGAAATACAGAAGAGACCTCTTTACCGACAAATCAAAAAGACGAGTGAAAAACTAACCCACTTTTGGTAACAGAACTCATAGTCACAAAATTAAAAATGAAGTTAGTAGCGTATACTAAGTCTAATGAGTCCTACGTTTCTTATCAAATAACATAAAAAGTCAAGAGTGTGAAATGTTACAAGTAAGAAGTACTACAAGGTTCTAAGAAATAAAATAGTAACGAAAAGACAACCTCTTTATGGAAATTAATAAGAGATTCACATTGGAGGATCGTTGTGTAATAAAATCAAAAAGAAAAAGATTCTTACAGGAAATGATTTATTAGGAAAACAAAGACCCTCTGTAAAAATGGTCTATGTCTTAAGTACTAACTATAAGAAAAAAAAGTCGTGGATTTTTTATAATATAGTAAAGTAAAACGAGATGTCAAAGTTTACTCTTTAGGGGACAGTAAACTGAACCGTAAGGGAATACCTATCATACAGAAAAGAGACATCAATAAAACTTCCACAAAAACGAACACAGATCAAAGTCCACGTCTCTTCCGTTACCGTGGGGTGAGGTCATGAGAACGGACCTTTTAGGGTACCTGTCTCCTCGGACCATCCGACGTCAGGTACCCCAGTGCTTCTCAGTCCGTACTGACTCGCTGAAGGAAAAGTGAAAAGTGAAAGTACGCAACCTCTTCCTTTACCGTTGGGTGAGGTCACAAGAACGGACCTCTTAGAGTCCCTGCCCGTCGGACCACCCGACGGCAGATACCCCGACGTGTCTCAGCCTGTGCTGACTTCACTGAATCGTCATCGTCGTCAAAGTCCACTACTATCACCATTTTGGGTAGACGGTTGTGTCCTCGGTATTCTTTGGGCCCAAGGTATAGACCCAGTCCTTCTAGGGGACCTCTTACTTTACCGTCGTGTGAGGTCATAAGAACGGACCTTTTAGGGTACCTACCTCCTCGGACTATCCAATGTCAGTATCCCAGTGTTTCTCAGTCTGTACTGACTTCACTCAATCGTGAAAGTCTTCAATTTAATGTTACATATAACCCTCCTTAAAGAAACCCAAATAGGATAGACACCAAACGAATAGAAGAATCTCGACACCTAAATGGTTACAGTGGTTTAAATCCTTTAAAAATAGATAATAAGGGAGAGAGAAAGGGAAAAGTGAGACCCTAAGGCTACTGTGTTTACAACCCAGAAAACAATAACAGGGTTTACAACGACTCAGAGACCAAAGAAAAGGAAAAAAAATTCAGATAAAAGAGAGTTAACAAGTCTAATCCATCTAAGATAACTAGACAGGAGTTTAAGTGTCAAAGATAGAATCAATTAAAGGTAAGATGATAAACTCGGGTAAGTCCTTCAGAAAATAAACAATGACATAAAAAGTCAAGATATTAAAGGTAAGCCAAAGAAAAATAAGGATGAGAGAAACTACTCTTAAAGAAAATTAAACAGGTTCTTTTAAAATTACTGAACAATTAGTGATAATACTACTAACGAAATTTTAGGAACTGTCTATTGAGTATATAGACTAAGAAGGGTAAAAACCGTGGTCGACTACCAGAAATGTGTAAATTCAACGATAACAGAACTACTAAAAAATCAATATTCAACCTATAAATTCGACAATATATTCTCTGAAACCCAGGGTGATTGCAAAATTTAAAGTAATGTATATAAATAAAAATAAAATTGAATAAATCCAATCAGTATGTCCAGGACAGGACGAAAACACCGTTGGATTTACAGTCTTGGAACCAGCACGACAAAACCCTACCACCATACAGGACACAGTGACCCGAGAGTGACCAGGGACAACCACGGGTCTGACCCGAGAGACACCTCTTTCGTGTGGAGGTGGGACACCCCGTTACTCCGAGGGGTCAGGTCCAGGAACACACTAACTTGGGGAACGAATACGGGTGTCGACTCACCGTTCCTCTCAGAGTTAAGTTCACAGTTTTCTCTCTTCACAGGGTAACTAACGGAGAACAGTCATCGGGGTCATTTAGAGAACCGTCAAAGACTCTAAAAGACAACAAAAACGTCTTGAGTACGAACTAAACCCCCTCCTACCTTGTACGGACCCGATGTCACTTGACCTTTAGTCCTCAACGATCGAGTCCCGACGGAAAATACTCATTCTGAATTCTGTCTGACAGTGACACAACAAGGAGGTTAAGACCCGAGTGTTTGGTCCAACGGAGGGAGATAGGTGGTAAGTCTCGAGTCGAAGCCAGTGTATAATGTGATAAGAGTCCCAAATAACAACACGAATCACCTTTCTTCTCTATTCAGGTCCTTCAAGTCACCTGAATAAAATTTATCATTTAAGACATTATTAAAATAAGTAGAACTTTTAAAAGTTTTTATACACGAATATCATGAAACACGACATTTAACCACCAGAGTAAATAGTTAAAAAACTTGAAAAGTTCTGGGTCTTTAAATTATTTTAAGTGGTTAGTGTCAAATTTAACTATTAGAAGTTACACAAGTTGTTTTTCGTTAATTCTAACTAAGTGTTAGATACCAAACGAAGGTAGACTACTTCATGATAATCCACTTTTCTGAGAAAAGGTTTTATCTATTGTGACTCGTTGTGACCTCAGTAGGTTACTTATAAAGATTTTAAAACCCTTTTTTAACCCCCGTCGAAATTATCCAAAATCAGATTCCAATTTTTCTGCTCTCAGGAACTTAAAAGTTTTGAAGATGTGATAAGACCTTAAGTTCAAGAAAGTATGTACATAGACAAGAATCCGACGAAGGAAGACCTCCGAAAATTTTACTTGGTAGTGAAATAGGACCACTACTTCCTCGAATCACGAGTGAAGATGGGTAACACTTAGAGGTAGTGTCCATTGTTTCAGAGGGGTGGAAAGGTCCGTCCTCTTGGGATTAGAAACTTCGACACGCAATTAATTTTCCAGACTGTCTTCTAAGTCACCAGAAAGACTGAAGACTAAGAAAAAGTGTCTTTATAGGGGTGATATTTCACCCATTTATTTATACATCACTCTGTCTCTTCACAATAAAAAAGGACGACATTATACAAATAAGGGAGATCAAAATTCGAAAATTTTCATTCTTCATAAGAGAAAAAAGTAAAAATGTCACGGTGAACAAATGAAAAATAAGGTGAAATAAGATCAAACCACTACGTCAATGAGTTCCCTATCTTGTCTTCTCCCAGTCTGTTCCGTGACACAGATTACCCTTTTTCCTCACTCGATCAACTACATGTCCCCACGGTGGGATGAGGTGGGGTCTATCCCTGAACAGACGATCCAGTAATGTCTCGTACTGAAACAGTATATTTGATAGACATTATTTTCATTTTTACTAATGTACACTTTTTTTAATACTTATATATCAGAAACGTTTTGACGACGACGACGACGTCGACGATTCATCGAAATCATCACAGGTTGAGACGTGCTGGGGTATCTGCCGTCGGATGGTCCGAGGGGGTAGGGACCCTAAGAGGTCCGTTCTTGTGACCTCACCCGACGGTAAAGGAAGAGGTTACGTACTTTCACTTTTCACTTTCACTTCAGTGAGTCACCCTCGGAGTCCCTTGGGGTTTATTACGTAGTCCCTATGACTCCTCGTCTCCCGCAGGAGAGGTATTCGATGACAGACTCATATTTCTATTCTTCTCATCGTCCTCTATAATAGAAGGTCATTTCGAGAATTTTAGAACCCTACTCCCTCCGGACCCCTGAGCCCGTTTCTAATTTGTCATTGTATTTTTTCTTAATCTATATACGAGTGGTTCTCTTTGTAAATTTGTTTAATACAACCTAAATATCTTACTTAATATACGTTAATATTTTTGGGTGAAAACTCTTTATAAAATATTCTTCTCCTTTATCGTATGTAGTTATTTTTAATGTCAAAAATAAGATTTTTATTAACACTTGGAGGCCCCGTCCGTTGTTCCACTTGATATATTGGTGGTGGATCTTTATGTTTTATTGTTAATAACAAAATTTACATATGAACTTGTCTTTTTACCACATTTCGGGTGGTCTTCTTGGACCACCCGAAGTCAGGTACCCGAGTATTTCTCGACCTGTGTTGACTCACTACTTGTGTTGTCCCATCCTTTCATAAAGAATCCATTCGTAGTTTTAGTCTTTGGTATTTTCCTTTTTCTTTCATTATGTAAGGCAATTCAAGTTTGAACATTTAATGTTTCCTATGAGATTCTCAAGTTGATCTATCTGGACCCAAATCCTTTCGATAACCATTGTGATAATGACTAATCTAATGACCTTTTTACTTATAAAAGATGGGTAAGTACTCTTCTTCTATTTCTTTAGTATGACCCCGTTTCTAACGGGTCAGTATAGATTTGGAGAGGGATAAGTGGTCAGAGGGAGGAATCAGACCGATGTACTGGTTTAAACTGGTTACTGTACACTTGTCTCTCTACAGACAGTAAACACCGAGACCGAAGATTCGACAGAGTCCACTAGAAGACATACGAGACACAAGAGGTAGAGGTACCGACTTACACTTTGGAAGGGGTCACCTCTCGGTGTACTACCTTGGGAACTTGTTGTACTTACATGTAACAAAACCAAGGGTATGTGTACCTAAAAAGAGTTATTGATGTCATAGACATTTATTGATACTCAAAGAAAAAAAATGTAATAGAAAGGTAAAAACTGTAGTCACAATCATAATCCTTATCGTAGATGTCACAAAATATAGTATATTCTTATAACTATGTCCATGTCTGTTGAGTAGAACATTTGTTACCTTTGAAACCATAGTTATTTATGTCATATCATGATATTTACATAAAAGAGAAAGAATACTAAAAGAATGGTAATAGAAAAGAGATCGAATGAAATTCTTATGTCATATATTATGTGTATTATATGTTTTATACACAATTAACTAATAAATACAATCACCATTCTGACGGTCAGTCACCATCCGACATTTCACAATCGACAGGTCAACACAGTCTGAGAAAACTAGGGTACCTGACATCAGACTGTTCGAGGAGACAAGTACCTGAAGAGGTTCGCTCTTATGACCTCACCCATCGGTAAGGGAAGAGGTCCCCTAGAAGGGATGGGTCCCTAGTTTGGGAACAGAGGACGTAACGTCCGTCAAAGAAATGGTGAACTCGGTGGTCCCTTCGAGGGTTGTCATTCGATGATCATCAATTTAAAACCCTCTCAGACTCAAATGGACTTAAAAACTGACGTATATAACAACCCCAGGTATAACAGGTTCCAGTTGACATGATCTAGAGACCTAGGTGACTTCTTCTCGGTAGTAAATCCAATCTAGGTACAGTCTATTCCTACACTCGTCCTTTATTTACAAATACTACAATTTGGTGGTTATATAAACTCAACAAACAATCTTGTCCCGATTAATAGGTAAATCTTTAGTCACGGTCCTCACCCCGTGAACGTATACTTTTGGACCATAGATACTGTGACGGAATCAAACCCCACGGTCAACTATTCTTTTGATTGTAAACTCGGACCTTAAGTACAATACTAAACCATTTATAAACCAATTTGACAACGGATGTTATTAATCCTCCGTCCGACACACGAATTAATTCGACTGTCGAGTACCTCCTTTTCATTTAACTTTTTCAAGTTTCACCATACCCGGTGTAAACCTTTTTACAAGGTTCTTACTCTACTCGAGTCATCCCGTCAAATGTTCCTCTTTACTCTCCTTTGTCACTTTCGGGTGTTTAAGGTCAGTGAGTCTTGACCGGTTCCGGAAGATCCAGTGTCCCTTATTCTCTGCTCTACAAAAACATTTACGCCGGTTGTTGATATGTTATTTTGAAGACGTCACTTTTTTCTCTTTCTACTCCGACATACACACCGGAAGGGTGTTTCGGGCTCTCGGGATCCTCTCAGAGGTCTTTCAACTCTCTTTATCCGTACTCCCATTCCTTTGTCTCATTATTTCTTCTTAACTTTGATGCAAGTCCCTTCTTTTTGTTGATGCCCATATTAATACCCTCAGACCTGGACTTATCTTCGTTCATCTGGTCTTTAGATAGTTTAAAAACTCCTATAGCACGACGATTGTTTCGGTAATGACCCTTGTTACCTTTGTTACAGTGTCACCACTATTACTCCCGAGTCACCATTTCTTAGGTAGACGGTTACGTCCTCGATACCCAAGGTAGAGACTAGGCTCTTCTAGAGTGTACGGTACCTCGTTGATTCGGACACGTGGTGCCCATAACTCGGTTTTATGACTCAGGTGCACGACGTCGCTGACTTCGGACGCGTGGGATCTCAGGCACAAGACGTTGAGAGACTTCGGTGTCGTCACTCCTCGGATACGTGTCGTTGATCTCTCCTCGGGGGTGAACGACGTTGATCTCTTTTCGGGTACGCCGTTACTCGTGAGTCTTGTCGGCTTTTCTTTATTTATTCATTTTAATATACTTTTTCACCACTGTCACTTTATAAGTTTCTGATCTGAACCAAGAGACATCGTCTAACGTAAGAGATTTCACCGGTGTTCGTTACAGGGTAAGGTGTACCCCAAAATGTCACACTGGTTGTGTAGACGGTGGTTCCCTGTTCCCAGACACACGAGAGAAAACCTGAGACCCATACGAGTCTTGATCCTCCCTTGACGGTAATACCCTACAGGTACTAATCCAGTAGTACCCACCACGTAGAAGATTGGAGTGTATATCAAAAATGTACTATACACGAGAACCTTGGGCCAGTGGCACTATACTCTTTCAGGTAACAAGGACTTCTCCCGGTGGACCCTCTTTGGTCGGGGAATTGAGTCCTATTTGAAGGTCGGTTGGAGGTCGTTGTTGAACGGTCAGTAGACTCACTCGAGAAACCCTCACCCAGAAAGTTGAGGTCAACTCACTGGGATTAGTTGTGGTGACTTGGGACCAGTTTAACTTCTAAACGCTCGATTTATTTTTTTAAAATAAAAATTAGATGATTGGAAACTCCACAAAGAATGTATCGTTGTCTACTGGTTTTGTCGGGGTTCTCGTTCTACATCCGAAGTGTCAGATATGTAGGGGTTCCTATTTACGTATAAAGGAAGGGGTTGTGAATATTGAACACACCGGTTATTTCACCTACTTCTCCTCGAAGGATCTGTAATAATGGTATTTTTTATTACCTTGTCTCTCGAGGAGGATCTATTAAATTAATTCCGGATCAGTTCCTTAGATGTGAAGTTCTCGTTCCACAGGAGGGTCCCTGACAGATTATCCTTAGGTAATGGTGAAACTTAGTTATTGACACCATACAGAAAAGAGTGAAAAACACTTGGCGAAAATGACGTGCACAGGACGGGGTGAGAGGACGACGGTATTCTAGATCGTGACTTCGCACATGTAATGGTATACATTTTATCTATTGGTGACGCTCAAGTCACGAACTTCTTCCCGTGGGTTTCGGTCACGAGACCCTGTTGAGTCTCCCTATCTCACCCCTCCCTCTACCCTCCCCCAAGTCCTACCCTCCTGTGTACATATGGACGCTGTCTAAGTACTACTACATGCGTTTTTGGTATTGTTATAACATTTCGTGAATAGTAGGTTAATTTTATTTAATTAATTAAAATTTTCTATACATCTACTGTGGTGGGAACACCGTTTTTTTTTCTAAAAAATCAGGTATTTATCTAAAGGGTCAACTAGGATTACCTCTCTCTATAGGTAGTGGACCAGAGACCCGACCTACGTCCCTGTACTACTGTAAAACATACCAAAGGAACCCCTCCCTATACTCTTACAAGTTACATACCCGTCTCCCCTCAGCGGACTACCAAACACTGGTAGTGCCGTCTTAAGTGTCTCTCATAATTGTGAGTGGACTTAGGTATATGTGGGATTGTGAGGGGACAGAGACTTCAATCCAATATACTGACTCAAGACCGGTCACGTTACACCCGTCGGGGAGGGTCCGGACCAAAGATTTCACGAAGTATAGTGATAGGTACAAAAGAGAGAAGATAGGAGTACTGACTTCCGTTCCTAGGATTCTACCAACTCAGTGAGTCATCTAGTTTGGGTCTGAGGGTTTTCTCGACTAAATGTAGTTGTACGTCACTCGTTTTAATTGAAAGAAAACTACAATTCGATAATTTTAAACCCCCAATAAATAATATCATACATCCCTATTAATCGGACAGATTGTATTACTCGTCTCTTATACTTATCTATATAATCTTTCCTTTTCTGGGTTTACCTAATAGTTTTACTTTTCTATGAGTCTTCTATTTTGTCGTGAATTTATGGTAGAAAGGTGAATAGTCTATCCGTCTTTCGTCAGGTGATTATGACTTCTTTTTATCTTTTAAAAGTTGTAACCACCACCCTCACACACCCCCAGTCTCAAGTCCCATCCTTTGTCTTTATTTAGACTTATAAAATCCGTCTTTCTAAAGGACACCTATTGTCACACGACTGTCTTAGTCCCTTTCCTACCCTCATTACCACTCGTCTCCTTTCTACCCGAGGTCCGACACAGAGATCCTTGTAAGGGACTCGTCCGTCTTGAGGTGGGACCTTGTCCCGCTACCCTCTAGTCTTTCGATGAGAACTTCGGTATTCTAAATTCTCGTTTCAGGAAATACACACAGGGTATATTTTCTGTCGACCCCACCCCCTACCGGTACTGACGATGACGTCTTTTTGGGATAAACTGGACCCCTACGTCGACTTCCGTCGTCCTTTACGCAAAGGAGATTGAGATGTTGGGGGAATCTTTCGTAGAATGGTCTTGTCAATATGATACAAACACGAGTCAGTAAGTCAGGGTTGAGAAACCCTGGGATACCTGACATCGGACGGTCCAAGGAGACAGGTACCCTATAAAGTACGTTCTTATGATCTCACCCAACGGTAAAGGAAGTGGTCCCCTAGAAGGGTTGGGTCCCTAACTTGGGCATAGAGAACACAGAGGACGTGACCGTCCACCTAAGAAATGGTGACTCGGTGGACCCTTCGGGTGTCACTGTGACTTCTCTTTATTTTGGAGACTAGGTCTTTAGGATGAAGGATCACTCGTGTCCCGGTGTATCCATTCCCTTGAAAAGTCATCATAAACATTATCACTTTTGACACATTTGTTAATAGACAGAGAGTCGTATCCTTGACAACTTAGAAGACAGGTTTGTTACCTGATAATGTCACACACACACACACACACATGTTTACGTGAGTTAACACATGATGAGAAACGTTAGGGTGCCTGACATCGGACGGTCCGAGGAGACAGGTACCTTAAGAGGTTCGTTCTTATGACGTCACCCAATGGTAAATGAAGAGGTCCCTTAAAAGGGGTGGGTCCCTAACTTGGGTGTAGAGAACACAGAGAACGTAATCGTCTACCCAAGAAATGGTCGACTCGGTGGTCCCTTCGAGTATCAATTTGATTTACTGTTTTCCTATTTTATCGTTTTTTATTAAGTTCCTTTTACATACGATGTTTTACCATATACTTCTTATTATAGTTATGAAGTGTATAAAAATTTTCATAAGTTTCGTTATTAGATAGAATAAACCCTTATGTGTTAGGTATCCCGGACAAGTGTCGTGTATACTTAAAGTAAGTTAGGTCTCCAAGGGAGACGTCGTTCTCCCTCCGTTCGTCTACTATTTCCCTAAAATTGAAATAAAGATTATAAAATAATGAAAGACAAAAAGGATCCTAGACTTCGTACTACTATTTTACAAATGTTCATAACTACAAATGTTCATAGAACTACCATCATCCATACATTTATAGACCATATAGGAATGGACTTGACCAACCCAAATTTTACAAAGGACTAATTTTACTTATAACACTTCACATAAGTCGTCTCGGTATGTTTATATTTCTTTTGACTTTCATTGACCCTTTTTCTACTTTATACCACTAGTAAAACAACAGTATTCTAAAACACAAAAGGTATACATGTGGTACTCATTCTCGAAACTCTTGTCCTTGTGACTTAACATAAATCAAAGAAATTACACCTTATACCCCAGTACGAGTTACCGAAGATTATTTAACTCAGTATCATTCGGAAAGAAGAATATGGACTTACTGACATGAAAAAACGTTTAACGGTTCAACCCATAAAAAAAATTATCACTAATCAGTGGGGTTGAAAACGAAGCTCGAGGTCTAGACTAAAAAGAAAAACTTCTTTTATCAACTCACCCTTGTCCACGATTTAAAGGAGATTGAAGTAGAAAGAATCCTTTTCCCTATCTACTGATATACCACCTGTACACAGGAATACTATCTGTAAACTCTGTTTTATTTATCGCAACAGTATAGACCGGACTTTTTGCGTTTAGATGTCACTGTCCTTGTCTTGTGTTGGTCTCAGAGCACATAATTTCTTCAACCCAAAGAATCGGTTTGGCCACGGATTTTTATATACATTAATACCGATGTTTGAATATAACGATCAGGAAAGAGGAAAGGTGAAAATCGAGACGATGAGAATTTTTAATAGATAACTTCTACGGGTCGAGACCCCATTGGAACAAAACAAAATAAATAAATAAACAAAGTAAATCAATAAAATACCGTAGTCTTATCCCGAAACCTCTCTAACATGGAGTAGTCTAGTAAAATCCTTATAAAAAAATTTTTGAGTTGAATAAACTATAGAGAGAACACGTTTTATTAACGGGAGTCGTATGGTGTTTAACAAAAAGTTCTCTTCGTCACAGTAGTTACCTCCTGTCCTCTCTCAGACTTACAAACTTCCCTTGTACCGACGACACTCCTCCTTATGGGACTGTCTCCTTCGTCTCTCGTGGATGAAACACCAGGTCTAAAGTCTCCAGTAGACGTTTCGAAGGTTGGTTACGGTGACATAAGAGAACCTATCTAAGGTAATACAGTATTTAGAGACCCCTGACTTATAACGATTAATCCTTATGAAGGATTAGGTCATACATGATTCCGGTCTAATCTCGTAGAGTCAAAGTCCTTATTCTGTGACTTACGAAGGAGAATGATAGAGACCGTTTCGGAAGAGAAGACCCGAACACCAGACCTTCCTTAATGGTGTTGGAGGGTAGGTCGGAGGTTCTCGTTCAGTACTACCGGAAATCGGTTAGTCCTATATTTTGAGGGGTGCTAACTAAGTCTCTACTAGTATACCGGACTCGAACAGGTTAGTCCAAGTTGTTGTGAGTTCTCGTTCCGTAAGACAACAATCCCTTCGTTTAAGGAGCGGACGAAGGGACCACCTTTGACCGTCATCCTTCTCCTTCGACGACCGTGGGAAAACTCTGCTACTTCCCTTTCAGTCATGACTCTCTCATGGAGACTCTTAGTCTCCCTCCTTTTATCCAGGGGGAGTCCGTAAACTCGGAGACCCAGTCAATAAGGGACTTCGGTCGGGACGGAAACCCAGAAACTCAACATTTTCAGTTAACTAAATGAAATACAAAATCAAGATTCTATAGATTCTATCAAGATTCTATACTCACACCGAGTCACCCAGGACGTGGGACTTGTATTGTGAAGTCTAATCTCGAAGAGCGACGATACCGACACTGTCTTAGTGGTCCTTTCATCAAGAACTGAGTCAATGTCCTTATAACTCGAACGTAGAGTAAATCTGATTTTAACAACTGAGAGACTCTGCGATGAGAAGTACACACGGTCCCTACCAGTGCCAACCAGACAAATTATGTACTTAACGACACTTCAGTCCACTCTCTGACACCAGAACCTCGGGGATCAGCCTGTTCCTCCTACCAACGTGAAGGTGAAGAATCTCACCTTTGTATCGATGACAATGGTGTTTCTGACGTCTTAGAGACCCTTCACGGATACACACCACACCTTTCCAGTACTTGTTCCAAATAATGTTTATTGAAACGCCTTGAACAGTCTTCGACATGTGGGAATGACTTACCTCCTATAGTGGACAGGTTTAACATTATCTGATCTACGAGGACGGATCATTTAGAACGGTGTACCTAAGGTTTTCCGGGACCCAATCAATGACGGACTTCGGTCGGGTTGGAAACGACCCCCACGTCCCACTGTGCAGTGATAAGTGGGGTGGTGAGTGAAGGACCCTGTCCGACCTGTGTCGGGTCCCGTGGACCCTTGTTTCGTCCATGTTTCGGTGTTCCATGACCCGGGTACTTCTCCACTTTCGGAGACCTTCCCTTTATACGAAACAGACACCCTTAGGGACCCCGTCTTCTGGGACGAGAGTATAGGATAGGTGTCTCACACGTAAATTTGAATGATATGTTTCCTCAGAACCTCTCAAACTCCATCTTCGAAACTAGAACAATGAGACTCATTTAGTCCCTTCTCTCAACCGGACTATTTGGAATTAGTTCTTGAGTTCCCACACTGAGGTATCTGTGACCCATACTGAAGAAAACGTACTTACAGGGAGTTTCAAAACGGGAAAGTAGGTGTAGAGGTCCTTTTTTAATAAAAGACATAAATTTTTCCTCAATTTTCTGGACTTTTCCAGTCGTCAGTCACCCTTCGTGTTGAAGATAATCTTTGAGTACACGAGGAGGTACCACGTCCGGTCCCGCCACGACGGACCATAATCCAATTGACGGAGTGATCTCCGGGTCGGACGGAGACCTCACGAGTGACCGTTTACGGAAACATCTTCGAGGGGTCCTAGAAGACGGAGGGTCTCTGACCCCGAACATGACGTCCTCTTCGTGGACTGTAAATAGGGAGAAGATCTGAACGTCCGTGACACGGACAGGAGGTATGGAAGAGGTTATATGTATCGAGACGTTCTACGAGAAGACCGGAATGGTGGGACTCGACGCAATACAATAGGTACAGAAAAGTCCTAAGACTTCAAAACTGTAGACCCCGAAAGGACTAGGACCTCCCTGACGGGCAGGGTCAATCGGTTATGATTTCTCTCATTTGTTTGTATAAGGTACAAGAAGGTCCTTGTACGAAAAATTTACGTTGACTAGTTAGGTCTAGGGTTTAGGTTGGGTGGGTGGAGGAGATAGTCCGAGAGTATGACATCGGGTGACTGGTAGGCGTGATTAGTGGGGTCCTAGACCATGGTCTGTCGGTCCCTGTCGGGGACACGGGGTCTCGGGTGACTTTAATAAGTTTGATCCGTTTGACGTATAAGGGAGGTAACCTTCAGTGTTATTTCAGAGAGACCGGGTATGAATTGGGGAGAAGTAAACGGAGACTGACTGGGACTAAGGAGGGGTACACCGGGCCATCCCATGTCGTACAGGGAGGGAAAACCCTTGACACTCATTGTTTGAGAGAAAAGTCACCGTCAGTATAGAACTAGACAACCGGAGTGATATAGAGGTTAAAAGATAATTATATGTAATAAAAACTTTGTACCCACGTCACTAGTACTAGGAGTGTATTTACAGTCTAAAATCGGAATAAAGGACCCTCCCCGAGTGACAATATATGGAACAAGGTGTTTGTAGTTGAGTAACAAACTTCGAAATTCACCGTCTTAAAGAGTTAACTCACCCTCCGGTAGAAACAACAACAACAAAGGTACAGAGGTGTTGGGTCACAACCTAACACTATGTGTAGTCGGGTCTCAAACCTGTACCTCAACAAACAATAAGAACCTTCTTGTCCTCCTCTCCTCCGTTCAGAACGTAGTCACACAAACAGGGACCTCTCGACAATAGTATTGAGATCGGAGTACTCCTCCGGTAGACCACCTACCCTGTCGACGGGAGTCACAGGGTACCTACCTGACGAAGTCTGTACCTCCGTTCCATCCGTCGGCACGGATTTGTCCATCGAGTGGTCGTACCTGTGAGGACGGGAGTCCCTGTGTTGGTAGACCGGGATGTGTTTAGTTTTGATTACGGTGAGTTAGGGGCACCGTACCCCGAAACCGAACTGAACGGGGTCAAACCTTTCTGTTCTAAATTTTCCTATTTCAAGTTTATACTCAGTCGACCAGGACAGTTGAAGTATAGACGTGTAATAAATTCAGTTGTTTTTAGTACTTGAACATACTTGACGGTCCTTGTCTTGAGTTTACTGTAAGGGGGAGGAGTTAGTGTAAATAAAAAGAAACAATAGTCTCGGTAATGTAAAACGTAAAAATAATGAGACCGAAGTTTCTTGTGGTTTTAAGTATACATCGTTGAAGGTTTTATACAAACTCTTCGACAACTGAACCCTCACTGTGGGTTTTAGTTGTTTAGTTTGTCTTTTTTGACTGGGTCTAAACGAACGAACGACGACACAATACCTGAGTCTCTCTGTCCCACTTAAAATACCTAGAACCTTTTATCAGAACACAGTAAAATTAATTGATCTCGTACTACCACTTTATGTCCGTACGTTACTCCCTAAAAAGGTGAAGATCGAAGGGACCTGTGAGACGATCCTGTCGGTGTTCGTCGAGGTACCCCTTTTACCCGGGAGCGTCAGGTAGATATGTTGGAGAAACACTTTCCAAGTCTCTTAATTGTTACTAGAGATTAATTTTGAGTTAGTCTTTGATGTTACTGTATGGTATCGGATAAGAAAAATACGAAAGTCCTTTCCTTAAATCAATACTTCCGTAAACTCCCGTTGAATTTTGGAAACTTTGAAACCCTAAGGGACTATCGAGTCAACCATTTCTTAATGGGACGTTACGTCCTCAGGGGCCAAACTAAGGACCCGGTCTCCTAGACGACCTCTTCCCTGTTCGATGGGTGAGGTCATAAGAAACTGAAGGGAATACCGAGTCGACCGTTTCTTAGGCGGGTGTTACACCCTATGGACCCAAGTTAGGAACCCAAGCCTTCTATGGAACCTCTCCCCTTTTCAATGGGTGAGGTCATAAGACCGGATCTCTTAAGGTACATATCAGGTACCCCAGTGTTTCTAAGTCTGTACTGACTGAAAGTGAAAGTGATCTTTGGAATGTACATTACAGAGATGATACATGCGGAGAGGGGTTGACCAGAGGACCATTTCTACTCCTCTCCTCTCGAACGAGAGTCTGGGAAGGACTTAGGAAACACCTAAGTCAGAGAAATCAGAGAGCCGGTCTAAGGGGTTAACAAAGAAAAAAAAAAAAATTAAAAATAAAAATGAAATAAAATGAAATGTTATGACATAACCAAAACGGTATGTAACTGTACTTAGGTGGTACCCACATGTACACAAGGGTTTGTACTTGAGGGGAGGGTGGAGGGAGGGGTGTTGTAGGGAGACCCAATAGGGGTACGTGGTCGGGGTTCGTACGACATAGGACGTAGTCTGTATCTGACCGCTAAGCTAAGAATGTACTATCATATGTACAAAGTTACGGTAAGAGGGTTTAGTAGGGTGGGAGAGGGAGAGGGAGACTCAGGTTTTCAGGCGATATGTGTAGACACAGAAAAAACGACAGAACGTATGTCCCAGCAGTAAAGGTAGAAAGATTTAAGGTATATATACACAATCATATGACATAACCACAGAAAGAAAGACCGAATGAAGTGAGGCATATTAGCCGAGGTCAAAGTAGGTAGAGTAGTCTTGACTAAGTTTACATAAGAAAAATTACCGACTCATTATGAGGTAACACATATACATGGTGTCGAAAGAATAGGTAAGTAGACGACTACCTGTAGATCCAACAAAGGTACAGGACCGATAATATTTGNAAGAGGGTAAGTCTTTCGACAGAAAATTGGAACGAATATAAAAGGAAACAACACGTCTTCGAAAATTAAAATTAATCTAGGGTAAACAAATAAAAACGAAAATAAAGGTCTTAAGACCCTCCACCTAGTATCTCCTAGGACGACACTAAATACAGACTCTCACAAAACGGATACAAGAGGAGATCCTCAAAATATCAAAGACTAGAATGTAAATCTAGAAATTAGGTAAAACTCAAATAAAAACACACACCACAATCTTTCACTAGATCAAAGTAAGAAAATGTTCACCAACTGGTCAAAAGGGTCGTGGTGAACAATTTCTCTAACAAAAATGAGGTAATATATAAGAACCGAGGAAACAGTTTCTATTCCACAGGTATACACACACCTAAATAGAGACCCGAAAGATAAAACAAGGTAACTAGATATACAGACAGAAACACGGTCATGGTATGACAGAACTACTGACACCGAAACATCATCTCGGACTTCAGTCCGTTCAACTAAGGAGGTCAAGGTAAGAAGAAAGAGTTCTAACGAAACCGATAAGCTCCAAAAAACATAAAGGTGTGTTTAGAACTTTAAGAAACAAGATCAAGACACTTTTTATAGCGACCATCGAACTATCCCTAACGTAACTTAAACATTTAACGAAACGCATCATATGAGTAAAAGTGATATAACTAAGAAGGCTAGGTACTTGTACCATATAAAGAGGTAGATAATCACAGGAGAAACTAAAGAAAGTAGTCACAAAATATCAAAAGATATATATCCAGAAATCAAAGAAATCCATCTATAAAAGGATTCATAAAATAAGAAAAGTAACGTTACCACTTACCTTAACAAAGGAATTAAAGAAAAAGATGAAAGAGTAATAATCATATATCCTTACGTTCCCTAAAGACACACAACTAAAATATAGGACGTTGAAATGATATAAGTAACTAATCGAGATCATTAAAAGACCACCTCAGAAATCCTAAAAGATACGTCTCCTAGTACAGTAGACGTTTGTCACTCTCAAAATGAAGAAGAAAAGGTTAAACCTAAGGAAAATAAAGAAAAATACGAGACTAACGACACCGGTTTTGAAGGTCTTGATACAACTTATCACCGTCACTTTCACCCGTGGGAACAGAACAAGGACTGAAATCCCCTTTACGAAAGTTAAAAAGTGGTAACTCAGGGGTAACAAAGAACACCTCTTTACCAGTTAACAGACACATCGTAGGTAACAAAGAAAGACGGAATCGTTCTTAGATTAAAAAATGACCCATAATCAAGGGTCTCATGTTTTACTCTGAAGATTAAGACATAACTCCTACCTCCGACACAGGGCACTACTCCTCTGGGACTCCAACTTCAGGTACAGGACCATGGTCCCCTAGGTCTCTCACCTGTGGTCCAGGGTCCTACTCCCCTGGGACTCCAACCTCCGGTACAGGGTTCTGTCTCTTTGAGTCTCAGTCAAGAGTTATACCGTCTCCTATTTCAGTCGGTCTTTGACCCTGAGACTCTGTAGTACCGTAGGAATATGGTGTTGACCTACGGAAAGAATTCTCAAAGTTCAATAAACCCACTTGACTTCGGGTATCATTTATCTAGTTCGGATTTAAACTAGATTTGGTCACTGGAGTACCCGTGAACGGTTAGACGGGTGGGTGTATGGATGTCTCTGTGACCAAGGACCTATTTTGGACACAAAGTCTGAAAACAAGTGAGTTACAAAAGAAGGAGAACAATACTTTTCGTCGGGAAAACGAACACACTGTTGAATAAGAATTCTTTCTTGACCAAAGTTATCACTTCAAGAAGGACTGTAGAGGATTTGTTCTGTTCAAACACATAGGTGATGACAGAAGGGAAAGAAGGAGACAAGGGTACCTACAGTGAAGAGTGTCATAAAGAGACTATTGTGATCTGTGTAGAAAGTTCTTAGTCGTACCTACGTGTGAGAAGACTTTTCGAGGGACTGGACGGGTCCGTCGTAGACCCCGATGAAAATATACGAAACAGAGGTCGTTTCACACTACGACTCTATTAACTGATAATGGACAAAAGAAATACACACGAGTCTTTCCAGTCCTTACCACAGGTAGGTTAGTCGAAGAGGAGTCAAGGACCGAGAGATTGTTTACAAACAACTTACTTATTGACTAACCTCTTACGTGAAGTTTAAATCGACATACCTACTGACTTAGTCAAACGACATGTAGACTTTGATTGTGTTGTAACGTTTAGTCAATATGAAGTAATTTTAAATTTTTTTTTAATCGACCTACCTAAACAACTCTGTAATGTCCCATAAACTCTTCCTTCGGATGGGACCGGGTTACGGAGGTAGAGAAACTCTACCCTGGTGAGTTTTACCGTTGTGATAGAAGTCGACTTATATCCTCAATGGTCTAACTCTGATCGTCAGTTGGGTGTCTTGACACTCTTTGTCGTAACAACAGAGTTCGGTGATTTAAGACCGTACCAAATAATATCTCCCGTCTATAAACTATGTTCTTAACAACAACAACAAATAAGAGATTCAGTACCGTCAAGAAACTCTGAGGATACCTGACATACGTCGGAGGGTCCGAGGAGAGAGGTACCCTAAAGGGTCCGTTCTTATACCCTCACTCAACGGTAAAGGAAGAGGTCCCCTAGAAGGGCTGAGTCCCTAGTCTGGACACAGAGGACGTAACGTCCGCCTAAGAAATGGCGACTCGGTGGGTCCCAAAGGGGAACTATGTTTTCAGAAAGAGGGATTAAGGAATGGCGGGTAAATACTTCGTTGGACTCGTGAAGGGTCCTGAAGATGTCTTGTGCCTCTGGTTGCTGGACTTCCTCTGTAGTCGTCACCGGAACCTTGTCATAGACGTCTTACTAAGGTCCCATGTCCGAGTCAGAAGGAAACCTCCGTCCATCTTTCTGGTCGAAAAGACCGGAATCAGAGGAGAGACGGGTGCTCGTCGAACTCAACCGTGTCACCTAAAAGGTTCACTTGAAACTCCTTATGACCTCAAAGGTCGTTCCACATGGAACGACCTCGTAGAGATATTGGACCTGACCCTCTGGGAGAGAAAGATAGTCTCTCTGATGAGAACATACCCAAAGAATATAATCCGAAAACATATGTTACAATCCCAACAGGTTCACTGCGATCACCATTTCTTGGGTGGACGGTTACATCCTCTGTATCCTCTGGGACCAACTAAGGACCTAGTCCTTCTAAGGGGACGTCCTCCCGTACCGTTAGGTGAGGTCGTAAGAACGGACCTCTCAGGGTGTCTGTCTCCTCGGACCTTCCGATGTCAGGCATCCCAACATTTCTCAACCTGTACTGACTTCGTTGAACCGTAGGTGCGTGTATGTTACGATAGACTTCTTTTGTAAGTTAACGAAATGTACACTCTTAGTGACTTGGTCTATAAAAAGTCCCGGACACCCCTTGGATCAGAACTCATTCGTCCTTTAGACACCGAGGTCTTCCTCGGACGAAGAGTAAACCACAGAACGGCGTTTGAAGGACCTCTCCGAGGACGGGTTTCGAGGACACCAAAGTGTACGACGACCCGTAATACGTCCGCACTCTACCCATGAGTCGTACTTGTCACCGGATCTCCGAAACACGTCCCGGTGGAAGTATGACTGAGTGAACCTGTAGCAGTAAATACACAAGGGTCCTGTCCTAAAGGTAAAGCAGGAGACAAGGGTACCTACAGTGAAAAGTGTCACAGAGAGATTGTTGTGGTCCGTGCAGAAAGTTCTAAGTCGTACCTGTATGAGAGAAGACTTTTCGAAGGACTGGACGGGTCCTCCGTAGACCGTGATGAGAAGACACGAAAGTTTCACGGAGGTCGTTTCACACTACGGTGACCGACAAACAATGGACAAAAAGAGTACACTCGGTCAAGGGAGGCACGTCTGATCCCAAGTAGGACGACCCTTGCCTTCCAGTAAAGACTCGACGACGTCACTGGTGTAAGACAGACTTTCTCCTTCGGACACCCTTCCCCGTCGGGTCTCTGAAGTAAAAGTTCCTCTATTTGGACGTGTAGGTAGTCTCCCCCTCCCGAACCTCACTCTCAGACGACGTCTTCTTTTTACACACACACACACACCAGTCCCCCTTACACAAATTTGTCGATAAAGTTTCCCGAAACATAAAGATTATTCCACCCAATTAGACCAGACGAAGAGTGGGCCGGAGATTCACACGTCCACAGGGTGTCTGTGTGAGTGAGATGTACCCCGACCCCTTTGGACTACTTTCTAACTGTCACCCCGGGTCTGTCGGGAAGAGGTCCACAGGTTGTGGTCGGTTCGAGGAAGGGTGTACCGGGCGGAGGGTGTGTCCGGAGGCCCAGGGTCCACCTGTCTCCTCCTTCCAACCACGGTGACGGTCGAAGGAGAGAGTTAGTCGGAGGAAGGAGGAACCGACAGAGTCTTTTCCCATGAACCCTACCACTCGTCGAAGTCGTCTCCAGACTCCTGGGTCCCTCTGTCTCCGGTGGGCACAAGACGGACTACAGATTATTTCTTCCGACTTACGACTTCTTAACTACGAAAGCTTAATACCACGACCTCTTCTGTGAACTCTCAGAGAACCCGTCGTTCCTCAGTCATGATTTCCTCTAGTTGAGACTTATAAGTAACTTCCTGACTACGACTTTGACTTCGAGGTTGTGAAACCGGTGAACTACACTTCTCGGTCAAGTAACCTTTTCTGGGACTACGACCCTTTCTAACTCTCGTCTTCCCCCACTGTCTCCTACTATACCGACCTATCGTAGTGGTAGAGTTACCTGTACTTAAATTCGTTTGAGACCCTCTGTCACTTCCTGTGCCTTCGGACCGTGTCGTGTCAGGTACCCCAGTGTTCTCAACCTGTGGTGAATCTCTGATTTGTTGTTATTCGTTATGACGTACCTTGACTTTGGTGTCGGAACACTCTACCTCCGATTAATAGAAGTCCGATATGTGCTCTTTTCGCGTGCCCTTTTTATGTGATTTGGACTTCTCAAATCACTTCGTTGCGTCTAGTGTACCGACGTGATACTAGTGTTCCGTAGGACACTCAGGAACTGTCTTCATGTCGGACCCTGACCACGGTGACCCGGAGCCTCCACCGACGAGTAGGTGGGACTTAAGGAGGTTTTAAAAATGTCGAAGAAGAGGTTTTATGATCTTTGAGTAAATCACTTGTCGTCGTATTTTACTGTGAAGACTCTCGGTAGTCGAAGGAGAAAATAACTTTTCTCCTTGATTTTATAGTTCCTCGTTGAGAATCGGACGAAAGACGTAGAGACCACTTTCGTCGACGGAGAAGACACTCTTGTCCGTCCCCAAACGACCACCGAAAGTCACCGAGGTCGTATACTCGGTCGGCGGTGACGGGGGGTAGACGACAGACCCCCGGTGTCGCCTGGACACGAGACGGGAGAGGACGGCTTAAAGAGTTTTTACTCAGTGTTCATGTCGACCCTTCGGTCATACTGTCCACCATAAAGTATCACTCACACCTGTTACTGAAGTCTGACCGTTGGTTGTACTCGCACCTACGGATGACGAAGTCGTCTAGTCCTCCTGTCTCGGCACTCCTGTGATTGCAGGGGTCCGACCCCCGGAGGAACAAGACCTCGACGACCTTCAGAGAGTGAGATCGTCTTAAAACAGAAGTAGACTTTTTTAGTCAGGTTTCCTTTTTTTTTTTTTTTGAAAACAACGAAAGGAAAAATAGAGACGGAAGTTCCGTAAACGAAAACAATTGAACACCGACCGTTCAAGAGACCGACCCGGTCCGAGAACTCCACTAAACTTCCTAACGGACACCGACGGACTCGGTAGGGTCCCGTCTGGAAGCACCGGACTTCCAGACACTAGTCACGAGTACCACAGACTCTACTCTCTGCAGACCTCTCGATGTGCCCGGGGGCATTCTNTGCAGGGGTCCGACCCCCGGAGGAACAAGACCTCGACGACCTTCAGAGAGTGAGATCATCTTAAAACAGAAGTAGACTTTTTTAGTCAGGTTTCCTTTTTTTTTTTTGTTTGAAAACAACGAAAGGAAAAATAGAGACGGAAGTTCCGTAAACGAAAACAATTGAACACCGACCGTTCAAGAGACCGACCCGGTCCGAGAACTCCACTAAACTTCCTAACGGACACCGACGGACTCGGTAGGGTCCCGTCTGGAAGCACCGGACTTCCAGACACTAGTCACGAGTACCACAGACTCTACTCTCTGCAGACCTCTCGATGTGCCCGGGGGCATTCTCACTGAGCACGACGACCACAGTCTTTTGTCCCTACAAGTCATACTTTCTGTGTAACGGAAAACCTCAATCTAGTGAGGTTTGGTTGACGACTAGGTTTACTCCGTTTCCTATAAGGTTTACCCCTCTATTTCTCTCCTCCCTTTTCCCTCTCCTGTCCCTATTTACGTGGGATTTAGAACCCAGGGTCCCGGGTGAGAGAACCGAGTGGTATCAAGCTCGGACAAAAAACAAAAAACAAAAAGACCGAGTTGAACAATCGAAAAGACAAATGTAACAAGTGACTTCATAAAGGTTGAGAAGGATCACGGTCCAACAACGATTGTTCTTTATCTTAGGAAGATTCACATTAAATATGGCAGTCCTATGTCGTATAAATATTTTACAGTAAGAGAAACAGAGAAATTTCCGTGTCTGGAAATCTTCCATAGGTCACCTCTACACTGAAGGGGATCGGGACCTACTTTTAAGGTCGTCTGGAGTATGAAGAAAATCGGAGGACTACCTTCACAAGACTAATAAGAGTTCAAGAGGATCAGAGTCCCAGTGAGACTCAGACGACCTGGTAGATGTTGGACAGAGAAGACGACTGGAGAAGGACGTGAGTGATAACTCCGAGTCCCAGGGGTGTGATTCCGACCCTCCCCCGGTTACCCGTCTTTAGACGGGTCGCCCGGTCCCTTCACTGAGGTAGACCAAGAGAGTCCCCTCTAGCGGACCGAAGAGATCGGAGTAGGGAGGGACCCCGTAGCAAGTGGACGTTAGGAAAGGCGACGTCAATCCAAGTGAAAGAAGACGACCAACGAATGAGTCCTTTGACCTCCACCCGGGTGAAAGAGGAGTGACGTGACTTCAACGAGTCGATTAGGAACTACGACCCGACGGAGGACGTACTCCAGGTGTAGACCGGTCTCCGTAGGGTGGGTCTTGTCACCCGGAGACTGAGAGGGTGGTGGTCGTGTCGGTCGTAGTCACCAAGTTGGAGGACGAGAATGTGTTCTTGGTCTGGGACACCCGTGTGAGAGGTTCCGGAGGAAACCTTGGGAAGACAACTGATCTCCAGGGGTGATCTCTACCTCCTTTACGGGAGGTGGGGATGATCCCCCGACCTCAAATATGTTGATGGAGGGGGTTTAATAGGAGGAATGTTTTACTAAAAAGTGGATTCCGGATCTACACAAACTTGTACAGGGTATAACCGTTCTGGTTCAAAAATGACTGAGGAAACATGTAAAACGTGGAACAAACTTTACGTCGGTAATCCTTCACCACTGTCGTTCTACCACCTTATCCTGTAAAGTAGGTATAGAGGATTGTCTTTGTGATTCTACTTGTTGATAGGTGTGTCCTTTTACGGAAGTTCTCTCTGGACCTAAGATCCACTCTCTAAAGTCATCGACTATCTCGTGTCTTTACTCTTTTCTGTGTAACTTGTCCCACTGTTCCTGTCGAAGTAAGAAGGACTCAACGGAGAGGGGGTTCGTATACGTCGTCCCGGTTCTCGTTAGGGGAGGTTAGACTTCGAGAGGGTCTCCCGTCTCTCTCACTTTACCTGTATACTGAAGTGGTATCTGAGTTGACATTTATATATACGTTGATTGTAGTCTCATCGATTTATATATTTTGTTTATAATTGTCTGACTTCCTTCTTTACTATCATTATGTTAAGATCATCCCCCGAAGTTATAAGATGAAAGTTGTTACCCATCTAAAAATTCTGTCTTTCAGTTATTCCTTTACCATCAGTCCTTGTGGATAATTCCTTTGACTGGATTGTTATGTTTATCTTGCAAGATAGGTTGTCGTAGTCTTCTGTGTAAGAAGAGTTCGTGTGTATCTTCTAAGAGGTCGTAACTAGTATAAATGTAGTGTTTTAATCAGAATCGTTTAAAATTTTCTGGTTTTAGTATAGTTGACAGAAAAGGATAGTGTTACCATACTTTGATCTTTAGTTATTGTCCTCTTTTCAACCATTTAAGTGTTCTTTTAATTTGTTGTATATTAACTTGTCAGTTACCCAGTTTCTTCTTTAATTTTCCCTTTATTTTTATATAGAACTCTGTTTACTTTTATCGTTGTATTGTACGGGTTTGAATACCCTATGTCGTTTTCGTTGGGATTCTCCCTTCTAATATCACTATTTTCGTGCGTCATTCTTTTTCTTTCTCGAGTATATTTGTCGAACTGATTTGAAGTGAAACTTATTTGAACTAAGTTTCCATTCTAAAGTGGAGTAAGGGGATCTTTTGGGTGTAACCACCCGACTTGTCAGGTGTCGGACTCGGAAGAGTACACAAACTAGAGGAGAAGGTGAGGACTCCAAATTACAGAGATGTCGTACTGAATTTCCTCTCTGATACCTTTCCTTGGACGGGTCACCCGGATCTTTGACGGAGGTAAACCAATAAAGTCCCCACAAGAGGACCGGAAAGATCCGAGTGGGGAGGGACCCTGTTTAGTTACACATTATATTGTGTAATTTTCTTACTTCCTGATTTTATTATACTAGTAGAGTTATCTACGTCTTTTTCGTAAAACGTTTTAGATTATAGAAAAGGATTATTTTTCAGAGTTGTTCTATGTATATCTTCTTACATGAAGTTATATTATTTTCGGTAGATACCATTCTATACGTCTATTGTGGTGGCAATACCGTCTTTCACTTCTCCTTGAATTTTCGGAGAACTACTTTCACTTTCTCCTCTCACTTTTTCAACCGAATTTCGAGTTGTAAGTCTTTTGATTCTAGTACTGTAGACCAGGGTAGTGAAGTACCCTTTATCTACCCCTTTGTCACCTTTGTCACAGTCTGAAATAAAAACCCCCGAGGTTTTAGTGACGTCTACCACTGACGTCGGTACTTTAATTTTCTGCGAATGAGGAACCTTCCTTTCAATACTGGTTGGATCTATCGTATAACTTTTCGTCTCTGTAATGAAACGGTTGTTTCCAGATAGATCAGTTCCGATACCAAAAAGGTCACCAGTACATACCTACACTTTCAACCTAACACTTCTTTCGACTCACGGTTTCTTGGCTACGAAAACTCGACACCACGACCTCTTCTGAGAACTCTCAGGGAACATGATGTTCCTCTAGGTTGGTCAGGTAGGATTTCCTCTAGTCAGGACCCACAAGTAACCTTCCTGACTACGACTCCGACTTTGAGGTTATAAAACCGGTGGAGTACGCTTCTCAACTGAGTAACCTTTTCTGGGACTACGACTCTCTCTAACCCCCGTCCTCCTCTTCCCCTGCTGTCTCCTACTCTGCCGACCTACCGTAGTGGTTGAACTACCTGTACTCAAACCATGTGAGACCCTCAACCACTACCTGTCCCTCCGAACCACACGACGCTAAGTACCCCAACGTTTCTCAGTCTGTGCTGACTCGCTGACTTGACTTGACTACGATTCGATTACATGAGTCACCACTTTTCGACTTTAGAGAAGAAGATTCTAGTCTTTATTTTGTTCTTAGGGGTGAGACTGGTGAATATAAGTTGTAACATGATCTCAGGATTGGTCTCATTAATCCGTTCTTTTTTCTTTATTTTCCAAAAGTTTACCCTTTCTTCCTTCATTTTAACAGAGACTTCTACTATACTAGAATAAATTATCTTTTGGGACTTCTAACGTGACATTTTGACAATCTTGATTAGTTGTTTAAGTCATTTCGATGTCTTATGGTTTAGTTTTTAATTGAATTTTACCTAATTTTTATTTATATTCTGTACTTTGGTGTTTTGACGGTCTTCGTTTACGTCCCCTTTTAGAAGGTCTGCAACCAGAACCAGTACTATTAAACCTATACTGTGGTTTTTGTGTCTATTGTTTTTGTCTTCATTCCTTCACCCTTATATAGTTTCATATCGAAGACGTATAATTCCCTTTGTTATTTGTTTTTCTTTTCCGTTGGATGTCCTGTCCTCTTTTATAGAAGTTTAAGATAAGGACAATTCCTCAATTATAGGTTTGACATATTTCTAAGGACGTCGAGTTTTCATTATATTGTTTATTAGGTTAAAATTTTACCTGGTTCCTGGATTTATCTGTGAAAAGGTTTCTTCTGTATTTTTTCATGCGTCTTTTCCACAAGTTATAGTGACTAGTAGTTCTTATATATTTAGGTTTGGTAGTCTCTATAGTGAAACGGTTGTTTCCAGACATATCAGTTTCAATACTAAAAAGGTTATCAGTACAAGTTTACAAGTCAAGTCAAGTCAGCAAGTCAGCACAGGCTGAGAAACTTTGGGGTACTTAGTGTCGTGCACCACCTGGTATTTCCTCCGACTCGTGACTTCTTAAATAATAAAACTCAACACCACGATCTTTTCTGAGAACTCTCAGGGAACCTGTCGTTCCTCTAGTTTGGTCAGTTGGGATTTCCTTAAGTTGGGACTGATAAGTAACCTTCCTAATTATGACTTATGTTTCTCGACTGAGAAACCTTTTCAAGGACTACGCCCCTTTATAACTCCCGTTCTCCTCTTCCCCTGTTGTCTCCTACTCTACCAACCTACCGTAGTGGTTGAGTTACCTGTGTTCAAACTCCTTTGAGGATCTCTATTATTTCCTGTCCCTTCGAACCGCACGACGTCAAGTTTCAACGTTTCTCAACCTGCGTTGAATCATCAACTTGTTATTGTCGTTGTTACGTAGTATGGACAATCCTACTGATTATTTCGTATTTATATAAAGTAAATATATTTTTTACTGTTCACAACCATTTCTACACCTCTTTCTCCTTGGGAATATATGAATGTAAGAGTAAACCACTCTTACTTTTACCACGTCAGTAATACCTTCAAAGAGTTCTTTAATTTGTGTCTTGATGGCATACTAGGTCTTTAGAGTGAAGACTCATATATAGATTTCCTTAAATCTAATCCTAGAACTTCTCTATAGACTTAAAGGTACGAGTAATGTCGTCATGAGTGTTATCGATTCTGTACTTTTATTGTATTTACAGATAGTTAACTAATTACCTATTTCTTTCACACTACGTATATACATATATACATTTTATACCTTATAATAGGGAGGTAAATTTCCTTCCTTTAATAAGGTGAACCCTGTTGTACCTACCTGGACCTAAAATAATTCATTTACTTTATTTGGTCTGGGAATTTCTGTTTATGACACATTAGAGTAAATATACACCTTAAATTTTATCATTTTGAGTTGAGTATTTTCGTCCCTAATCTTCTCACTAACTAACGGTCTCAGATCTCTCTCCGTTTTTACGTTCTCCACTACTAGTTTGTCATGCTTCAAAGTCAATATGTTCCATTTATTCAAGACCTCTAGATATGTCGTATTACGAACATCGATTAAGATGATGTAATATATGAATTTTAATAGATTCTTCCATCTAGAATTCACATTGGTGAATGTGTTTATTATTTCCTCTGTTCTCCTTTGAACTTCTTCACTAACTAAAAAATACCGGAACTACTACCACTATCCAAGTGCACACATATCAATAAAGGTTGAGGAACTCAACATATGTAATTTACGACGACGACGGTTCAACACAGTCAGTACAGGCTGAGACACGCTGGGGTATCAGCCGTCGGGTGGTCCGAGGGGGTAGGGTCCCTAAGAGGTCCGTTCTTGTGACCTCACCCAACGGTAAAGGAAGAGGTTACGTACTTTCACTTTTCACTTTCAATTAGTGAGCCAGTACAGCTTGAGAATCGCTGGGGTGCCTGACGTCGGATGGTCCGAGGAGACAGGTACCCTAAAAGGTCCGTTCTCATGACCTCACCCAACGGTCACGGAAGAGGCTATGTAATTTATACGTGTCGAAAAATGTACAGTTAGTATGGAGTTTTTTCGACAAGTTTTCTTTTTCTTTACATCGGTAATTGTAGAAAAGAAAAACCTAACGTTGAAAAACAATCGTAGACAATAAAAGGAGAGAAGTACAGACCTTTCCTTAATAAAGTTTACTTTTATAACTTATATGTTTCGTTTACCCTGATTACGACGTCGAGGTTATGAAACTGGAGGACTACGTTTCTCGACTGAATAACCTTTTCTGGGACTACGACCCTTTCTGTCTTCTGTCCTCCTCTCCCCCTGCTGTCTCTTACTCTACCAACCTCCGGAGTGACTCCTCAAACTCGTTTGAGACCCTCTGTCACTTCCTGTCCCTCCGGACCGTACGACGTCAGGTACCCCCACGTTTCTCATCCTGTGCTGAATCACTGACTTGTCGTTGTTTGGAGGTCTTTGTACTAGTCTCTCCAAAAGGGTGAGGTTCAAGTTGAAACTTGGTTCACGTAGGGGTCCTGGGACTAGCACCAGTCTCGTCGGAGTAAAGGATACACGGAAGTAACAAGATAAATTTATTAGAGACTAGCTCCTGTAAAAGACCACTGGAATCTTGGTGTCAGAGTATTTCTTCCCCAGTCGAAAATCTAAATCTACTTTTTGTATCTTAAGATTTATGTAATCCCGTCCTTTCCTCTGTGTCTGGATTTCTTGTCTGAAAACCTGAGTCACCCTCTCTCGCTCCCACCCTACTAAGCTCTCTTATCAAACTTTATACATATAATTGTATACGTTTTATCTACTGACCACGTTCAAGTTACGTACTTCGTGGGTTTCGGCCACGAGACCTGTTAGATCCCCCTATCCCACCCCTCCCCCCAAGTCTTACCCCCCCTGTGTAGGGACACCGGCTAAGTACAATTACATACCGTTTTCGGTAGTGTTATAACATTTCATTAATAGGAGGTTAATTTTATTTATTTAAATTAAAATTTTTACTTTCTTTTGTGTAATATTTCCTTAGTCGTTTAACACCAGGTTTTGGGAGAAGGACGTTCGAACCCCCTTCAGACTTGTGTGGAGGCACCAAACAAGGGACGTTTACGCCAAAATTAGGTCTCGTCACATAAGACGTGTAAGTGCAGAGTCACGACCAGGATTATTATCTGACAAGGGAGGGGGTACGGGCACAACCGTCACCGTACACCGTCCAGAGTCTTACGAAGTAGTACTACGTTAAACGAACAGTCCGGAGGTAGGGTTCGGCGTCGACGTCGACTAATACCGAGTCAAGTCCAGACACAAAATACTAGGTGGAGGAGGGAAAGTTTTAGGTAGTCGTGTGTGAGTACCTTCATTATAATCTCTGAGGATCGTTCCGACCTCGAACCCTTTACGTGAAAGGAGAGGAAAAGTCCTGTTACCACAGGTCCTTCAGGTACTTCTCCCCGGTCACACGTCCGTCTTCCGACCTCTCCGGGGGTCACACACACAGACTTTCGACTACGACTCTTTGTTACAAGACAATCTGAAAGTCACGAAAAGAAGACATTTAAATAGAAGGAGGAAGAGACGAACAGTGGTACAAGTCAGGAGTTTAGAGTCATCGTGAAGCCCAGGTTACGAAAGGACGTTGGTAAAGACAAAGACGAACCCCCAAGGTAAGACTCGATTCAGCGAAGTAGTCCAGACTGAGAAAGATTGGGTCACTTGACATCGGACGATTCCAAGGATACAGGTGTCCTAAGAGGTCCGTTCTTATGACCTCATCGAACGGTACGGGAGGAGGTCCCCTAGAAGGGCTGGGTCCCCAGTTTGGGTGTAGAGAATGACGTAACCGTCCGCCCAAGAAATGGTGATCACGGTAGACCCTTCGGGGACGAAGTCCTACTCACACTCACACTTTCAACGAGGTAGTACAGGTTGAGAAACGGTGGAGTACCTGACATCGGGTGGTCTGAGGAGCCAGATACTTTAAGAGGTCCGTTCTTATGGTCCCACCACGACCAACCGTTTATTTTACGGGAAGTTTCAGTGTCTGAGTGACGGAGGAATAGTAGGTAGAGTCAGAGAAGATTGACCACAGTAGGAGTCGACAAGTATGGAGGGACGGGGCTTAATAAGAGCAGACAGTAGGGACCACATAGTAGGTACGGATGACAGGGAGTCGCACAGACTTGATGTCAACCGGACGTAAGTCGGAGAGACCAGCGAAGAACCTGTTCGGCAGTGGAACTGACGAGGTGAGCCATAAAGGGATTCTATCGCTCAAGAACTTGATAGAGAACTGTAGATATTATTAAAAAGTTCTCGAAAATCAAGGGTTAATTTTGTTTCTCTCAGTGAAAGAGTTCCTGAAAGACCCTTTCTACAATAGTCGACCTCTTAGAAGAGAAGAGAACCCACCGACTCTTTCGTAAAGGGTTACTTCCGAGATAGAGTTTGTGACCCCCGAGTGATTACATGTACCTTCCACACACGACCCACACGTGTGCTCCAACCTTCCTCTCGGTCCGACTAGTCTTTATTTAATTTCCTCGTATCTCCCTCCTCCTAATTCTTCTTTACTCTCATGGTCTACCGTCTCTGTTTTTCCCTTCTTATTAAACTACAAGAGGTCGACTACCCCCGAACTTGAACTCTTCCGAGATCAACTGATCTTAATTTCTAGGATGGAAAAGGATTTGACAAATAATCTTAGCTGATAATTATGTACGTTCCTATAGGTTCGTCAGGCAGGATTTCCTCTAGTCAGAACCCACAAGTAGCCCTCCTGACGACGACTTCGACTTTGAGGTTATGAAACCGGTGAAGTACGCTTCTCAACTGAGTAACCTTTTCTGGGACTACGACCTTCTCTAACCCCCGTCCTCCTCTTCCCCTGCTGTCTCCTACTCTACCGACCTACCGTAGTGTCTGAGTTATCTGTACTCAAACCCATTTGAGACCCTCAACCACTACCCGTCCCTCCGGACCGTACGACTCTAAGAACCCCAGTGTTTCTCAGTCTGTGTTGACTCTCTGACTTGACTTGACTAATTATGTATTAAATACCTGGGTCGTGTTTCACTCGCTCACCCGGAGAATAAGGTTTAATTATTCTTAAAGTTCTACCACTGTCGTCTCGTAATTCGGTCCACACTGGGAAGACACACGTTCCGGACACACAGACGACCCACCGAGTGGGTACACCGACGGGACGACGAACAGACGACAGTCACGACTAAAAAGAGGATATTCCTTCAACAACCGAAACAACTGAAATAAAGTCAGGGTCCTTTACTGAAAGTGATAACGTCGAATTCGTCCTTGTCACAGGTGGACGGGAGATTCCTGGTCTCCGGACACCCTCTCTTACCTCTCCACGGAGGGTGGAGGTGGAGTAGTTGTAGACGGAACGTCAGACAGAACTCCGACAAGACAAATTGGACCGAGGACCGGGCTTCTCGAGTTAAAGGACATGAATCTGGACCTTCCTTAGGATTACTCAGAAGTGCGTCCTCGGAAGGCCGTCTGGGAATTTGGTTTGAAGGGGGACAGTGGGGGACGGGGTGAGACAGACACTTACCATAACACTCCTTTAACGGTCGTGGACCAACAGCAATCGAGAGAGGAACGTCCTTGAGGACACCCGACGGACGATCCGACACCAACGTAAGACTCGTCCGAGGGTCCGGTCCACAACGGGAGGCACTGACTCCGTGTCCGACGAGAACGAGAAGGAAAGAAGTACGATAAAGTCACGACAGCTCCGTCCTTCCCTTCGTGTGTGGGGTTTCTTTTCCAGCCTAACCGGTAAAAGTGAACACTAACCGTCTCACTGTCGAGACGTCCTACCCCCGTTCATCCATGTCAGTACCCCAGCGTTTCTTAGCCTGTACTGACTCGTTACTTGTCAAAGTGAAAAAACAAGTACGGACTTACACGTCTCATCTTGTCACCACAAGACCTTTTGTCGAAGGTTCCAGCAAAGAAAATGGAGTTTAAAATGGACCCTCTTTTTATAGGAACTCTCATCGATCATGGAAAGTGACTTCGTTACCTTCTTCCCTGGTGATCCTACATTCTCGTCTTAGTATAAACTTTTGATTTCATTAAATTGTGTCTTACCTATCTATCTGCTTAATTTATCTTTTTTTATGTCCTTATATAGGTTTATATATATATACATTGACACACACACACTTAAATCATATCCTCTTTCTTTCGTGAATTTTTTAATAAAAACAAGTTCTTCCCCTTGACCTTTTAAATGATTGGTAAACCTCTTTTACAACTTCTGGAATATGGTACGTCTATTTATTTGACGCACAACTACTGTCTGAATTAATAAAAATCATGAGTATTTTCATTACTTCCTTGTCTATCCACTCGGATGTTTATGTAGAGTCTACTTCCCTGGGAGATTTGTCCTACAGGTTCCGACGACGACGACGATTCAGCGAAGTCAGCACAGGTTGAGACACGTTGGGGTACCTGTCGTCGGGTGGTCCGAGGGGGCAGGAATCCTAAGAGGTCCGTTCTTATAACCTCACCCGACGGTAAAGGAAGAGGTCCCCTAGAAGGACTGGGTCCCCAGTTTGGACCCACAGGACGGCACATCCGTTTAAAAAATGGAAGACTCAGTGGTCCTTTCGGGGTTTTATCGTGTACAACAAGAAAATATTGGTGTGCGTTAAAGGAGGGGGAGAGTAGGGATTGAGGACCGTGGTGGCTAGACAGGAGATATATTAAGACAGGAAGTTCTTACAATATGCTCACCTTAATGTCTTGGACAGTGAAAGGTATAAAGACGAGAGAGGTCACAAAAAGGAAGAAAGGAGTACGGGGTCCTAAGGAAGAACTAATAATAAAAAGATAGATTTCTTGGCTAAACCCCAGTAAGAAATTTTCCATTGGAAAAGGTGTGTCTGTACTCTCGGACACCTTCCGGACGTACGTCGGTGGACATACGGTCCCTGACTGAAAAAGTGAGTGACATTAAAGGAATACTAGGTAGGTTCAACAAACTTAAAAATAATGACTCAATACGAAAGTAGATAATAAAACAAAGAATAATAACGGTTCACTACGAGATAACATTTCTCTATCGTCAAATAAGTGGGTAATTTCCTATAAAACCAAGAAGGGCATAAAACCGAGAAATAATGTTTATTTCGACGATACTTTTAGACACATATCCAAAAAACACTCATGTACAGAAGTAAAATAATTTGTTTACAGATTCTTCCGTCGACGAGCTAGTAGACTATTTACGTCCAAATGAAAATATTCTTTTACGGTTAGACAAAAGACCCTCCACGACTCCTCCCACCCGACAGAGTAAAAAGTAAGGGTGGTCTATGAAGATTCATTGAGTGGGAGATACGTAGGATTCGTAAACTTTAACAGTGTAAAATAAAAGTGGTAACACTATCCACACACCATAAATACAGGGTGACACCGAAACAAAACGTAAAGGAACTACCGATTACTATAACGAGTAGAGTACCCGAATAAACGGTAGACACATAAAATAAGTCATTTCATAAATAAGTCGAGAGAACGGGTAAATACTTAACATGCCGAACAAGAAAAGAGACACCTCAGGACTCTCAAGATATATAAAGGATCTAAATTAGGAAACTACCGAAACCCAGAAGAGGGTCAGACACATTCAATTGCGAATCCAAGTGAAAAACGAGACTTGGTTAACGAAGTCTGGTAACCAACCTGTCAGATAGAAACGAGTTGACTTAGGGAAGACGCGTAAACAGTTGTTAGTAAACCCGAAAACATAGTTAGACCCAGGTTTGTTCTCTATCTTTGGTTCGTCATCCAATTTACCCTCTTCAAATTGTATTCTTAATAATTGATACTATTTTATTATTGATATCCTGTATGTCTTTAGATATGTCATATCCCAAAGAGGATTCCGACTTCCTCTTTAGTGTTTCCTGTTTTAACCCTCCTCAAGTCTGAAGGAACTCCTTCTGCACCAAACCGGTGGTTTGACGTCTCTTCGAACAACCAAATCGGTCTGACCTCAACGACCAATTGAGTCCTACGGGGGTGGACCTGACACTACCTCCCCCTAGTCAGTCATCCGTGACTCATCCCACCCGTACGTACCCCACACGTCAACCCCCTTCTCCTGAAATCCCTTCCGTCTGACGTGTACGTCCCAAAGGGAACACCGAGTCTGCCAGTTCTTAGAGGGACGCTACTCCCTCTGGGTCCAAGCTAGGGACCTAGTCCTTCTAGGGGACTTCCTTTACCATTGGGTGAGGACATAAGAACGGACCTCTTAAGGTACCTACCTCTTCGGACTACCCGATGTCAGGTACCCCAACGTTTCTCAGCCTATGTTGACTTAATGATTGTGTCTGACGTGTATGTCTCCCTCGTTAGTGGAAACGCACCTAGAAGGTCTGGGGTCCCCGACATACCCCGAACGGGTCCAGGACCGTGTGTCCTCCGACGTACGCCAGATGGGTGTCCGAGAGTACAGACACACCTCTTCCGCAGGAAAATTTCTTGCTGGGGTTTAGTCAAGAAATCTGTCTTTTTGTTATTGACTCTTTCTTAGGACTTCGTGTTTCTTCCTTCTTTTTTGAGACCTCTCTTGTCTTTATACCCATTTATATTGTCTAATTTGAAGAGTGGTCAAATAATTCAGTATAAACTTTTAATCTCGTTTTTACTATTCATGATTGGGTTTGAGAGTACGGTTCGGTCGGGTGGTGAAGAACCCGGGGGTGTCCCGAGGACGGGTAGACTTTCTTCTTCCCGAGACTTCAGAGGAACGCAAGGGTACGCACACCATCCTGTAACGTAGAAGTCGTGAATTTCTCCCCATTCCACTGACTCCCAGAGAGACCTCCCCCAGTGGAACCCCTCTCCGGGACTCACATCCTTGTCGTCCCTCTGGTAGATTTACCTCCGATTCCGGTTCCACCGGAGGTCCCTCGTTCTTGGTGACCCCCAATCTGGAGTCTAGGACCGACCACGTCTCCCTCTACGCTCCTGTATTAAGGTCAGAGATTCGTACCGGGGGGTGGTTAAACCGGTGATCCTGCCCCTCTAGTCTCGTCGTGTTTCACCACCCCCGACGTCCCGGTCCTATGGATTCCTTAGGAAGGGGTGGAGAAGGTGACTCGACGACCCTCGTCTCCACCCCTCTCCCTAGTAGTCTAAGTCCCACGACCCGGGGGTCACGAGAAGTGTCGTACCCCGGGTCGAGAATCCCCGTGAAGAGACACATGTACTCACCTCTAAGAGGTCCTTCTAGGGTGAGAAACCTTTGTCCCTGACACCTAACTTGTAATTTCGGAAGGGTACACCGTGTCACCATTTCTTAAGTGGACGGTAACTTTCTCTGTATTCACTATACCCAAACTAGGGACCAATCCTTTCTAGGGGACTTCTTCCTTTACCGTAGGGGGAGGTCATAAGAACGGACCCTTTAATGTACCTGTCTCCTCAGACCACCCGATGTCAGGTACCCCAGTGTTTTCTCAGTCTGTATTGCCTCTCTGTCGTACGTGTGTACGACTTGTAATTTTAATATAATATGTCTGGTAATTTTAGTATGTCAACGTTTTTTCCTTTGTTGTTTTTATTTGATCCGTAAAAAGTTCCTGTGTACCTTCAGAGACCCACCTTTCTACACTCGACTTCGTCCGATAGTGAGAGTGGACGACTGGATGATTTTCTGCCCGCCGTAGAGGTCACTTTTAAGGTCGCCCCCGAGGTTATTTAGGGAACGTGAGAAAGAGGCACAACACAATCTGTTTGTCATTCTCGTCCTTCTGAATATGTTCGTGACCGATCCAATATACGACACCGATAAAAACCAACAAAAAGTCTTTTCACATACAACCGTTTTATTCCTAACCCTCGACTTTAGAGTCTTCCTTTATTGACCAAGGGGGTGACGGTTCCCGACCGCCTCTTCCCGCACCTGGAATCACACACCCCGGACTCCCACCCCGACCCCCCTCACCGACTCTCCGGGTCCCCCAGCAGACCTTGTTGCTTAAACCTTATAGGTTCCGTGAAGTCTCGCGTCTCGGACTAGACTTTTGAGGCGAATAAAGAGAAAGACTCCTTCCTGGAAGACTTTCCTTGTCCTCCGGGCCTTTCTTTTTGTTTGTTTACAAAGTCCCCGTATTAACATTTTTACGTGAAGGAGAAGTAAACGGGTCCTTTGTGAAGGGAGGCCAACGTCCGAAGCACCTCTAGACTCTGATCCCGTGTCAGTCGGGCTCCGACGCTACGCGTCTGCGTCTCTTCCGCATCAGCCTGTTCACTCGAAGGCCCTAGAGTCTCGTCGGAGATCCCGACACTGGTCCTACAGGTCCATCGACCCCCTCGCGTCCTTTGTCCTGGATTTACAAGACCCTCGTTCCTCCTCCGGCACCCACTGAGCTCAGAAACCGTCACGGTCCTTCCCCCTAAGAGTTACAGGTACCTGACGACCCCACGGTGGACACCCGCCACGGCTGCGACCCACCGTATTGGTTCGGACCCACATACGTGTACCACAGGCGTCTGTCCGAGACTCCACTGCCCTGTCGTCGTCGTGTGCACCTCAGGAAGGGTTCACGAGGACGGGTCGATCACCCACGGACGGAAAGGAAACCGTCTTCGACCTGCTCGTAGACTCTCTCCTCATACATGCCCCGGAGCTCCGACACCCTCTTCGCTACCCAACCACCAGGACCTTATCTTCTCTCCTCAGTCTCAACACGACTAAGGAGAAGTGTCCTGACACCCGCGCCCGAACCTCGCCATTCTCCGTGACCGCCATACTCCTCCTACCCACGGATCGTCGAGTACACCCAGGACGGAGACCGTCTCCTCCCGGTCCTCCCCGTCGACACCGGGGTAGGACTCGTTACCCTCAGGGTACGTTCACTACGAACGGTCCCTCCCATTTCCGTCTTTTCGTTCCGAGGGGTCGGTGTAGGACAGGTCCATATCATCTCTCCCAGACCCCACGTCTCTTTCGTCACCGAGCCCCTCTCCTACCTCCACCCCTCCGTCCTACACCTTTCCCTACTCGTTCACGTCCGAAGGCCCTTTTCCCTTCACGTCGACACGAACCATTCCCCCGAACTCACCGGCCTGGTGTTTACCTTAACTCCAGGGGTTTACTTACCCAACATCCATCTTCCGGTTTCCTTCTCCGTCGTACCAAAATCTCTTTGTCCTTCCCTCGACCCTCTCCTCTCCTCAGTGTCGAGTCATCTTTCGGTAGTCCTTGTTTACTTTGCCTCGTCCTGGTATACCAGGAACGGTGGGGGGTTGGGGGGTACAGAAGACGGACGAAAAACGGACACCTTTTGAAATTAGTTTCTTAGTCAAATTAGTCTTTTCACTCTTTACGATTTTGTTTCCTTTTGTCAGTTTCCTCTGATTTATTATTATTGTATCAGTAATTCGTATCAGTTCCTGATAATCAAGGAAGAGTTCCCGACATCTATTATAAGACTCGGTATAGGACACTCGACAGAATATCTATGATTTTAGGGTCCATCTCTTCAATTCATGTACTACTTGTCTGACATGGGTCCTGAACTCGACGGTATTAAGACTCTTAACTACGTGTCTTTACCCTTGTTCACGTGGGGTCTTGACTTCTAATTGACATGGATTTTCTTGGTTCTACTACGACCAGTCTGGTGACTACTGGTTGACTTCTACTGACAATCTCTACTGACACGACAAAGATGTACATTGGCGGGGGTGGGGGCTAGGGGACGGTTGGGACTAAGACAGATATTTTCGAGAGTGAGGGACGAACAGTCCGGTCCACCTCTTAACCGAAAACCTGTCTACAGGCGGTGGGAGCGGTGGTCAACGGTCGTAGACTTTATTTCGTTTAAAAGGAAAAGTGGTTGGACCGAACATATGACCGAAAATTCACCACTAGTCGGTCTAGGGCGTACGTATAGAAAACCATCGTGTTTCCGTGTAAGAGGTCTCCGTCCCCCCTGTACTTCTCGTAGTAAGACTTATAGAATAACTCTCCCTCCACTCAGTCCATAACACAGGTCGACATGTCCAACGCTCCACGTGTTCCACGAAGGAGTACCGTTTTTGGGTAGTAAGACCGTCGTGTACTAGACCCAAATTTTGTAAATTACTATGTCTCTTGTGAGGGATTAGACATATGCCAGTACTCGACCGGTCCTTCCATCTTACAGACGACTCGTCTTCTTTTCCCCGTCTACCTCTAAACTTCCTTCTTCATTTTGCACCTTGATTGTCTTTTCTCTACCTCTCTCCTTTTTGGACGTCGTTTCTTTACTTGTAAAAGAATAGAAAGAGAAACGGGTCCACCAAAGTCCCTGACGGGTACTGACAATAGTAAGATCTTATAGTGGGGTCTCCGACACAAGTTCCTGACGAAGAGGTCCCAGTCTTTCATTGTTTGTTCTTTAGAACCCAGATCTGGAGACGTCAGTATTTCCACGGTAAAATTAGTTTGGACCGTCCGGACGGATTAAAAAGTACTTCTCTGAGGGAGTCCGAGACGTCTTTACTCTCGAATGTCCTTGTTTAAAACTCGACTATACCCACTTTCTTGTCGGTTGTGAGTATGACGACCGAAGGTGACTTTAGGTACCAACCAGTCCCTTAATACAGGAGTGTCTCCCGTGGGGTGAGGTCATGAGAACGGACCTTTTAGGGTACCCGCCCCCTCGGACCATCCGACGTCAGGTACCCCAACACTTCTCAGCCTGTATTGACTCGCTGAAGTGAAAGTGCAAAGTGAAAGTACGTAACCTCTTCCTTTACCGTTGGGTGAGGTCATAAGAACGGACCTCTTAGGGTCCCTGCCCCCTCGGACCACCCGACGGTAGATACCCCAGTGTGTCTCAGCCTGTGCTGTCTTCACTGAATCGTCGTCCACGGACACATGGTCGAGTTTAGGTCCGAAGAATCTTATCACTATTATCTAGTGAGGACCTCGAGTAAGTTAACTCCATTACGAAAAACTCAGACTGTAATTCCAGTTATTTATAATTGTTAATAGTGATGAATAAAAACAAACCGTAAGAATAACACAAAATATTAATAATAACTTTTCTTTTTTTTCGAAATGTTTTGGACTTAGTGACGACCCTGAACTATAACCCCAGATGACTGGACTTTAGATCGAGGTCGGGACCAAGGGTCCGTCTACGAATTAGAGAAACGTGGATACTCTCCCAGAGTATCGTGGACCAGAGGTGGTAAGTTCTCCAACCGTCCTCCTACTTCGGTCTGTCATTTATGTTTTCGGGAACATGAGGTAATCCAGTGTGCACACGTATCTTATCCCCATGTTTTGGGTTGACCTCACATCTTAGCCTTAATAGGGTCCTTCTAATCGAATGGAAGGAGATCATGTTTATTTTCATAGTCCCTTACTCTTTGTTCCCGGAGGGGTTTACCGAGTCACCATTTCTTGGACAGACGGTCACGTCCTCTGTGCTCAAACTAGGAACCCACTCCTTCTAGGGGATCTCTTCCTTTACTGTTGGGTGAGGTCATAAGAACAGACCTTTTAGTGTACCTGTCTCCTCGGACCCCTCGATGTCAGGTACCCCAGGGTTTTCTCAACCTGTGCTGATTCGTTGATTTATCGTTGTAGTCATTTACTCTGTACTCACGTGTGTCAGTGTCACTTTTGATCCTCCTGTCCTCGTGACGCTCGAGACCCGTTAGGACCTGGACGTACCCGGGGAGATCCCTGTACGTCCTAGAGGAGGTTCGTCTTCAGGAAGGAGATACTGAGACGTCTGTCTGAACAATATTGGAGAGAGATAACGTGAGTCTTGCAACACAACTTGAGTGGTACCCTAACCGACGATCCTCGGGGCTAACACGAGGAGAATTAGTGACTACAGGACCCAGTACAGGGGAGGTAGTGATTACCTATTGGTGTCTTCTTCCTGAGTACCCAGGACCCAGTGGAGAAACGGACTCAGAGAAGGGGACTCAGTCCTTTATTCGTTGTAATTCGTAAAGGGGACCACCTTTATTTACCGTGTTATGCTTCTTAAAATTGTGTCGCTAAGTCCGAACTATGGGGTTAAGACGTGATTGGTCGACATCTCCCGTGGGACCCTCGAGTGTGAGACCCTCGAGTGTGAGACCGGACCGGAGGTCTCGTCCGTTTGTGACGAGGGTACGGAAACAAGAGGAGAGGTGTTCGATCGGAGTAAAGGTAAAAATGAGGGAGGTAAGAAGAGGGAACCGAAGACTAACCGGACCGGTCCGTTTACGGAGGAGGTCCGAGAAAAGAACGTGACAGGACATCTCCTGTGTGGTGGACGGAAGAACGATGTTCAGAAGAGATGGACGGGGAGGGAGACTTTGGAGAGGACTCTTTAGACGTCGTAGTGGTGACACGAGTAAGTAAGGGACCCGTCGGTACATCATACCGTAGGTTGAACTCCCGGGACCCCGACCACGTTCCTGGGACCCCACCCTCCAGTTTCGACCCGACACTTAGAATTTGGTGAACCGTCGATATATGGAACTACTACAAGATTTTGAGAGTAGACAACTCTCAATGAATGTTAAAACTCCTCTACAAAAATAGAAGTACAGTGACTTCGAGTCTTTCCCTCATACGTCCGAGTGTCTGGGACCCTTACCGTACTGGTTCAAGTGTGGATCTGGAAGTCCAGTCTTGGTTCAGTGGAGGCCTGTGTTACCCATTGAAGACAGAACCGAGAAGGACATACTTCACCCCTCGGACGGTGTGAATCTTGACATTACTTCTTGTACACATGTAGATACGAGTGACCCAGTGCCCCATCAACCCGTTACGTACAAGACAGAACATGTCTTATTTTGTAGAGGGACCGTGGGTTTTAGACCGGACTATAGACTTTATCCACAGTTGGTTATATATAAAAACCGACTATTATATTCGTCTCTGTATCGTGTCATGGAGCGTCTTCTACCTGTAAGGTCTTTGATATCAGTCTCAGTATCCTCCTCCGTAAATATGTGTACGAGTTAGTTATGTGTACGGCAGAGAGACACTCACTATCTACAGTGGCCGGTAAGGACATTTGTTACTTGATACGGACAAAAGTTCGGGAGTCGGTACATCAATTCTGCGTACAGTTTCCTTAGTAATGTTACTCGGGTCTGAGAAGGGTATGTCTTTACGTGATTTTGGCAATTGTAATTTAGAAATAAAAACACACTAAAAAAACACTATCTTCGTTAGAAAACTACAAACTGATGTAGAAAGAAAGAAAGTCGTTTTTGAGAATATATAGGACCCAGGAATAAAAGGAGAAACCATGTAGGGGAACCTTGATCACTCTCCGACGAATGGGTCCCATATCAGGAGTCATTACAGGAGTTTACTTTGTTTTAATAGTTGAAAATCCACCACGAAAAAAAAAAAAAAACCACCTGTATACAAGTGGAGTAACGGTGTCAGATACCAGTTCCTGGGGGTTGCGGGTCATGTCTCAAACCGAAGGTGAACAGTGAGTTTGAACAGACACGACGACTCTTTCCACCACCGGTGTGTCTTCCGTTTTCTCCACACGGTCGGGAGTGGTACTTTTTGTCCCGAAACAAGAGAACGATACGGGTAGTATGTCTATTCCTTTGACCCCAAGACTCACCGATTCAACAGGTGTCCGTATTCTCAATTTAGTTAGTATCTTATTCGAAGACAACACATTGTGTGTCGTTCGTGATTTATTTTCAAAACTAGAACAAATAAACTTTCCGAACAAAAAGGAATAAGCAACCAGGTATACCGATGGTTCCTCCACTTCAATGTCCTACGGGACTGGAGGACGGGAATGATCTGTCCTCCGGGACAGGGGTGTCACGGTAAGACCCCTAAATGAGAAGGGACGATTCGTTACGGGGGGGTTTGTCGAACTTTTACCGACAGGAACGTAACTTTGTCTTTATTTTTTTGTAGACCTCCAAGAAGAAGGAAAGGTTCGTGTTGTGTCCGACGTTAAGGAAAGAAAGAAAAATTTAAATTCTTCTCTTTTTTTATAGGGGGGATTTAAGGATCCCTTTTAGGTCTCTGTTAATAAGGGTAGTATAAAACTCCTTCAGAACTTAGGAAGTGACCTCCTATAACCTAAGAGTCTTCCCTTGACTGGAAGACGTTTTCGGTAATTTCGTTACAGTAGATTTGCTCCAAAGGTCTTGCTTTATGACGTCGGGGTAGTCCGTCTTTTTGTTTGGGTCGGTAGGCTCGGGTGTGTGTCCCGGAGTGGCTCGTACTTGTACGTCTCCATGATGTGTGTACGTCGACTCCGAAGAGACTCGAAGAGTCCTGTCAGGTACCCAGGTCTTGTAGTCCGTAAAGGCGAGGTCGTCCGGTTCCACTTCGAGTTTCCCTACAAAGTAAAGGAGTCACCCAGTGGAGGAAAGATCTTCCTCCCCTCCTCGTGTGACCCAATACAAGGGTCCGGTGGACATCACTGATGTGACGTACAATACAGGGACAGACCTGTGACCTCTACGTTAACCACATCTCGTTTGTGAACATAGACCTGTAATGTGAATCACCCTCGTCTACCGTTTTGTGGTTGGTAGACATGGACACACTCGTGTTATAGTGTGCGACAGGTCCTTAAGTTTAATGTCAGTATATCTCATTCCCTCTCACTGACGAAACAGGACCCTCTGGTCCTTCACTTCCGCTGTAGATGTGACTCGGGTTTTATGATTCGTCCTATATCAGTGTACGTGTCCTTTCTCCAAGTCTCCGTCTTCCTCCTCGGTCGCCATTCACGACCACTACTCTCGAGTCGTAGAGGTTTGTTTAGGTGGACACTCCAACTTTGAAGTGCTCTTGTTCCCCTCGTCCCTTCTCTCCTTGAACTCCTTCTCCCGTCCCGGTCGGAGACGACCATACTTTCACCCATTTCTCTAACATGGAATAAGATGTAGACTGGTCTCGACCGTGTCCGTAACTCACCCCTTCGCTACCGGTCACTCTGTCTAAAGGTTTACTAGTGACACCGACGGTGCATCTGTTACTTGACAGTCTGTAGTTTATAGGAAATGGTCCACCGTGATCACCATTTCTTAAACAGACGGTTACGTCCTCTACGTCCTCCGGGTCCAAACTAGGGACCCAACCCTCATCCTTTACCGTTGGGTGACACTATAAGAACGGACCTTTTAAGGTATCTGTCCCCTCGGACCACCCGATGTCAGGTACCCCAACGTTTCTTAGTTTGTACTAACTCACTGACTCTTGTGTTTGTTTGTGTGTGTTGTCAGGTCCCTGAACGGGTCCTACTTCTATGACTCTGTCTGTCTTAACCTGTTCCAAAATTCTCAGAGTAGTTGTCCTGAGTCACTACCTAGAATTTCTTCCCCACTCCCTTTTCCGTAGTTTTCAATTGTACTCCAACAGACTAAACTGGTGGGTGGTTTGTCAACTCTACTCGGTCATGTCCATCCTAAGTCAAGGACCTTCCGACCCAACTCTCTTTCGTCTTATTGGTCCCGTTTTAACCTCCGTTTTGACGTGAAAAACTTTAGAGTAAACATGTCGACAGTAAATCTTGGTTTTTGAGTAGAAAGATAACTGTATCATTTTCGATCACTCCGAGGTTCGAATGGGTATTCACGGTTAAATTAGGGTCACACGACTGGTGTCCTGTCTACTCGGGTGACGATACCCTTGGACACGAAAGTCCCTTCGTGAAGACCTCAAGGTCACACCCCACAACCCTAGTATCACAAGTCCTTTCGGTCTCTGTCTGTCTACACTTTCGTCACTTTCGTCTAAAATAAATCCTTATTGTCGTTGTGTACTTTTCTCTTGAGTCAAATCTTGACCCGAACTAAGGTTCATGTACTCCCTGTTTACCCTTATATGTTAGTTCCTCGTCCCCCCACCTGTCACCTACCTTTTATAATTCTCCTTCGTAGTGTCCATTCCCCTCTAAGACGGTTTGGTTGAACTGTCCTTACGACTTCCGTCGGTCCCACTAGTCTATAATGGACCTTCTACTTCATTCTACTCCCGTAAACTAGTCTATGACTCTCACTAATCTATAACTCCCACTCCTCGAGACGGAGTTGATTGAATCGTCCTTAAAACGATTTACACCCTTTAATTTCCCGTCTGTGTCCTCATGTTTCGGTTCTCGATGAACCCTTCCCACAAGTCTCCTTGTACCGACTTCAAACCAGTTCCTCTCAGAAGACAGTTATCATGTAGGGACTTGTCTCTGGGGAACGGGAGACTCCGGACCCATGTCGTCCTCCCACTCCGACCCTGAGGTCTTCCGACCACCCCTCTCCGACGACGTTCCTGGACCGTTCTCCTTCACTGACTAAACCGGTCCTCATACGTCCACTACACGAGTCTCGACCCTCCCAGCCCTCCCTTTCATGTCTCCGTTAAAAAGAAAAATAGGGGACATTTTACCATACGGGGAAACGTCTGTATTTTGTACTTTTCCATTTTTAACGTGTCTCTAAAAAAAAATTACCACAGTCATATTTTACTGCATTAAAACCCCTCCCCCTTCTCATTACAAAAGTTATAAATGGTTTTAAAGGGTCAAGATCTTTTAAGTCAATAAGATGTGGTTTCTCTATCATATGGTTTTTCTTTCCAAAACAAAAGGAGAAATCTTTCAAAAAATCAACTCCATATGAACTGTAAGTCTTTTGATTCTAGTACCGTAGATCAGGGTAGTGGAGTCCCGTTTATCTACCCCTTTGTCACCTTTGTCACAGTCTGAAATAAAACCCCCCGAGGTTTTAGTGACGTCTACCACTAACGTCGGTACTTTAATTTTCTGTGAATGAGGAACCTTCCTTTCAATACTGGTTGGATCTAGCGTATAAGTCTTCGTCTCTGTAATGAAACGGTTATTTCCAGACAGATCAATTCCGATACCAAAAAGGTCACCAGTACATACCTACACTCTCAACCTGATACTTCCTTCGACTCGCGGTTTCTTAACTACGAAAACTTGACACGACAACCTCTTCTGAGAACACTCAGGGAACCTGACGTTCCTCTAGGTTGGTCAGGTAGGATTCCCTCTAGCCAGTACCCACAAGAAACCTTCCTTACTACGATTTCCACTTTGAGGTCATGAAACCGGTGGAGTACTCTTCTCAACTGAGTAACCTTTTCTGAGACTACGACCCTCCCTAACCCCAGTCCTCCTCTTCCCCTACTGTCTCCTACTCTACCGACCTACCGTCGTAGTGGCTGAGTTACCTGTACTCAAACTCACTTGAGACCCTCAACCACTACCTGTCCCTCCGGACCGTACGACGGTAAGTACCCAACGTTTCTCAACCTGTGCTGACTCACTGACTTGACTTGACTATGAACTATATACTATAGTATATCCAAAATCCACATATTTGATTACTAAACTATAAACACACGTATAATTTACTAACGGTGTCATTCACATCGATGTTAAACAGTTCTGTGTTTCAATTTAAAACCCTAAATGAGAGAACCGTTGAAAGTATATACGAGACTTTATAATAACTAATATAGTTGTATGATATTTAATGTAGTAGGACTGAACAAATAAAATATTAACCCTCAAACATAACGAACTGGAGGCAAAGAAGGGACAGGGGTTTGGAGAAAGGAGACCGTTAGTTGACGAGTAAAGAAGTAAGAAATTTATCACAAAAGGACAAAAATTTAATTAAATAAAATTAACCTCCTATTAATGTTAAAATACTACCAAAACAGTATGTAGTTGTACTTAACCGGTGTTCATGACCTCATATCGGCTAATTGTTACAACATTGTCAAAGTCCACCCGTCGTTTCACTTTCGACAAGTCAGCACAGGTTGAGAAACAGTGAGGTACCTGATATGTCAGGTACCTTAAGAGGTCCGTTCTTATGACCTCACCCATCGGTAAGGGAAGAGGTCCCTAGAAGGGTTGAGTCCTTAATTTCGGTTCAAAGGGCGTGACGTCCAGTTAAGAAATGGTCGACTCGGTTGTTGTGTCGTTTCTCTGACGTATATGTACTAAGAAGGGGGGGAGGGTTTGAGGAGTGTAAGTCCGATGGTGCATTGTAACGTCTTAAGGGACACGATATGTCATCCAGAAACAACTAATAGGTAAAACTATATCGTCACACATGTACAGGTAGAGTTTGAGGGATCACTAGGGAGGGGAGAGTAGGAAGGTGGACCGTTGGTATCCAGGTAAGAGATTCAGACACTCAGATAAAACATTTGTACAAATAAGTATAGTAAAGAAAAATATAAAGTGTATATTCTCTACAGTATTTACTATAAAGAGGAAAAGTCAGACTGAATGAAGTGAGTATACTGTAAAAGATTCAAGTAAGTACAACGATATTTTCCGTAATAAGTTGTCTAAAAATAATTTGGTCCGAGAAAAGAGACGAGGTCTCTCTACCATCTCTTGTTAATGTTAAAGGACTAAATATCTCTGAGACAAGAGTAGTCCCTATTCGTTCATTCATTTATTTATTCATAGGTCATACGACAAACCACCACCTTTCTAAAACCTCTTTCATTTCCTTCTGCAGGGTAGGTCATCGTAGCTTATCGGTGTAAGTAGGAGGAATTGTGATTTTTGGGACCTGTATTTGGGTAGGTATAAGGTGTTTATAACCTTCTATGACTTTCCATCTTTTTTCTTTCAGCTGACGAATCCCTGGTGTCCCGAATTCCGCACGGTACTGTCGTTCAAGGGACCCGAAAGAATAACGTCTGAAATATAGGGTGAGTCTCTTGACTTCTTCGGAGGATATACTTTGACGGTTGTCTGTATGTGTTTCATGAGGTTCTTTTTGAATAAGAAGACTTTGTACATAGACGGTAAATTGGGTCGTTAATATGAGAACCCGTAAACAGGGTCTCTTTACTTTTGAGTTCAAGTGTATTTTTGGAGTATGTTCACCAGTCACACCGAAATAACAATTATCACTTTTTCTTTTGGTTTTCGTTAGATTTACAGACAGTCACCCAATTTATTTGACATTATGAGGTATTCTACCCTCTATTGAGCCGTGACTTTTCTTGTTTGATAACTATGTTAAACCTATTTACAGGTTCCTTTATACGACTTTATTTCTCGGTTAAGGTTTCTATTGGATGATATACTAAGGAAAAAATTTTCAAAGGGAAAAATAACTTGATATCAAAAAAGTACCTTTCTGGTAAATAAAATTTATATCGTCATAAATATACAGTTAAAGTTTGATAGGGAGGAGGGGTGGGAATGGGGCCCGTTAGTATTTAAGTAAGAGATTCAGGTACTCAGATAAAGACAAAACATTTATTCAAGTAAACATAGTAAAAATATATAAGGTGTATATTCACTATATATACTAAGGTAAATACGTCGTAAGAACTTCACTACGTTAACATCTTTACCTCTTATCTAATCACCAAATGTCCCCAGTCTCCACCCCCACCTCACTGTACCCTTCTACTCATACCGATAATTTCACACTGTTTTCCCTAGGAACTCTACTACCTTTACAAGACATAGAACTGACGCAATTACAGTTATAAAACCAACATTGTGACATAACGTCAGAACGTTTAATAATGGAAACCCCCTTTGACCCATTTACCATGTACTCTAAAGAAACATAGTAAGTAATGTTGAATAACACTCAAATGTTAATGGAGTTTTATTTTTCAATTTTTTTAATTCGTTTCCTCCTTTCACCTAGGATCCTGTTTCATCTCTGTTTTTCAGGAAGATATAAAGGACCTCAAACGAGCTTAAGTACAGGTAACTCAGTCACTGTGATAAATTGGTAGAGTAGGAGATGGTGAGAGAAGAAAACGGGAGTCAGAAAGGGTCGTAATACCAGAAAAAGTTGCTCAACCGAGAAACGTAGACCACTAGTTTAATAACCTCGAAGTAGAAGTCGTGGTTAGGAAGGTTACTTATAAGTCCCTACTAAAGGAAATTGTGACTGGCCAAACTAGAAGAACGTCAGTGACAATGATAAGGAAAAGAAAAATTCGTTTCTTCCAAAGATTAACACAAACCGTAAGGACCTTAGAAGAATGACTACGAAAACGTTCACATATCAGTTTAGTTGGGACGTTTGACTTGTTAGAGGTCTTAAAGTTTAAAATGTACGTCCTTTACATTACTAAGTAAAATTTTAAATGTATTACTTTACCGTTGGGTAAGGTCATAAGAACTAACCTTTTGGGGTACCTACCTCCTCGAACAGTCCGATGTCAGATACCCCAGTGTTTCTCAAACTGTACTGACTCTCTGAAGTGAAGTGAAGTGAACTTTGGAGCGCTTCTCACTGGATTTTTTTGTTTCGTCACGTTATCTACACCCAGATATTATAAATGTTGAACTGTTAATGTTGGTGTGTAATGTACCAAAGACAGTCATTTGTAGTTGTGTCCGTTACGGCGAGTGAAGAATTCCTTTGTCCGTCTCAATGTCTGGTTCCCGTGGTGACGGGTCAAGTCCCTTTTCTTACACCGTTATAATCCATTTGATAAGACGTCTTTCAAAGGATTATATGAAAAACAGTAGTGGTAGGAAACTTGTATAATAGATGTCTTTTTCTTAAGATTGGTTGAGTACTATAAAACCCACTTTGGTGTCGTAAGTCGTACGGTAAGTAAGGTCTCCTCAAAGAGGTACGGTCGGATACAAAAGTTGCTGTCAGAGATTCTTCGATTTATTCTTTCTGTTTCTAATGTAGAACAGAAAATGTGAACTTTCCTAAAAGGTACCACATCTCACACAACACTAATACTTTTCGTCCCTTCGTCTCTCATTTTTAGGGTCTAAGGAAAAGAAAGTCAATGAATAAGTAATTTCTTTTATTAATAGCTTAAGTAATACGTACGGTCCAGTCACGGGTCTCGACCACTTGTTGCGTGTCAACATCAGAGTACGACAAAGAACAGATCCTGAGAAGGGTTAGTGAATGAATACGAAGAACTAGACGTTTTCCACTTTCATATGGTCCCTCGTTTACCGTTGATGATTTCTTTACCAGATTCGTCACCAGGAACACTTAATGTAAATTTTTCCTTCTGTCGCCTTCACGTTCGCAAGGTTCATGGTCTGGAAGTTGAGTAACAAAGAGATTTTGGAATTCTAGGAAAGTTTTCGTTTACCAAATAGTCTTTCAATCTTATATACAAATGTAAAGAATAAATCAACTTTTCAGTATCTTCCCCTCTTATTCCTAAGATCTTAAATGGTAGACAAAAACAACTGAATGTCCATTAAGTTTTAGAGTTGAGGACCCTTTGGCTGTAGTATGTTTTACTATCCTTGTGTTTCTGAGGTTTCTATGAAGGTTCTGACGGTTACATCTCAGAATACCCCCTTTACAAATTTTGTACCTCGGGGTTGAAGCTTATCTTGACAGAAGAATCTTGTGAATCCTTCTACCCACGAGGAGTCTTACTACTTTTTATTACTGGACGACTCATCCTCTCTTTGGTTGAAATAAATCTGGTTGTTGATTGAAAGACAAAAGATCCCTTCAAACAGACGCAACAGTTTAGACCTTTGTCATTTGAGAAGTTCCTGTCTTTAACACAAAATAAGTTTGGATGGGTTGGGACCGTTGGGGATACTACATCGTTCACGAGTTTTTTAATTTTCTTCTGTCCTTTGAGAAATGAGAGACTGTCCCTTTTTCAATTTTATTAACATACATATTGGAAAAGGAAAGACGTGGGAGATACCCTGTTACACAAAGAGGAGTAACCGGTCTGAGACAAACCGTCTCTTTTCTTCACTCACTTACTCGTCTTAATTACTTCCACTCTCTCTTGGCCCCCAGGACGTACTCTTTACATCCTTACCGAACCTCGGTAGACTCCCTCTTACTCTCCGTCACCCATCTTCCCCTTTGACTCTTCTTCTCAGTAATCAGGGCGCGTTCACTTCCGGCTTCCCTTCCCTATTTGTTTATTCCGACACTTTACTTTTATAGAGGACGACATAACTATTTGTTCTTTACAGTGTCGGTAGTCGCTAAAGACCGGAGGTTTAAACTTACTCCCGAGGGTTTTGAAGGTAGGTCCCCTACGACGGTACGGGGTGCCACGAACGACTCCTCGACCTCCTCACGTTCTTCGTTCCACTTGCTCCTTTGTCCGAACCGGTGTCTATCGACTCCACTTATCCGTTCCTTACTTAAGTCACTCGGGTCTCCGAACGTTACCGTGGGGTGAGGTCATGAGAACGGAACTTTTAGGGTACCTTCCTCTTCGGACCATCCGACGTCAAGTCCCCCAGCGCTTCTCAGCCTGTACTGACTCGCTGAAGTGAAAGTGAAAATTCAAAGTACGTAACCTCTTCCTTTACCGTTGGATGAGGTCACAAGAACGGACCTCTTAGGGTCCCTGCCCCCTCGGACCACCCGACGACAGATACCCGAACGTGTCTCAGCCTGTGCTGACTTCGCTGAATCGTCGTCATCGTCGTCTCCGAACGTAGAAGGGTATGTATCTTACGATGTAAGGAATTGAACTATGACGGACGAGGGAAAACATCGTTTGAACTTATATCGGACTGAGGACCAGGACGGAGGAACCTCGTCAAAAGAGTCTCGAAACTGTACGATAGAGGACCCGAATCTCAGGATTTGTAAGGGTGGTTTATTTTATTGAGAGATGAAAGTCCAACACTGATATCAAAAATCAGCTGTTCCGGAACTCTACTTTCTCCTAAAGACCCACGAAAAGAGAGAAGACACGTAAAAGACGGGAGAGTCCTTTTCGGGTCCAACTTCTGAGTTTGATACGTCGTCTTGAGACCTCAATCCACTGACCCACGAACCGTCCCCTCAGACCTACGAGGCCCTCTGACAGGATTTTTATTCTTATCCTACCAGGTACAAACACGTCCAATGTTTACGGCAGAATGTCGTGGAGTGTAAACGGTAAGGGTCCACACACCGAGACACTATCAGTTTTGAATGTGTAACAGTCGTTTATTGATTACAAGTTCTTTTTTTTTTTTAGATCTCAGGTTATCATCACAGACAGATGGAGGTACTCAGATGAAGTCTCCTCGAATAGGAGATACTCGAACAAATCGAGCCCTCTTTTACTGTGGAGTGTATACCTTATACTACTATAAAATAAGTCTTAACTGAATGAGTCATGTATTAGATTCTTCAGGTCGGACGGAATTGTCTTTCCTGGTGGATTCTGTCGAGTAGTATCGGTCCTTAAGTGAAACGTTTTGTAAACAATTCTAGTAAAATTTACGGTCTAGGGATGAAACTGGTCATATAGTTAGAACTCGACAAACAGGTAATTATGACTAATAATAAATAAGTTGTAGATTTGTGCTAGGTTAAGGTCGTTTAAACTGTTCAGTAAGATTTAAATTGTCAGAGAAGATTCCTGGTACAGACTGAGAGACGTTGGGAAAACTGACATTGCGCGGTCCGAGGAGGCACGGATCCTAAGAGGTCCGTTCCTATGGCCTCACCCAACGGTAAAGGAAAAGGTCCCCTAGAAGGGTTGAGTCTCTATCTTGGACACAGAGGACGTAGAGGACGTAACGTCATCTAAGAAATGGAGACTCGGTAGTCCCTTCGGAGATTTCTGGTATCCGTACCGTAAAGTGTTAAGTAAAAAAATGTAACTTTTGGTTTGCCTTTTGTATAAAATTGAAGACATTTATACATTTCTCAAGAGAGGAAACTGATGTGTGAACCCCTGGACAAGGGGACCTGGACTCAGTCCAGAGAGTCTAACACACCGATTACTTGGGTCCGGTGTCATCAAGAGAAGGGTCTTCTTCGAGCCGAAACGACGACTCGTTGTCAGGTAATGATTACGTGACAAGGAATGGAGTTTCTCTAAATGGGACGGAGGAGTCTCGTTCAAAAGTAAGGGTCCGTCACCCTGGTGTGTCGACGACGGCCTATAGGTGCCTCACAAAGTGTTTTCGTAAGGACACAGACGCCAGGGCCTCGTTCATCAATATTTTACGACACAGAAAGAAAAGGGTCTTCATTTAATCTCAGGAGACGGCCCGGTCCTTCACGACCACCGAAAGAGTCAAACGTGTTTTCTTTCACAGTCAGGGGTCAGAGGTCACTTCAGTAGTTGTCCAACCTACGTTTACTCCTTAATAAAAGTTCGTGTGTCATGGAAACAAATCTCTATACCTCTGTCGAACGTAAGTCAAAATAAAGTCTTACGATGACTTTTCAAGTATGGATTGTTTTTGTCATTTTCGAATTATAATGATAGAGGACTTTCGTTACATAAATGATGTTGTCACACACACACACACAGACCCAGACCCAGACCCAGACCCAGACCCGAACACAAACATGTTAATACGGTTATGACGTAAAAGACGTTCTATTTAAGGATTCTTTAACTCAACGACCTAGTTTCCGGTAAGTATAAATTGCAAAACTTTTACTAACGGTTTACTGACAGGTTTATTCAACTATGGTTGAATGTAAGGGAAACTTTTTCAATGGGTCCAGGAACAGTTGTGATCTATTACAGTTCGAAAATTGGACTACCTATACTTTATCATAGAGTAGTAACAAATCTAACCGTAGACAATTTAATCACATTTTTTTTTAATCACCACTTCAACTCGGAGATAAGTATTCAAAGGATATCAATGACAAAAGAAAAAGAAATTTAGTGAATAAGTTTAGGAAACATCCGGTACAAGATTTCATAACAAGTAGAAAAAGAACAACCAAACGTACTCAGAAAATATATAATTCCATAAAAGAGAAACAATATACATTACGTTCATTAAAAAGAAGTTCCACCGTGTCATAAACAGATAAAGAAAACAATGAGACACGTTTTAAAAAAATTAATTAATTAAAAAATAACTTCCTATTAACGAAATGTCTTAAAACAACAAAAGACAGTCTGGAGTTGTACTTAGTCGGTATCCATATGTATATAGGGGAGGGAAGACTTGGAGGGATAGAGGGAGGGTCAGGGTGAGGAGATCCAACTATGTCTCGGGAACAAACTCAAAGGACTCGGTATATCGTTTAAGGGAAACCGATAGATAAAATGTATACAATTATGTTCAAAGGTACAATGAGAAAGGTATGTAGAGTGGGAGAGGAGTACAGGTATTTAGATAAGAGATACAGACAAAGAGGTGACGACGGGATATTTATTTAAGAAGATCTAAGGTATATATACGTAATCTTATATTATAAATAGAAAGAGAAAGACTGAGTGAAGTGAGACAATTATCCAAGATTCAAGCAAGTGGAGTAATCTTGACTGAGTTTACGTAAGGAAAATTACCGACTCATTATAAGGTAACACATAAACATGGTGTTGAAGAAATAGGTAAGTAAACACTTATCCGTAGATCCAACGAAGGTACAAGATCGATAACGTTTATCACGACGGTACTTGTTAACCTATGTACACAGAAAAAGTTAAAACCAAAGGAATCCCGTATACAGATCCTCACCCTAACGACCCAGAATACAACTAAAATAAGGATCAAAAAATTCCTTAGAGGTATGGTAGAAGGTATCACCGACATAGTTAAATGTAAGGGTGGTTGTCAATGAGACACGTTTCAAAAATACCTCGGTTTACATAGTCAGAAAAGAAAACACTACAGACCTTAAATGTCATATAAATCTTTTATAAAAGTATTAAACCCTTCAAGATATTTTCAATGGATAAACCAAATGTCATGAAAACACCGAATTAAAAAACGTGAATGAAATTAGAATAAAGAGAAAGATTAAATTAACGAAACCGTTTCATAAATCTTACTGTAATTCGTTGTCTCCCGATTTACTCATAGGAACAGAAGAGGACTTAAATTTCCTTTACGAAAACCAAAACTGTCGATTTATCGTCAACCATTAAATCCAAACTTATAACGGAAACAACAACAACAAATCAGTGATTTAGTGTAAGTTGAGACACTGGGGTACCTAATGACCCTAAGTTTACGGTCAAGTTAAAGACTGGATTATGTACCGAGTCCTGTTTAAAGGATAAAGTTTTGGATTTCTAAAGATAGACAATTTACCCCTATAGGTCCGATACCAAAAAGGACACCAGTACATACCTACACTCTCAACCTGACACTTCCTTCGACTCGGGGCTTCTTAACTACGAAAACTTGACACCACAATCTCTTCTGAGAACTCTCAGGGAACCTGACGTTCCTCTAGGTTGGTCAGGTAAGACTTCCTCTAGTCGGGACCCTAAAGAAACCTCCCTTACTACAACTTCGACTTTGAGGTCATGAAACCGGTGGAGTACACTTCTCAACTGAGTAACCTTTTCTGGGACAACGACCCTTTCTAACTTCCGATCTCCTCTTCCCCTACTGTCTCCTACTCTGCCGACCTACCGTAGTGACTAAGTTACCTGAAGTCAAACTCATTTGAGGTCCTCTACCACCACTACCTGTCCCTCCGGACCACACGACGTCAGGTACCCCAGTGTTTGTCAATATGTACTGACTCACTGACTTGACTTAACTGACTCCGAAGTTTCCGAAGGGACTATCGAGTCAACCATTTCTTAGACGGACTTTACACCCTCTGGGACCTTCTCACTCCCTAGACCGGAGACGACACACGGAAGTACGAGGAGTAGAGGGACTCGATGGTGGAGACTCTACATCCGTGGTAGGAAAGGGAAACCCTTTTTATTTGATTCTATTTTACTTAAGGGACCATCGAGTCGACCATTTCTTAGGTGTACGTTACGTCCTCTGGGGCCAAGTTAAGGACATAGACCTTCTATACGACCTCTTCACTATCCGATGGGAGAGGTCATAAGAACCCGAAAGGAACACTGAGTCGACCATTTCTTAGGCAGACGTTATACCCTCTGAACCCAAGTTAGGGACCCAACCTTTCTAGGGGACTTCTTCCCTTTCCGAGGGGTGAGGTCATAAGACCGGACCTCCTAAGGTACTTGACATATCAGATACCCTAGTGTTTCTCAGTCTGTGTTGACTCGTTGAAAGTGAAAGAAATGAAAAAGGTACGAAGTTTGTCATATTTATATTAGTCTTAGTATAAAAGAAACTTTAGACTTTTCATGAAACCCAAACCGTTACGTCCGTTATCGTGAAGTTCTTAAAAGTGGTAAACAAAATGAAAACAACTAGAGAAATTTAAAACAAAATATAGGTTACATTAAAGAGAAGAAATTAAAGTCGAAAACAGACTCCGAAGAGAGAAAAAAAGATCATTTAGATTGATTTTCAACAGTTAAAATAAGTAGAAAATAGGTTTGTTTAAAATAATAGATATAAAAGATCTTTTATTTAAATTAGTTCCAAAGTGTAAATAATCATCCTTAGTTATTTACACAGGACAATTTGTGGAAAAAAAAAAAAGACCAGGACATTGATATAATAATGTGTGTCACGATTGAAAGACATAAATACGAAAGGGAGGGAAAAATAATTATTCGAATCCATCAACGTCGTCGGAAAGGGACCTTAATGTTACTTGTTCAAGACTTTAAACAGACAAGATAGAAAAAGAAAAAAGACATAAATAAAGAAGAAAACCTAAAATAACCATGTAAAAACCAATAATAAAAAGAATAAAGACCTCCAATTAAAAACTGATTAAATATAGTAATAAAGAGTAAATCGTTACATGTCCAATGTGGATACTTAAAATTAAACCCTTTGTTGAGACAATCACAGAGTATCTAAAAATTTTTAATAAATGAATAAATACCGACACGACTCAGAGACAACGACGAGTCCGTAAAGAGATCAACGTCGTTCACCCCCGGTGAGAGGTTCACGTGTCCGAAGAGTTACGTCACCGAAGAAAACAGCGCTTCGTATCCGAGATCTCGTACATCCGAAATCATAAATGTCGAGGGTCTTAGATTTCGTGTCCGAGTCATTAACACCACATCACTGAATCAACGAGAGACCGTGTACGCTGGAAACTGGTCCCTAGTTTGGGCACAGAGGACGTAACCGTCCGTCTAAGAAATGGTTTGGTGGTCCCTTCGGGAGTATCGGAAAATTTTTGTCGAAAAAACTCTATATCATGACTGTTTGTTATATTTTTGACATATATCAATTTCATGTGTCAAATTCAAAACTGTATATGTGAATACCTCGGTAGTGGTGTTACTTCTGTTACTTCTTCTTTTGTAAAAAAAGATTCATCACGATTTGTATGACGTTTTTCTTGGGAACGAAAGTCATGCTCTCGACTTTACTCTGTTCTCTCGTCAAGAAACAACTTAAAGTCCACTCTTACACATATAAATCTCTGAGTTGAGAGAGACGAGGAGGATAACTGATCCCTTAACGATCGTTTAAAATCGTTCATCTGTTTAAGTGTTTTTACCGTAAGTGTTTAATACTCTAGTTAACATAACGATCTAACTAAAAGATTTTAAAATAAATCTTAAAAACATGAGTATTAGTACTCTATATAACTAGACATCAAAGGTCTCTTATAGAGTCTAAACCCATGACCCTTTACTATTGTGGTATTACTCAATTCACATGGAAGAAGTAGGAGTTAAAAGACCTTCTTTAACATATACGAAACGTAATAAAGAAAGAATTTATAAACCATCTGAAGTGGTAACTTCAGTAAGACTGTATCTCAATAGAAACACCCTCCCTAAATATACATATGTACATATACTTCCTCTTGGTATAATAAATAAATAAATAAAAAAATTTATCTGTAAAATAGAAATTTGTCAAAATTTAAATGTCTTTAGAACGTTTCTATCATGGTCCTCAAGGGTATTTTGAGTGTAGATCAAAAGAGATTATAATGTAGAATGTGTCATATAAACAACATTAATTACTTGTTTATAACTACGATTATTATTCGTGTGTGAAATCAGTATAAAGGAATCAAAAATGGATTACAGGAAAAAAAAAAAAAAAGATAAGGTCTTAGAACAAGTCCTATACTTTCATTCCTCCCTTTATAAAATTAATGTTTTATTTAAAGACATCATCTGTGACCCGATAAGTCTAATAGACAAGGGAGAACTCACTAGAAATCATCAAACACAGATAGTTATTTGAACACGTAGAGTAGACTCAACAACTTAAACGACCGTATTTCAATAAGTATCGTAACGTAATGTTATTTAAATAATGTAAAACTAAGACACGATTGTACTGTAGAGAGTAAGGATTGTAACTATTAAACACAGAAAAGAGAAAAAAAAAATAATTTACACTAAGTTCTAAATAGGTAAAATAACTAAAAAGAGTTTCTTTCTAGAAAATCAAAGTAACTAAAAAGAGAGTGAGAGAAAAAAAAGAAAAAGGTAAAACAACTAAAGACAAGATAAGAGATAACGTAAGAAAGAAGACGAATAAAAAAACAAAGGAAACGATAAAATAAATTAAAGAATTTCACCTTTGAGTCTATTACACTCTGGAAAAAAAGATTATATCTATAAATCATGATATTTACAGAACGATTGATGACAAAATCATAGTAAAGTGTTTAAAATCATACGACGAAAAATTTTAAAAGTAAGTCAAATTTTGTGACAGATTTAAGAGAAAACGAGAAAAGATACTTAGTACCTAATAAATTTTCACGTCATCCATCAAGGATTCGCAAACAACTAAAAGGTCCACAAAAGGAAAGGAACTAAATTAAATTAAAATAACACTGAACTCTTATATTTTATACGTACTGAGCGTAGAAAATTTTGAATAAGTCTGAACAAATATCAGGTATTACGGTAATAGTACCATTTACAAAACACATGTGAATTTCTTATACGAAAGTCGACACACACACATTTTATAAGATACTTACAGATAATCCAAGTCAATCAACTGACACAGCAGAAGACACATGGTGACTAAAAATCGGAGGAAGTCAAGTCAAGTCAAGTCAGAGAGTCAGGACAGGCTGAGAAACGTTGGGGTACTTGGCGTCATGCGGTCCGGAGTGACAGGTAGTGGTTGAGGACCTCAAGTGGGTTTGAGTACAGGTAGTTCAGCCACTACGGTAGGTCGGTAGAGTAGGAGACAGCAGGGGAAGAGGAGGACGGGGGTTAGGGAGGGTCGTAGTCTCAGAAAAGGTTACTCAGTTGAGAAGAGTACTCCACCGGTTTCATAACCTCAAAGTCGGAAATCGTAGTAAGGAAGGTTTCTTTAGGGTCCTGACTAGAGGAAGTCTTACCTGACCAACCCAGAGGAACGTCAGGTTCCCTGAGAGTTCTCAGAAGAGGTTGTGGTGTCAAGTTTACGTAGTTAAGAAGACGCGAGTAGAAAGAAGTGTCAAGTTGAAAGTGTAGGTATGTACTGGTGACCTTTTTGGTATCGGAACTGGTCTGCCTCGAAACAACCGTTTCATTACAGAGACGAAAACTTATACGATAGATCCAACGAGTATTGAAAGGAAGGTTCCTCATTCGCAGAAAATTAAAGTACCGACGTCAGTGGTAGACGTCACTAAAACCTCGGGTTTTTTATCAGACTGTGACAAAGGTGACAAAGGGGTAGATAAAGGGTACTTCACTGCTCTGGTCTATGGTACTAGAATCAAAAGACTTACAACTTGAAAATCGAAGAATAAGATAATTAATGACTCTCTCCCATAACTTTGGGATCGATTTCGATACTTAAACAGATAAAGAGAAAAGTCAAAACAAAAACGGAAGAAACAAAACTTCAAGACGATAAACCCACGTATATACATATTTTAATAATACAGGAGGATTACTTCAACGGAGAAATAGTAAGACTTTACTGGAAAAGAAAAGAACTATAACAAGAAACGAGACTTTAGATGAAAAAGACTATAATTATATCGATGAAGTCTAAGGAAACTAATCCCACGCACACTATAGAAAAGTAATGAAAATAAAAATTATATAAACACAGTATAAATTTCACATAAAGAACTTTCGTAGTATATGTACATCAACTCATGGAACATGTTCCACGTGACGAGAAAAATTGGGTAAGACTTAAAAACAGCAAATTAACCTCACAAATCCAGTTCATATAAATTACCTTTACCATGTCGATCTAAATTTGTGTAATACAACAATGAAGAAAGGGAAGAAAAAAAAGGATGGAAGTAAACGTAATTTACTTATGAAGACCACTAAGATAAATAAAGGAAACAACCAAACAATTGGTATTACGAAACAAAGTGATAAGACCACCAACGAAATCCGAAATATTACACGTCTAAATTAAACAGTGGTTGATGGAATTTCACTATAATAAGGTGAAGTGTTTGTCACACTCTGAGAAGTCTCTATATGAAGATAAAGAGAAGAGAAAGTACTATAATAGTTTGTAAATTAAAAATGTTTTATAATTGGGATACGACGTACCAATAATAAAAGTAAGTTTATCGGTTAATATGAATGTTTGTAAATCTATTCTTCTTTTTATATAACATCCCTGAAGGAACCACCAGGTCGCCAATTCTGGGGCCCGAAGGTGACGTCACCTGCGTCTAAACTAGGGACCAGTCCCTTGATTCGAGAGAGCGTACACTACGTGATACCGGTTTTTCACTTTTTTTATTTTTACAAAATTCAAATGAGTATATCAAAAGTAAAAACCACGGAAGTAAAGAAAAACATCTAGTTATGAAGATAGATTCAACATGTTCAAGAAACATATAAGAAATGCACGAGACTTATGACCTGAGAAACGTCTATATAATAAACGGTAATAAAAGAGGGTAAGACATACAACAGAAAAGTGAAGGAACTATTACAAGAAATAACGTGTTTTCAAAAATTAAAACTACTTCAAGTCAAATAGATAAAAGGAAAACAAGGTAAACAGAAATCAAAATATAGATTCTTAGACACCGGTTTGGGTGTCTAAACCTAAACGTCTGAATAGGAATATCAAAGAAGGTTCTAAAGATACTTAAATCGGGAATGTAAATTCAACTACCAGGTGTGACTCAAGTAAAAATGCATACCACACTTAATCACCAAATTAAATAAGAAAACACACTTTCTTAAGGTCAACAGGGTCTTGGTAAACAGTTTTTCTAATAAGAAGGAGGTTCCCTTAGTATAACCGTGGAGAGACAAAGTATAATAATTAAAGAACAAAGAAAGATTCACGTCTTACACTAGAAATAGTCAAAATAAAAACACTAGATAAATTTTAAGAAACACCGGAGAAACACAAGTTAAAAATATTTACAAAGTACTCAAGTCACAACTTATCTACGAATTTTCATCTGTATGATCTAGAGAAGGAACTCAAGAAAAAAGAGAGTCACAGGGTACAAACGAAATTAAAGAAACTGTAAAATCTAATTTTATTAAACTAAAAAAAAGAAAACGAACCTTGTCAAAAATAGAACTTTACATAAAAATTGTTTATAATTTTTCGTTGATCGAAAATAAGTACTACAATCTAAATATGAAGAAGGTCGTAATAACCTCGTATTAACGTTAACTTCACATGAGAAATAATAATATAAATAAATGAAATAATAATGTATAAACAGATATTCTTTGTCTTCAAATATGTATATATTATGTGTTTGAATTTAGTGTAAATTATGTTTATAATTATCATAACGAACTTAAAAGACATAAAGAATAAAACCATCCATAAAAATGAAACACTATATGACTTTCTTTACCCAATAAAGGATAAAATGAAATTAAAATACATAAAGAAAAAACATAGAACTCATCTAGAAAAGAAAACACAAAACAACTATGTATAATAAACCAGGTATTTCAGGGGACTGTAAATTTGGAAATAACACTGATATTGGACATAATAACTTTTCACTCAATTAAATATTAGAATTACAGAAAATGAAATTTAAGTTTATAATGACGGTAACTATATTATCGTACTAAGTATAATAAATTGGAAATTAAAGTTCTAACATACAAAATTATATAGAGAATGAAACCGTACGTTAACATAATCGAAAACCTAGATTGTTTCCTCAATCCAGAAAATTGTTTAAACTATAGATATCGACATTATGTATCTCCAATTTCGTAGACAGAGGTTACACCCTCTGGACCCAAGCTAGGGACCCAACCCTTCTAGGGGACCTCTTCCTTTACCGTTGGGTGAGGTCACAAAAACGGACCTCTTTGCGTACCTGACTCCTCGGACCACCCGACGTCAGGTACCCCAGTGTTTCTCAGCCTGTGTTGACTCACTAAAATGAATGAATGAATACATTTTAAATTACAAAATAAATGAAACACATACACACTCACACATACACGAATCCACTTACCACATAGACCTCTCCCCACATGAATAAAAGGAGAACCATTAAATTTTCAAAATAACAAAGAAAAATAAAGAAGATCACCAATGAAAACACACATATGTGTGTGTCAGTGTGTGTGTGTGTATACACACATATATATATACGGTTATAGAAATAATTACGTATTTAAATTCATAGTTGACAAGAGTATGGTACTTTCTAATCTATAAATTAGAATTATCTACGTCGTAAAAGGTTATACCGAAGTCAAAACCTTAAGACGTAATTTAAATCGTCAACCTAAACTAAATAGTTGGATCAAATAAAAATTCCTGTCTCTACGATATACGTGATTCTTATGTTTGAATTCTTTTATACAGAGAATAGAAAATTCACTTCCTATTAAACTTAGGTATTGTAGACCTCAGTCCAAAAAAAGAGGAGTTTAACAGTCATACACAGTGGTAACATAAGACGTTGACTTTTATTAATAAAAGTTTTTATGTGACTTCAGCCAGGTAAAAGAAAGAAAATTCGTTGAACTGAAAAAAAAAAAGGAGTGTGAAAATAGGAACTTCAGGGTCGTGGTGGTCTTGCAGTTATATAAAAAGAAGACAAAAAGTCTTTAGGGTTATTGTGTGTACAACTTAAAAGAATTAGAAAGGATGTAAAAATGAGAGAGGTTTTGAAGTCAAAAGATACAACAAATACGCTAGAAAAATTTCGACAAAAACGGAACTCAGACAAAGGTTGTCAGAGATAAAAATGAGAACGTCGAAGATTACACCAAAAGTAATGACATTACAGTACAATAGAATTTAAAGGAAAGAGTAGTTTGGAAGGTTGAGCTGAAATTGAAAAAGAATAATTGGAAATAAAATTTTTAAATAAGGAACTCGAGAAAAAAAAAAAGAGAGTAACAGGCCAAATTAAAGAAACTATAAAATCCAATGTTAGTAAACTTAAAAAAAGAATACGAACTTTGTTAAGAGTAGTACTTTACATAAAAACTGTATATAATCTTTCATTTATCGGAAATAACTATTATAATCTAAATCTAAAAAACGTCGTAATAATATCACCGTTAACTTTATATGAGGAATAATAACGTAAATAAATGTAGTGATCGGGGGTCCCCTGACCGTCGTTGTCTACCCTCCCATTATAAATATATGTCTAGACTACAATATATAAAAACGAGTATTTAGTAGAAACTTTCTCCCTTTAAGGTAGATCCGGATATTATAAAAGGTACCTATCTCAACGGTTTACGACCTCTGATTCGATCTAGTCTAACTTAGAAGTTAAGTCCACACGAAGTAACCTTATGAAAAATCGAACAGACGACTCAGTAGACGGGAACTCCCATACAAGTTCTCCAGACCACCTCGACGTAGGGATCCCTCCCCTCAGGTGTGTGGAATGTCTTAGGAAAGAAGAATACAAAAGAATCTGTCGACACCAGGAGTAGTCATATCCGACTTTCGAAGAACGAAGTTTTGAAACACGGGATAGAAATTACCAACAACAACAAATCAGTCTTTTAACACAGGTTGAGAAAACGTTGGACGGTCCGACATCGGACCTGACATCGGACGGTCCGAAGAGACGGGTACTCTAAAGGGTCCGTTCTTATGACCTTACCCATCAATAAAGGAAGATGTTCCATAGAAGAGTTTGATCCTTAGTTTGGGAGTAGAGGACGTAACCGTCTCCCTAAGAAATCGTCACCTGGTGTACCTTTCGAGTAGAAATTACCATTTAGTTGTATTTAGCCTCTTCCGTTACCGTGGGGTGAGGTCATGAGAACGGACCTTTTAGGGTACCTGTCTCCTCGAACCATCCGACGTCAGGTACCCCAGTGTCTCTCAACCTGTGTTGAGTCACTGAAGTGAAAGTGAGAAGTGAAATTACGTAACCTTTTCCTTTACCGTTGGGTGAGGTGACAAGAACGGACCTCTTAGGGTCTCTGCCCCCTTAGACCACCCGACGGCAGATACCCCAGTGTGTCTCAACCTGTGCTGACTTCGCTGAATCGTCGTCGTCGTCGTCGTTGTATTTATGTAAATAAGTTTGGGAGAAATGAAAGAGAGAGAACGATTTAAAAGAAAAATCGGGGAAAAGAGGGAGTAGAGACAGGTAACAAAACGGTAGACCGAATAAGTAAACTCGCGTATTGTACCTCTATTAATAAGGACACTGTCAATAAAACTCAGGTTTATGGTTTCACGTTCAGTAGTTATGGGAGTTAAAAAGTATGTGTGAAGGAAAATTTCTGACCGTCCGATGTTAGGTACCCCAGGTTTCTGAGCCTGTACTGACTCACTGATTTGCTCTTGATTCAAAAAACGAAATATGACAAAAGAATCTGAGACGTGGTGGAAAGGGTGGTTTAGGTCCTTTTAGAGTTATATACAGAACTGTATTTGTCCACAAGGACACAGAGGAGAAGTAAGGGTGTATGACGGAATCCAATACTCTAAAATAGACAAGAGGGATTCAAGTGTCACATGATGATTCTTGGGAGTTCAACAGTTTTTGGAAAAGTATCTTGTTAACGAAGGTATATCAGTCACCATCTTCCTCCCTCCATTTTATTATAAAGTCTGAATTCAGAAATCTATAAAAGGGATTTTCTTAAAATACCGATAAAATAAAAAATTTGTTAAATAAATAGAAATAAAAACCGACACGACCCAGAACCAACGACGTACACCCCAAAGAGGTCAACACAGTTCACCCTCCATGAGAGATCGACACCCGAAGAGTGACGTCACTGAAGAGAACAACATCTCGTCTCAGAGATCCCGAGTGTCCTAGGCGAGAACCCGAGGTCTCACACCCCAGACATCAACACCGTGTGCCCGAATCAACGGGATACCGTACACTTTAGAAGGGTCTGATCCCTAACTTGGGTATACGGGACGTAATCGACCACCTAAGAACTGGTGACCTGGTGATCCCTTCACGATATACCTATAAGATTTATTTCGATTAAAATATCCACATTTACAATAACTTCCTATTGAACGTTGTACTATTGTATTAGGAGGAAGTTCATATGTCAGTCGTGTACGGATTGGATAATTACTCCCTTAGTCGTCCTACTGTTTACACTAAGTCTCTTAAACTCTCAGAGTTCACGTATATCAGTCACTTTCTTCCCAAGGAACTTTCTTTAATCTTAAGATTCAACCTACTTCTCTGAGAATATACCGTTATCTCAGTATTGGAAACCCCAATAGGAAAAAATTTTCGAAATTGTCAAATTACAGTCTGTCGTATTAATCGTCTTTTACGTATCAATTTTACATATCAATCTCACGAGAACTGTAAACATATGTGACTACTTGATACTGGTATTACTTCTGTCACTAGTCTGTGTAGTAGGGGCTTCACAAATATCTTTCAACGAGGCCCAGGGGTCAGGAGGGTCCACTGACGGGGGTCCACTGTAGTCTCTTCTCTCATCTCTCAGTTCTGGGAGAAAGAATGAGTCGTTGTTCCTCGAAAGTAGTGGTACGACGGTCACCTCTGGTACACTCCTCGGATCTAAAGATAGGGGTGGTTGTTTCGTTCTCTTACCTTTAGGACGTTCTTTTCTTCTTTCTATAGTCTCGAGTTTATTTATTACCGACTTTTATTGAGTTTGAGCTGCTTTCTGGATTTGAATCTCTAAGGTCTCCGATTCGTTTAGGGTTCTTTCTAGTTGGTTCCTTTCGATGTGGTTCTGTGCAGTTTCTTGACAGTTGTGTCTTAGTATATAGGAAGTTATCTCTTCTCCATACGTACTGTAAAAGTTTGCTTCCTTTTGATTCTGTCAAACAGTGATCGTATCGATAGGATGTTCTTATCGACTTCTTTCAAGAAATTTGACTTCCTTTATTATTTTATTCCTTAGACTCTTGTAGTCTTACTTTCCTTCTTGTAACACTTTTATATTCATTTATATCGTCTAAAAGACAGAGAAGAAATCAAAAAATTTAATACAAACTATCGACTCTTGTTTTTTAATACATGACAGACTACACCAATGTTTAAATACATCTTTTATAAATTACCTCCTTCCATTTCTCTACGTTTCCGGCTCCAAAAGATGTAAAGTGACTTTGACTACTTTAATACTCCGACTTTACCTCGTTCTGGGATACCAGGAAGGGGGGACGGTACAGGACACGGATGGAAATCAGACACCTTTTGAAGTCAATTCCTTATTCAAATTTATTTCTTTACTCTTGTACGTCTTTGTTTCCTTTTGTCAGTTTCCTCTGGTTTATTATTGTTATATGATTCATGTCAGTTCCTAGAAATCAAGGAAGAGTTTCTGACATCCATCATAAGACTCGGTATAGGACACTCGACAGAATATCTATTACTTTGAGGGTGGTCCACCCTTCAATTGATGTAGTACTACTAGTCTGATATGAGTACTTTATTCGACGGTGTTAAGGTTATTAACCGGAGTTTCTTTACTTTTGTTTGACTGGGACCTTGACTTCTAAGTCAAGTCAAGGCAAGTCAACGAGTCAACACAGGTTAAGAAACGCTGGGGTACTTAGCGTCGTACGGTCCGGAGGGACAGGTAGTAGTTGAGGACCTCAAGTGAGTCTGAGTGCAGGTAACTCAGTCATTACGGTAGGTCGGTAGAGTAGGAGACAGCAGGGGAAGAGGAGGATGGAGGTTAGGGAGGGTCGTAGTTTCAGAAAAGGTTACTCAGTTGAGAAGTGTACTCCACCGTTTTCATGACCTCAAAGTCGAAATCGTAGTAAGGAAGGTTTCTTTAGGGTCCCGACTAGAGGAAGTCTTACCTGACCAACCTAGAGGAACGTCAGGTTCCCTGAGAGTTCTCAGAAGAGGTTGTGGTGTCAAGTTTTCGTAGTTAAGAAGCCACGAGTCGGAAGAAGTGTCAGGTTGAGCGTGTAGGTATGTACTGATGACCCTTTTGGTATCGGGACATGGATCTTATTGGTTCCACTACGACCAGTCTGGTGGCTACTGCCTAAACTTCTACTGACTGTCTCGACTGACACGACAAAGACTTACATCGTCAGCGGGAGACGGACATTTTCGAGAATGGGGGACGAACAATACTAGCGTACAGTTAGTTATATCTTTTCCATAAGTGGTTAAATTGTGGATAAGTACTATTTTGAATATCTTTCTATCTTATTTTCTCTTGAAGGAGTTAAACCATTTCTTGTGGATGTTTTAGGATGTCGTATGAATCACCACTTTTTGACTTACAAAAGGAGATGTCAGTCCTTGTTCCGTTCCTACAAATGAGAGTGGTGATTTGTTATACCATGACCTTTAAGATCGATCACGTTCACTTCGTCCTCCCTTCCCCAGTCCCGTATCGGAAATTTTCTTTCTGTGCCGGTGTCTTATACTACTTTTGTTCCTGGTCGATCCAGGTTCTACCACCTTATGAGTACAAGGAGATCTGGAAACCGAAGTTACATGTGAGTACCATTGTGTAGTCGTTTGATTTACTATGTGACGATCGTGACACTGACGAGACTCCGACCGGAAGTTTCTGGTTTTATACCTGACACCGAGTTAAGGACCTTTAGAGGAGAGGTAGGGGGTTTATCAACCTTATTAGGAGAATAAGTAATCGGATACTTTGGTGGGTCGGGTATTTTTGATTGGTGTGATATAAAACTTCGACAGAGTAAGAGGGAGTGGAAAACTCTACCGGGTGTGAGACAGACACCTCCCAAAAATGGTTCCGGAGAGGAGAAGACTTTGCCGGGTGTGTAAGACCAACACCTCACAAAAAAGAGATGTATTTAGGTGAAGAATGATAGTTAAGTAGAGACTTAAGAAAGGACTGTTTCGTTCTTGGAGTTTAAGTACGTTGTGTTCCTTATTTCTTCTCCCTTATTTTCCGTACGTCTAGTCTTTTTTTCTCTTTTTTTTTTCTCCTTTTTTTTTCTTTCTTTCTCTTTGTTGAGAGATAAAAAAAGTTTATTGTACCAAACCGACAGATACATCTTTTAGGACTCCTTAGATGTTTTTCTTTTTTTGTTGAGAAATACATTGATTACTCAAATTATTCTAGAATACTATGTTTTAACTGTGAGTTTTTAATTAATATAAAGATATATACCGTTACTTGGACACCTGTGGTTTTAATTTTAATGTCACGGTAAATGTTAACGAGTTTTTTACTTGATGAACTCACATTTAGATTGTACATACTCTGAATATACGATCTTTCATGTTTTACTACTACTTCCCTTTGTTTCTTCAAGATTTATTTACCTCTTCGTCTAGTGAAAGTACTTAACCTTCTGAGGGGTTTAACTATAAGTTAAAAATTTTGAACTCGATCTCAACTGTGTATAATCAAAGTCTACACGTTGTATTACTAAACTATAAGTATATACAACACTTTACTAATAGTGGTATTCAGATGAATTGTAGGTTGTGGTGTAAATGATTAAAAAAAAAATTATAAATCAAAATTAATACTCGAAAGGACCACCGAGTCTGTTATTTCTTAGACGGTCGTTACGTCCTCTGAACCCTAGCTAAGGACCTAACCCTTCTAGGGGACCTCCTCCTTTACCGTTAGGTGAGGTCATAAGAACGGACCTCTTAAGGTACCTGTCTCCTCGGACCATCGAGTGTTCCTCAGTCTGTGTTGACTCGTTTATTGTTAAAGGTATTGTTAGAGTCGTCCTAAAAAAATATCTACATCTGTTGTATATGATTCTAAGTATACCCTTTCCGTTTTGTTGATCTTATCGATTTTGTTAAAAATTTTAATTTGATTTTTGTTCGCAAGATGACCTAAACTTCTGTAAAATAATTGTCTTCATGTCATTAGTTCTTACGCACCATAACCTTCTCCACCCATCTGTTTATTTAGTCACGTTGTCTTTTGGATTTTTATCCATTCTTTTCACACCGATCAATATTTTTCGTTGTTCTCCTCAGGAAATCCACTCTTCACAAGACATAGACCTAACATAGTTATAAGACATGACTCACACCCCCCTACAATGGTGCCCCCTTTGTGACTCATTTCCCATGAACCCTAGGGAGAGTACCAAAGAATTTTGGAGTACACTTAGATGTTCTTAGAGTTTCATTTTTCAAATTACTTTATACTAATAGAGTTATCTGTGACCTTTTTGGTAAATCGTTTTATGTTATAAGTAAGTCCTATTTTAGAGAGTTGTTTGATCCTTCTTTTCCCTTGAAGGATTTGAACTATTTACTACAGACTTTTTATTATCGCTTTCTTTTAAGAAGGGTGGGTTCTCGTTCTTCAAGAAAAGGACCGTACTAGTCGTAACGTAACGTAAATTGTTCCCGGAAGGACGGGGAACAAATTGTGTAAGGATGGCTCTAAAACCGGTAACAAGACTATTTGCTTCGTGTCTTGGTAAGCTTGTATCCTGGAGACAAGAGTAAAAGAAAGGGGAGGTCTAAGTTCGTCATCTAGGATTATTGCTACATAATATTGGTAGGTTATTCACGTTTAATAAAGGAATTACTTGACTAGTACAATGGGTTTGTTCATGTCACCCTCTTTGCGGAAATATTTCAAGAATCTAAGTCCTCTTGTTAACCAAAACAAAATGTCATTTAGTTTCCCAAACCTTTTCTAGTTTACACTATTGGTAAAATAATTACCATTTAGAATTTTAGCCTGATCCTATTACTCAGTAAAATAAAACAATACGTATTTCAATAGGAAGAAGTTGTAAGATTCTCAGTCCCATATAGAACATACGAAACTAACAATTCTTTTTTGTAGTCTTTTCTCCTTTTTATTGTTCTCCTCATTTACGGTATCAAGTCGGAACAGGTTGTTTGGACGGATTCCTAGTAAACTACAAGATCCTTAATTATTGATAACCTGAATGTCAAATAACGGTCTGAAACATTTTAATCTACAATCAAACTACGTTCTAACTATTTAACGGTTACTAGAGACAGGTGATCTCTACCTTTATGAAGGATATACCATTTATACTATGCCGGGTTCGTCAATAAAGAAAGGGTAACTTACACAAATATACATATACAAGTATGAAGGAGTATACGAGGAAACTTGGTCGAAATGGTAGGAAACGGATGTTAAAAAGAGATATGACTCAATTTATTTATTTGGAACCTATGTAGGGATCAGATACTCTTATACTCGTAGACTACAAATCAATAAACTTTTAATATGAAACTGGACTTCCCTTTCCTACTGACACCGGGTAGACCCCGAACCTCGGAAGGGATGTCAGACGTACCTTTCCTACCCTAAGTCCAGTTGGTAGGACGCTGAAACGTAACACCTGTTGTAATTGGGTACACGAGCGACTGGGAGAGTAGGTATGATTAATACTTGGTAATACACACATTGTACACGACCGACAACAGTACCACCACCACCACCAAATCAGTGATTCAACACAGACTGAGAACACTGGGGTACCTGACATCGGACGGTCCGAGGGGACAGGTACCTTAAGAGGTCCGTTCTTATGACCCCACCCATCGGTAAAGGAAGAGGTCCCCTAAAAGGGGTTGGTCTCGGACTTGGACGTAGAGGACGTAATCGTCCGTCTAAGAAAGGGTACTAGGGGTTGACCCTTCGGGTACGAAGAGGACAACAGTACCATTAAAACCAATAAAGTCACCCTTACAGAACACAACCTTAAAGAGAAAGGAAACAGTGAGGCTTTATAGTGACGTACCGTTAGTTACTTGTCGACTGAGTACTTGATCTTAATAGAATGAAACGATTAATAGAACCTCTTATATTCTGTGACACGGTAAGGTCCTTAAACGGACACAGGTCCTGGTTTCTTTTACCGTGTAATGAACATATGTCTTCTTTGTGACTTCGACCGTCTCCCAGGAAAAAAGACGAACTAACTTTTGTTTAAATGTCCTGTCTACGAACGTGTTCTTAATCTTGGAGATTTGGGGTTAGATCCTTGATCTCCTAATTTTTTTTTTTTGTGTGGCACACTCGAATTTTTCTTTAAGGACAACTAGACTTATTTTAATTCGACTCTATTCCTTGTCAGAGACTCGTAATCTTTGAGTACCGAAACAAAGGTCACACTTTCAATCTGTGCTTTTATGTCGGATGTATTAGAATATAACATCCTCGTTATGAAAAATATAACTATTTAGGATTTTAAGACGTGTCGGAGATAAAGGACTAATTAGTAAACGATTGTCTTAATATAGTCGTCAATCGTTTAGTTAGGCATCGGGAGGTTCGAGGAGACAGGTACCTCAAAAGGTCCGTTCTTATGACCGACGACGACGACGATTCAGCGTAGTCAGTACAAACTGAGACAAGTTGGGGTATCTGCCGTCGGGTGGTCCGAGGAGGCAGGGACACTAAGAGGTCGGTTCTTATAACCTCACCCAACGGTAAAGGAAGAGGTTACGTACTTTCGTTTTTCACTTTCACTTCAACGAGTCAGCACAGACTGAGAAGCGCTGGGGTACCTGATATCGGGTGGTCCGAGGAGGCAGGTACCTTAAAAGGTTCGTTCTCATGACCTCACCCAACGGTAACGGAAGAACTCACCCACGGTAAGGGGTGGGTCCCTAGATTGGCTTAGAGAACGTAGAGGACGTAACCATTCGTCTAAGGAGTGGTGATCTCGGTGGACCTTTCGGGAGAATTTTTTGTCTCAAAATGATTACTTTCTCCCCTGATATACTTGACTAGTCATATAATACCCTCTTCTTGACCAGTCTATCTCGAGTTTCCGTCCTTGACCACTCTGTTTTATTTGGAATGGGTAAACACTGCCTCGACCCATCTGTACATATAGGAGTCATAGTATTCGTAGGACAGGTCGTGAACTTTACGTACCTTTAAAGGAAGGATCTAAAACAAAATTCAGGCGTAATTTTATATGTCCGAAATTTTCTGCCTCCGGTAAAAATTCTGTATATATCGGTAACCCATCATTCTTTATAGACAGTCACCTTTAATTTTGTGTGTTGCACTTTTAACACCAATCTAAAATAAGTCCTCGAATGACTCCTGATCTCGGGTCCTGTCGGAGAGTCACGAGACTCCTTGACGAGGTTTCATTCCTATTGTTTTCCAAATTTTTTTTTTTTTTTTTGTTCCTTCATTCTCCCTTCCGATCAAATATACCCTAAAAACAATCCCTTATGTAGGTTAGTTCGTACCCGAAGGGTCGACCTCAATCACCCTTTCTTAGACGGGCGATTACGTCCTCTACCTCCAAGTCAGAGACCAACCCCTTCTAGGGGACCTCTTCCTTTACCGATGGGTGGGGTTATAAGAACGGACCTCTTAGGGTAACCGTCTCCTCAGACCGTCCGATGTCAGGTACCCCAGCGTCTCAACCTGTGTTAACTTCACTGAATCTTACGTATAGGTTAGTCCGTATGTAGAACGAACAATGTTTTTTTTGTTCGTTTGTCTATAAAGTTCAATTACTAATATCACGAAAAGGTACATAGTCTTCGATGTTCTTCGTCCCAAGTAATTTTTTTCACTTTCAACAAGTCAGTACAGGTTGACAAACGTTGGGGTACCTGATATGTTCGGTGCCTTAAGAGGTCCGGTTTTATGATCTCACCCGTCGACAAGGGAAGAGGTCTCCTAGAAGGATTGGTCCCTAGTTTGAGTCTGGTGGGTGTAACGTTCACCTAAGAAATGGTAGACTCATTAGCCCCTTCGGGAGTAATTTTTTTTAAGAAGGACTTTACGTGAATGGATAGATTCCCGGTCAACCAGGTTTCGTGTCTCGTAGGACAATAACGGAAGTAGACAGACTTTGTGACTCACGTGACATCCAGTCCGTCACGTCGTCCAATTAGAAACATCTGAACCTACCCTCGTTTTACGGAAACGAGAAAAGAACAAACGTATGTCAACTGTGTTCTTTAACACGGACTGTGAGACATCTTTCTCAAAACGAACCGTTCTTTGACACTTTAATCCATTCTCTGGGGAAGGAGGTACGGTTGTTTTTATATTTTAGATAAACAATGTTTCTTCCACTTACTCTACTTAAATGAAAGGGTGGACAGTCCCTCGGTCGTCAGGGGTGCACCACCGGTCGTGCTTCTGGAGGAGAGGAAGGTGGTGTCCACCGAGTCACCGGTCTCAAAATCGGTGGACAGGACGGTGTGACGTCTACTACACGAGAGAGGAGTACTACCCCCTCCGGGGTCTGGACGTAAATGGGGTCTCAAAAAGGTCTCAAGAAAACAAAAAGACTCAGGTCTTAAAATCTTTAATCATTTTACATATGACACTTTCTTAAGTAAATTTCTCGACTCAGTTATGTAACTCTTTTCTGAAAGGTTAAAATGAAAGACACACTCTAAGACAACCGACATAGGAATCCAAAGTGTAAACTTCTAAATTGGATGAACCTATCTTTTATAAATCTTTTTTAAAAGTCTTTAAAGCTTTTACATGTTGAGCTAAAACGGTAGTGTCCGTTAATAAATGTATCGTAAAGGTAACGTAATTCATAATGTCCATTAGATCTCCACTAAATTTCATACGTCCTCATACGAACATCCCATATACGTTTACAATTCTGTAAAATACCCGAAGAGGTCACCGAATCAGTATTTTCTTAGACGAACGTTACGACCTCAACTTCTTCTGCACCCAAGTTAGAGACCCAGTCCTACTGGGGGACCTCCTCCCGTACCGTTGGGTAAGGTCATAAGAACAGACCTTTTAGGGTACCTGTCTCCTCTGACTTCCTGATGTCAGGTGTCCCAACGTCTCAAACTGTGCTGACTTTACTGAATCGTTCGTGTACTGCAAAAAATACTCTAAGCTCGTAGGCACTTAAGACCAGACCCCCACTCTCCCCAGGGTCTTGGTTTTTCTTCTTATATGAATATAAATATATTTTGACGTTTCATACAGACATATGTATACGTATAGATTATTCTCCTCCAACCCCACGACCGAAATACACTGTCGGGACCAAAGTAGGAAAAATTCTCGTGTACGGGGAGAGACTGGTATACAACCCGTCGGGTTCCGTCCCCGGTACACAACGGGAATGAGTGAAAGTGTCTCGCACTGTGTCTGGTCCTCGACGTTTACTTACAAGTGGTTATTAGTACTACTACCTGATCTGTACACAGAGAGGTGAAAAAAAAATTACATAAGGAGATGATACTCAACCTTAGGGTATAGAGTCACCGGTGAAGGTACACCTCTTCGACCTTGACGACCTTCGACGTACCCAAGATTCGTTGTCTCCGGTATCCCTTGGTTTGGTCAAGGACGTCGGGTCCTGGGGTCGGTGGTCCTCCCCGTCAGACCTCTCTGTAACATCCATCAACAGTGTCCATCATTGTCCCAACAGTTGTCTCAACAGTGTCCATCATTTGTCGTCCGTCGTGACCAAAATAGGAACGAGTCAACACTTCACACAATCAGCGAGTCAGTCCAGACTGAAAAACGATGGGTACCTGATATCGGGAGGTCCGAGGAGTCAAGTACCTTAAGAGGTCCGTTCTTATCACCTCACCCAACGGTAAAGGAAGAGGTCCCCTAGAAGGGGTGGGTCCCTAGTTTGGGACCAGAGGACGTAACGTAACGTCCGTCTAAGAAATGGTAGACTCGGTGGTCCGTTCAAGACTCGGTGGTCGCTTCGGAGTTTGTACGTAGGAAAGGACTTATGTCTCTACCAAGAGTCGTGTACCGACGTCAAAGGAGTCCTTTGTCCTCCGCTCAAAGTGGGTGAGAACGAGACCTTTGTTGGAGATCCCCCAGACAAACCGGGGCAAGGAAGTCGGAACCGGTTCAGTGATTTTCTTCGGACAAACCTATTTCTCGGATAAGGTGAATTGGGGGTCGGACAGGGACTAGGGACGAAAACTGTTTTCCCGTCAGTACGAGTACTTTGATCCTTAAAATAAAAAAAAGGTTGACGTCACTTTATGTTTCCGATGAAGAGAAACAGTTGGTCTAAAGGGGTGACAACTGTAAACGTAGACGAGTCTCCATAAAGGTCGGTCTTCTAAGCCCCTCGGTTTACTCCCTACCCCTTTAAGGAGAGTCCCGAGGACTTAACTCACATTTAAGATGAGACTATACCTTTTTCTTTGACGACGAGTCAGTAAGGGGGAACAGTCGCAAGGTCTCGGACAGGAACAGTAATCCCGACCGAGAGAGACAGAGAAGAAACACGTGTGGGAGAAGTCGTCATTCAATCAACGACCATATTGTAGATTCGAAAAATAAAATCAAATAAGAAAGAAATTGAAACCCCAGTTCCTTTTTCAAGATACGTAAAAGAAAAAGGGGAAGGGGGGGTAATTTACAGTCGGGATTGAAGAACAAGGATTGGAACTAGACTGTGATCACTGCAAGAGTCCCGGACCTTAAACCAGAAAGTCTCGACCAAGACGAGGTTCAGGAGTCACTGGAAAGTAAGGAAAGGGGGTATGGGGAGGGACTCGACGGGTACTGTTCCCTATGATGTCAAGGGTCTCGGTCTCTCTCTGTCTGTCTCCCTACCTCTTTCTCTCCCCACCCGTCGAATGTTCGTAACCGTTTACCCTCTCCTGTTTCGTCTTCGTCTCAGTGTAGTCTTAGGTCCTTTCAGTGTCTTGAATCTTGGTTACATGGACCTAGATGAGAAGAAAGGATTAGTTATTAAGAGACAATGAACAATCAACCTTTTATAACTCTAACTCCTGGTTCATAAAGAAAAAAAATTCAGTCAAAAGAAAAGTTAAAAATAAAAAATAAACTAACTAAACTGGACAATGTTAAACACGAAGATTCGTGTCGTGACGACCCCGAAAAGACCCGAGACCCGTCCAGAGGTAATTCTTGGTGACGACGACCCTCCCTAGATATGACGGAGGAGACCCCGGTCTCGTCGACCACCAACTTAGAATCCACAAGTAATGTCCGAGTAGGACAGTCTCGACTCCAAGGAGACCGGGATCCTCAGGAACGACACGGGATCTACACTCGTGTGAAGGATCCTCCCAATGTTGAGACTCCTGACAAAGGAGTCGGAGTCCGCCCTCCTATCACATTTACCCAAAGGGTCCACCACGATTACCATTTCTTAGACGAACAGTTACGTCCTCTTCAGTCTCTGTACCCTAACTAGGGACCCGACCCTTCTACGGGACCTTCTCCCGTACCGTTGGGTGACGTCGTAAGAACGGACCTCTTAAGGTACCTGTCTCCTCGGACCGCCCGATATCAGGTACCCCAACGTTTCTCAGTCTGTACTGACTCGTGCGTCCCTGCGTGGTTCCACCCTCCCCAGTCGGTCCGAGGTGTTTGGGGTGGTCTTGTCTCGGGTAAGACGTCCAGACATCGACAAACCCTACGGACGAAGTGTCGAGTTCTCAAGAAAAAAGAGAAAAAGGGGAAAAATAAAAAAACCATTCCTAAAGACCCTACGAATAATACTAAAAGTAAGGAATTGTGTGTAAGTTTGTACTTATAGTACCTATTTATACATAACGATGAAGGTGGATTGTCCACTGTTTTCTTGAATCTTTAATTCATCCTCTATACCTGGGGTTTGAATAGGAAAATGAAATAATAATTACCTTATAGTCGTTCATGAAGGCGTAATTAAACGGTAGACAAAAATCCTTATCTTGGCACTCGTTAATTCCTGGATAGTTCCACCCGACGTCGGTAGACGGATGGACTCGGACTGGACCGGAGACTTAACCCGGTTCACCTGAGACAACCTGTGGTACGACTGTCGGACCCCGTCCATCTACTTGTTGATATCAGTGGGACAAGAAGACGGTGTGTTTGGACGGGGTCCGGGTCCGACAGTGTTGTTTCCCGACATGGTCTCATCCACTCGCTTAGTTGGGGAATCTCTGTTTACAAAGAGGGTCCGTCATCTTTGACCTACACGTTCAACCGTAGAAACACACAGTCACACCCGAATAACGACCCCTGTCTTACCTCTTCAACGGTGCTGTTGACTTACGAACCTACAGGTCCGCCCACGAAGAAGACTCTCACCGGTTAGAGGAACCTCTACTATTACAAAGAAGTTCCGTGACGAGAGAAAAAACTCCCTTTCTCAGAATGAAAAATCTCATTTGAAACAGAACTTTTCTTCGATTTCAGACAAGTTCTGGATGACAAGACAAACGACGTATGTTTATGACCCGTCTAAGAGAGAGACGTCGGGCTCCCATAGAACCTTTACTCCTACGGACAAGGTTCACAAGTGTTTAATCCTAGATATCACGTCACTCAAAACTGTCGGTATGTGTGGTTTTCCTCTGTCTTGTGAAGGTAGAGGGGGTTTTGGAAGAAGGACAAAGAAACGACGAGTAAGAAGGGAGACGGGGACGAAACGGCACGGCACGATTTAGCGAAGTCAGGACAGACTGAGAACCGCTGGGACACCTGACATCGGGTGGTCTGAAGAGACAACCACCCTAATAGGTCCGTTCTTATGACCTCACCCATCTGTAAGGGAGGGGGTCCCCTGACAGGGTTGGGTCCCTAGTTTGGGTCCAGAGGACATAACGTCTGTCTAAGAAATGGTAGACTCGGTGCTTCCTTTGGGTTGTATCCGTTTGCGATTAGACGAAAAACATTGATTTCCGGTTAAACGTGAAGGATTATGAAATGTAAATTTCAATATATCATGCACCATAAAACACTGGTCGATGAAAGTAAGTCGTACACTTTCACTTTCACTTCAGCGAGTCAGCACAGACTGAGAAGTACTGGGGTACCTGACATCGGATAGTGCGAGGAGGTAAGTACCCTAAAAGGTCCGTTCTCACGACCTCACCTAACGGTAAAGGAAGAGGTCCCCTAGAAGGGCTGGGTCCTTAGTTTGGGTCCAGAGGGAGTAACGTCCGTCTGTGAAATGCCAGACTCGGTGGTCCCTTCGGGTAGTAAGTCGTATTACTAAAACTTTAAGTGGGTATGAATAGGGTCCTCAATCAGGAAAGTACAACGAGTGATTACTAATTCTTCTATATGGAGTGAAACCAATGGGTAAGAGGACTACTACTTGTAAACCCACCAGGGACACAAATCCTATAACACTTATTCCGACGACACTTGTAAGTAGAAGTACAACACCCTTCACCCTTGGGAAGGTCTGGGGTTCTTGCCCGAGAACAGATTATGAACCTTTACTCAACAGACTCCTCTGTGTGTACGATTGTTTCGTTCTCTGAAATAACCCTTCTGCACGGGTCCACCTCTCATCCTCCCATTCCCTTGGGTCCTCCTGATGAGACGGTACACCGAGTGTCAGAGTCTAAATTACCACTACCTCAATCAAAGACCCAACAAAGACCGTTTAGTGGCATTTGAAGGACCACCGTGTACGTAGAGAGTCGGTTCTACCTAGGGTTGTTCTTCCTACTACCTCCAACCATCCTGTAACCACAGAGAAGAGAGGACTGGAAAGGACTTAAGAAAGTCAAGCAATCAAGGTGTAAAGAATGGTCCTGGAGGATAAATTCTATTGAGTAAGGGACCACCGAGTCTCCAATTTCGCAGACGGACCTTACCCCCTCTGGACCCAAACTAGGGACCCAGACCTTCTAGGGGACCTCTTCCTTTACCGTTGGGTGAGGTCATGAGAACGGACCTCTTAGGGTACCTCCCTCCTCGGACCATCCGAAGTCAGGTACCCCAGCGTTTCTCAGTCGCTGCTGACTCGTTGAAGTGAAAGTGAAAGTACGTTCACCAATGATACCACGGACCAAGCCCACCGGTCAAAGTCAGTCACAAAGGGGTTTATATGTGTATTAACACACCTGTTAAAGCCACTTATGAATTATTACTTTACCGATTCAATACAGTTTTAAAATTCTTTGACGGTTAAAAGATCTCACTGTACGGTAAGATTAACCAGTTTAAGATCATGAACCTTACTTGTCACAAAAAGGAAATAAGTAGGGTCACCTACACCTCTCCTCAAGTAGGACTGAAACTAGACGTAAAGGAATTACGTTTAATGATTACTAGAACTCGTCGAGAAGTACACGATTAACCAGTGGTATTGAAACGAAAACTTTTTACAGACAAATTAAAAAAAAATTTATCTGACAGAAAATTACGGGGGGAGACAGTGTATGGAGAACTTCAACAAAAAGTATAAACTATGTTTTAGATGTCAAGTATAGTTTTCGTTTTCGTTTCCTCTTTTCCTTTCTTTTTAGGTAGACTTACGTCTTAAGGTTTCTTATCATTAAGGTTTCGGAAGGATTCACTCGTTACGTTTCTTTCTCTCCTTTTGTTATCTTTCCTTTTCTGATCTCTAGAGAAGTTCCTGTAATCTCTATGGTTCCCATGTAAAGTACGTTTCCACCCGAGTTATTTCCTGTCTTTACCATACCTGGATTGTCTTCGTCTTCTATAATTCTTCTCCACCGTTCTTATGTGTCTTCTTGACATGTTTTTTCTCGAAGTACTGGGTATATTAGTACTACCACACTAGTGAGTGGATGTTGGTCTGTAGAACCTCACGCTTCAATTCACCGGAATCCTTCGTAGTGATCCTTGTTTCCATCACCTCCACTACCTTAAGGTCAACTCGATAAAGTTTAGGATTTTCTACTACGACACTTTCACGACGTGAGTTATACGGTCGTTTAAACCTTTTGAGTCGTCACCGGTGTCCTGACCTTTTCCAGTCAAAAGTAAGGTTAGGGTTTCTTTCCGTTACAATTTATTACGAGTTTGACGGTGTGTTGAAGTGAGTAGAGTGTACAATCGTTTCATTACGAGTTTTAAGAGGTTCGATCCGAAGTTGTCGTACACTTGACTCTTGAAGGTCTACGATTTCGACCTAAATCTTTTCCGTCTCCTTGGTCTCCAGTTTGACGTTTGTAGGTAACCTAGTATCTTTTCCTTCTCTCAACGTCTTTTCGTAGATGAAGACAAAGTAACTGACGTGATTTCGGAAACTGACACACCTAGTGTTGTTTGATACCTTTTAAGAAGTTCTCTACCCTTATGGTCTGACGAAATGGACAGAGGACTCTTTAGACGTACGTCTAGTTCTTCGTTATCAATCTTGACCTGTAATTTGTTGTCTGACCAAGGTTTAACCCTTTCGTCATACAATTCCCACATATGACAGTGTGACGAGTAAATTGAATATACGTCTCATGTAGTACACTTTACGACCCGACCTCCTTCGTGTTCGACTTTAGTTCTAACGACCCTCTTTATAGTTATTGGAGTCTATACGTCTACTGTGGTGGGAATACCGTCTTTCGTTTCTTGATTCTCGGAGGACTACTTTCACTTTCTCCTCTCACTTTTTCAACGGAATTTTAAGTCGTAAGTTTTTTGTCTAGTACCGTGAACCAGGGTAGTGAAGTACTGTTTATCTACCCCTTTGTTACCTTTGTCACTATCTGAAATAAAACCCCCGAGGTTTTAGTGATGTCTACCACTGACATCGGTACTTCTTTCTACGAACGAGGAACCTTCTTTTCGATATTAGATAGATCTGTCGTATAATTTTTCGTCTCTGATGAAACGATTGTTTCCAGGTAGATCAGTTTCGATACCAAAAAGGTCATCAGCATATACCTGCACTCTCAACATGATATCTATCTCGACTCGTGGTTTCTTAACTACAAAAACTTGATACCACAACCTCTTCTGAGAACTCCCAGGGAACCTGACGTTCTTTCAGGTAGGTCAGGTAGGATTGCCTCTAGTTAGGACTTACAAGTAACCTTCATGACTACGACTTCAACTTTCAAGTTATGAAACCGGTAGACTACCCTTCTTGACTGAGTAAACTTTTGTGGGACTACGACCCTTTCTAACTTCCGTCCTCCTCTTCCCCTGCTGTCTCCTACTCTACCGACTTACCGTAGTGGTTGAGTTACCTGTACTCCAACTCATTCGAGGCCCTATACCACTACCTGTCCCTTCGGACCATACGACGTCAGGGACCTCAGCGTTTCTCAGCTTGTGTTGACTCGTTGACTTGACTGACTATCATAGACGTTCTCAATGTCAAACGGTCCACAAAAGTGAGATGATGTAATATAACGTCCGTCTTATGGACCATTTAAAACCTTTGTCTTGGGAGTGAGGGACCGGATACACCCCTCACAAAATTAGTTACCCACGTAAGTTCTACATGTAGGAAAGTACTATCCTTTTTTTTCTAAATTAAAAAATCATTCTTTTTAAAGTTTGTCCTGAAAGAAAGGAAAACAAGTTAATGTAGTAGTTCCATTAAACAAAGGTCATTTTATAATCTTGTATTATAAAAGGAAAGAGACACAAGAAAGTAAATTTGTAAAAATTTTAAATAAAAGGAAATATATATAAACAAAAAACAGACACGACCCAGAAACGGCGACGAACCTAAAAAGAGATCAACACCACTCGTCCCCGGTGAAAGATCAACGGCACGTACCCGAAACGAACCACCGAAGAGAACAACGTCCCGTGCTCGAGATCCCCTACATCCGAATCAACGGGACACCGTACACTCTAGAATTAAGGGTCTAATTCCTAGCTTGGACACAGGGTACGTAACCGTCCGACTAAGAAAAATACGACTCGGTAGTCCCTTCGGGGTTCAAGAAAGTAATATAAAGCTTAAAATGAATATAGGATTATTAACCAATTACTGATCGTTAAAAATTTTGTTGTACAACGAACTTAAGTTGGTGACTGTATTTTTATTACGTACAAAGTCAATTCAAGTCAGTCAAGTCAGCGAGTCAGCACAGGTTGAGAAACGCTGGGGTACTAGCGTCGTGCTCCATAGGTTTGAATAACTTTATCTAAGGAAGAGTATCCTAGACGTAATTGTATATTAATAATTATAATATATTATTATTTGTAATAAAAACAACTCGTTAAATAATGTAAACAAATGTCTGATAAAAGTCATAATCTTATCAAACCAAGTCTTCCGATTTATATAAAAGTGTTGAGACCCATGTTGTAATTAAACACATTATTTGGGAAAAAATTACATACGATAGTAAAATCAGATAGTGTTGACTTTAAGTTTAATAAATGTTCGAGACTTACTTTCCTTAAGCTTAAATTCTCAAACCGTCTGAAATCGAGGATTCTCGTCGACAGAAGTGGATGATGACTAGACCCTATCTAACCCTATCACAATGTGGTACACAACATTGACTATCATGTAGTTAAATGTAGAGGTAAAAACTCATAAGGAGAAAGATATGGGATGAAAATTTATTTTCGACGATTTTTTAAAAATCTTTTATTTTAAGTAGATAAATATTTCAAATAGGAAAGGTTTCCACACAAAAATGAGTGACTTCTGATTGAAACTAAAGTCGCGACTAGGTCCATAATTTATCCTTCCTTTTACCCTTTCTGATCTCTAGAGAAATTCTTCTAATCTCTATGGTTCCCTTGTAAAGTACGTTTCTACCTGAGTTATTTCCTGTCTTTACCATACCTAGATTATGTTCGTCTTCTATAATTCTTCTCCATCGTTCTTATGTGTCTTCTTGACATGTTATTTCTAGAAGTACTGGGTCTATTAGTGCTACCACACTAGTGAGTGGATCTCGGTCTGTAGGACCCTACACTTTAGTCCACCCGGAATCCTTCGTAGTGATGTTTGTTTCGATCATCTCCACTACCTTAAGGTCAACTCGAGAAAGTTTAGGACTTTCTACTACACTTTCACGACGTGAGTTATACGGTTGTTTAAATCTTTTGAGACGTCACCGATGTACTGACCTTTTTCAGCCAAAAGTAAGGTCAGGGTTTCTTTCCGTTACGGTTTCTTACGAGTTTGACGGCGTGTTAATGTGAGTAGAGTGTCCGATCGTTTGATTATGAGTTTTAAGAGGTTCGGTCCGAAGTTGTTATACACTTGACACTTGAAGGTCTACAAGTTCGACCAAAATCTTTTCCGTCTCCTTGGTCTCTAGTTTAACGGTTGTAGACGACCTAGTAACTTTTTCGTTCTCTCAAGGTCTTTTTGTAGATAAAGACGAAAATAATTGGTTCAGTTTCGGAAACTGACACACCTAGTGTTATTTGACCTTTTAAGACTTTCTCTACCCTTATGGTCTGGTGGACTCGACGGAGAACTCTTTAGACATACGTCCAGTCCTTCTTTGTCTTAACCTGTACCTTGTGTCTGACCAAGGTTTATTCTTTTCCTCATGCAGTTCCGACATATAACGGTAGGACAAATAAAGTGAATGTACGTCTCATGTAGTACTCTTTACGACCCTACCTACCTCGTGGTCAACCTTAGGTCTAACGATCCTCTTTATAGTTATTGGAGTCTATAAGTCTACTGTGGTGGGAATACCGTCTTTCACTTCCTCTTGATTTCTCGGAGAACTACTTTCACTTTCTCGTCTCATTTTTCAACCGAATATCGAGTTGTAAGTCTTTTGATTCTAGTACCGTAGGTCAGGGTAGTGAAGTACCGTTTATCTATCCCTTTGGCCTTTGTCGCTGTCTGAAATAAAACTCCCCCGAGGTTTTAGTGGCGTCTATCACTGACGTCGGTACTTTAATTTTCTGCGAACAAGGAACCTTCCTTTCAATACTGGTTAGATCTGTTGTATAATTTTTCGTCTCTGTCATGAAACAGTTGTTTCCAGGAAGATCAGTTCCGATACCAAAAAGGTCAGTACTTACCTATACTCTCAACCTGATATTTCTTTCGACTCGTGGCTTCTTAACTACGAAAACTTGATACCTTAACCTCTTCTGTGAACTCTTAGGGAACCTGACGTTCCTCTAGGTAGGTCAGATGGGATTTCCTCTAGTTAGGACTCACAAGTAACCTTCCTGACTACAACTTCGACTTTGAGGTTATGAAACCGGTGGACTACGTTACTTGACTGAGTAAACTTTTCTGGGACTACGACCCTTTCTAACTTCCGTCCTCCACTTCCCCTACTGTCTCCTACTCTACCGACCTACCGTAGTGGCTGAGTTACCTGTACTCGAACCCATTTAAGGTCCTCAATCACTACCTGTCCCTCCGGACCGTACGACGCCGGGTACCCTAGAGTTTCTCAGCCTGTGCTGACTCACTGACTTGACTGGAACCCACTTTTTCAAACCCAAAAAGGTATTACACAATACATGAAAAACCGGTCGTGTTATATAAGAATTGAGTTCCAAAGTTTACATATGAGAATGTCTACACGGTTCTGGACTTTGTCTGTTTGGGTGGTCTCTCTTTTTAAGACGTAAGAAACCGGAGACTAAATCGGACTCATTCTTTAACTCCCGAGAATGTATATAGATGGATTCAACATATACAAAGACGTCGATTACCTTCCTGAAAGATAGTAATTCACTAAAAATTAATTAATATCATCCTAACTGTAGGTACATTATTGTTCGACACAAAGGTAGGAGACTAATAAATAGTACAATTACCCCAATTATGAAAATAATAGTTATTTGTTATAGAAGATTACGTAAAAGAGACGGTTAGTTAGTCAAAAGGGGATAGAGACATGGGGGAGACAGTAATGCTAGTTCCCTTATTCCAAATAGAAGGTCCTCTTCCCTGTCCTGTCCTTTCCTTTTACAGTATCTCCGTTCCTTCACTCTCATATACTACCTCGTCTGTAAGGGTCGGTCTATCCTTACCTACAGGAAAATCTTGTCCCCTCCTTCTCATCCTTTCAACCCCTATAAGGGGTACAGAAACTTTTCACCGGGTCGTGAGAATAGGAGACACGAACCCGTTATCACCCAACACTCTGTGACTCTTCAGGTCCACCCGACTCTGTCGAAGGGACGGGAAGAGTCCTACACACATCCACCGTCTCGTCGTCCTCTTCTCTTCCCCAAATCTTTCTACCTGGTCTCTATTAATGGACCGGAGAACTTCTGTGTGGACACGTTACGTCCATTGAAGCTCAAGGACTTAGGGGACCTGTTCGACACCCTCCATTACTTCCCTGGTGACTTGTCAGTCTCCGAGTTCCAACGAAGGTCCATACTCCTGGGATCACTCACCCCCAGTCTCTGGAACGTAAAGTTGTAGTCCACTGACGACTTCTGGTAGTAGTCTTTGAGTACCTGTTCTGACTTTTGGGGATCACCTCCGGTAAGTCAGGGACGTTGGTCTGTGTCTGGTTTGAAGGGGAAATGGGTGGTTCACCTATACTGGTACCGGTGGGTGCACCTAGTACTATTTTTTTTTTACACCTAGGGGGTAAGACAGGAGGTACCGAGAACCGTTGTGGGACCAGTAACCACTTGTCACACGTTAGGTAGCTGGGACCTGGGCTCGACAGTGACTTCTCAGGTCGGTGTGTCACCATGAGTCCCGATGACACTACCTGTACTTCGGACACGTTCCTAACCATCCTTCGTCCGTCATCCTGGACCCCGTTACACCACACCGTTGCTCGTCTTGACGTCGTTTCCAGGGAAACGACAGGGTTGACGGGAAACCAGGGGTCAGGAGATAGGAAGTCAAGGGACAGACCCTCGACATCCCGGTGTTTTAGTTCGAACAGAAGTTGCTACCTGACTTAACACAGGGAGTTTTCGGTATACAACCTTAAGATCGGGGGAATCATGGAGTCTTACCTGTGATAAACCTTTCTTAGAAATTTCATCACTACTTCAATTTTTACTCGAGTAACCTCACCCGAGATTAGGTTAGACTGAATACAGGAAGATTCTTCTCCTCTAAGTCTGTATCTATGCGTGTCTTCCCTTTAGAACACTACTGTATCTATCTTCTATCAGTAGATGTTCTTCTCTCCGGAGTCCTCTTTGATTGGGTCGACTGTGGAACTAGAACCTAAAGGTTAGAGGTCCTGACACTCTGTCATTTGCAGACAACGGTTCTATTGGGTAAGACCCACGAAACAATTCGTCAGTCTCTACTGACTATGTTGAAGGGTGTACCCCCGAGTCGGTGACCGGGAACGAGGTCCGAGACGAGGGTCCAGGTGGAGTCACGGTCGGAGGATAGGGTCGGTAAGGGGACGGAGAGTCTGGAACCTCGAGACACAAGAAGTGACTCTACTGGAAAGTTCTTACGATGGTGACGAGGTTTGTAGTGTTGGGTTCAGTAGAAGAAACTTAGTTGAGTCGTCACTCGTTAGACTGGAATTCCCACCAGACTAAAAATCTTTGTTCTAGTAACGAAATACCTCTGTCCTCAACGCTACCCTTCTCAGGGGTCCCAACCCCTCCTATAACAATCTTAGTCTTCAAGGAGACTGTCCTGGACTTTTTGGGAAAGAGGTCCTAGAAAGATTAAGGTATTTTACCTCTGTGGTCCCCTCTGGGGTCATTCAGAAACAGTATCTTCTCCCACACCATATTTTATTACCGGATAAAACCACAGGTCTGTTGGGTGAACGTTATCAAAGTTAACAATGAGGACAGAATGTCAACTCTTTTGATGTCAAATCTTTCAAATTTACTAACTAACATTTGACATTTGACATTGATAGTGATTATCTAACCAGTAAATTTGAAATTATCCGACGTTTGGTCCCTCCTAGGGTCGGGGAGGTAGACACTCCAGGTAGACGGTTGTGACGAAAGGATTATGGAAGGTTTGTTATGTCGAGACACGTCGGACCAGGTTGAACCTCGTACTTAAACAAAAGAGGTAAAGGGTCGGTCCAACGAGGGGAGAGGGTTCCTCAGTCCGTCTAGGAAAGACCCTTCCTTGAGGACCAACTCGTACCTGAAAGATCAGAAGTATCTCCGAGTGTACTAGGTATAATCCTCACTTGGTGAAGTTCTGTCAGAACGACTTTTGTAGACTTCTCGAAACTCTTCGGTATTCGAACTCGTAAGTCAAATCTTTACAAAAATTTACAAAGGTTCTTCATACTGGTTTGGGTAGTTTCTAAACTTATGCAGTCACAAGGGTAATGTTTTCTATACAGGTGTATCGAATCAAAAACGTCTTACTCACCTTGAACATGATTTGGACCGTAGAGTCCTGAAGTGATACGTTTTAACGTAGTGCCTTGTAAGACACCAAACGTTTACGAGAACTCTTTGTCTCTAGAACAGACGATAAATTCAAGACCACGAAGAGTTATACTTTGACAAGACGTAGGAGTGGATCCACATATTGGACCTAGTTGGACCTCCCCGTTTGACGTAAACACAGTAATATCGTGTCGTAACCTGATACTTGTCTCTCTCTTTTCGATGTCACGGTAGTAGTTTTTATTGAGTGACATTTTACGGACCTCTACACAAGGTACATTATCTACATTTTATAGGTTATTTTATTTTTCATGAGAAGTCCACGAGTAGGAAGAAAACTCTTGACCCACTCTGTCGGAAAGATCCCAACCAGGTATAGAAGTCCGTCACTCTGATCAGACCACGGGTTCCGTAAACTCTGTCCAGATTTCTTCGTCACGGAACATCCACACCACCGGTTAATCCCCTCTCCTATCTACAGAGGGGGTCACTTGAGTTCGTAGGTTCCCCCGTCCTTCTACTCCGGGAAATTACTACAGGGGGTCATATTACACGTTTATCAAAGGATCGAACACACTTAACAGACCCTCTTTACAGACATAGTAGGTAATAATTCTTACACGGACGTACGAATCAGTACAGGTAGGTTGAGAAACGTTGGGAAACCTGATATCGGGTGGTCCGAGTAGACAGGTACCTTAAGAGGTCCTTTCTTATGACCTCGCCCAACGGTAAAGGGACAGGTCCCCTAGAAGGACGAGTCCCTACTCCTAGACTCACCAGTGTACAGACTCGAATGACCCTTCGGGAAGTTTTCGACCAAACCAACGAGACTTTGTGGAACATCAAGCGTACCACAAACCCTCGGGTCTGATCAACCCTCAGTCACACGATTCGGACGAAGTAAACACAGACTGAGAAACGTTGAGATACCTGGAATCGGGTGGTCCGAAGAGACAGGAACCCTAAGAGATCCGTTCTTATGACCTCACACAAAGAAACGGGTAGATGTCCCCTAGAAGGGTTGGGTTACTGACTTGCACATAGAAAATACAAGGGACGTAACAGTCCGTTCAAGAAACGGTGATCACGGTGCCTTTCAGAGTCTTAAAACGACCTTATGAGGTCTTCTGTGAGTCCTCCTCTAGACGACTGACGATATAACGATGGTATTATGTGTAACACGCAGTACTTCGGTTCTCGGTGTCAAGTAGACCCGGAAGTAAACCACAGTCTCATATCGAACTTCGTAGAAGTATGTCCACACGGGAGTTGTCAGGGGTCACGACTACCCCTTCGAGAAGGTGGTGATCCTTCCTGATGTCTCGTCTTGGAAATAATTAGACTCCGTACGACTTGACCTCGTTACCAGACACTACGGACTCGTCCTACACACTCTCGGGTCGAAGACTAAGTAAAGTAGGGAGGTTACCGGGTATCCTATCGTCCGTGAAGGAACGTACCCTCACAGGAAGTCTTGGAATTCTATGAAAGTCGAACCTTTGTCATTTTGAGGGTCACTCAGTCAGTAAGAGACGTTCACTCATGTGACAGGAGTGTGTGTGTTCCCCAGTAGTACGTTAGACACAAGTGAGGGGTTCGAATACATTAATGGGTCCTTTTAAGTCTCCAAGATGTCCTTTGCACAGAGGTGTAGAACCCTAAGACCGTTTAGTAGGTTGAATAGATTCGAAGGTCAAAAGAACGGATATTTTACCATTATCCTTTTAGGTCTACCGTGTCTGAGAACACTTCTAAGTCACTTATCGTATGCGTTTCGGGAGGATAAAGTCTTTGTGAATGGTGCACCTGGGCAACCATTAGTATCTTTTCTCCCACCACACCTTTCTACTTCTTTGGGAGACACAGATTCCCTGTCCCTACCACACCATCACGTAAATCCCAAAGGTACTCGTGTGACGGGGTCGCTGTTGGTTTTTCTTCTCGTGGAGAAGTGGGATTTTTAGTCGAGATTCCGGAGGGGAGAGAACGTATACTCTGGAACGAAACGGTAGTCTTCCGTAAGAATTAAGTAAAATCCATTAAAGACGACACTTTCTTTCATTACAACTGATTTTTTCTACGTGTTACACTGTCAACCCTCTGTTCAAAATAAACCCCGTTTTATCTTACTCCTGATGTCGGCCCTCTGTCGTGAAGTCTATCGAGACTCTTTACTGGGGTTTCTCCGAAACCCCCTTCCAGTTATGTCTTCTAAGTCACTTCCCCCTTAAGTTACACTAGTCCATGAATGAAATACCTACTAAAAGACGATCAGTGTTCTTTGACGACAATGGTACTTCCCTAAATCACGATAAGATCTATGCTCCTCTACGTTCCCAACCCTAGTACTTTAATCAAGGACTTTTATAGATTGATAGATTTCCGGACAAGGTAGTCAAAGGGACCTTGTGTTTCACGTAGTAAGAGGTGGGACTAGAGGGAAATCCCACACGGTTTCCAGTTGTCGACGTCGTCACGTCCTAAGTTAGAGACGTCTCCGTCTACCGTTTACAGGAATCGTTCGTGGTCAAAAATCAAGTGTCATCCCTACTTTTTCTTTCAGCGAAAAACACCTAAGGGTCCCAGACGACGTCCTGTGGTTCGTCACAGGTCGTGACTTGGTGAGTCTAACACGACCCATAAGTTCGAAGGTCCTCTGATAGAACGCTTACGAGTTCTGACTGAACTCCTTCTTTCTTTAACAGAAGTCCAAGAAGACTGATTAGATTCTTACTTTAACCAATTACCCTTTTTTAATTTGTTTGCAAATTGTACATCCCTGAAGGGACCACCGAGTCTGCCATTTCGTAAACGGATGTTACGCCTCTGGGTCCAAGTTAGGGACCCAGTCCTTCTAGAGGACCTCCTCCTTTACCGTTGGGTGAAGTCATAAGAACGGACCTTTTAGGGTACCTGTCTCCTCGGACCATCCGATGCCAGGTCCCCCAGCGTTTCTCAGTCTGTGCCGACTCTCTGAAATGAACAAAAGAAAGAAATTGTACATATGTACCCTCTCCAGGTCCTTTTGTCATTAAACGGTCTTACCGACTTTGAGAGTGGAATTCATGGTAGAAGTCGATCTCTGTTTGATTCTATGATCCCCATCACAAACCCTGAAGTTTCCCCTCCTCTACAAATGGTTTCGTTTACAAACCATTTGTTTATAAACGACCCGGGACGTCTCTGTTACCCTGTGTCTCACCTCAGACTAGAGATCCGAGACGGACCACAGGGGGTGGTGTTGATCGGGTATAAGAAAGGTCTATGGAGACCACTATCGTGATGACGTTATTGTCGGTAAAATAGATTTAAGAAAGTCCTTTACTCTCCCTTTCAGTTTCAAAGAAAGACTCAGAAAACCCATAGCTAATAAAAGTCGAGTTTTATTAGGTGTACGATTTCTCTGTAAAACCTCACTGTTCAAAACGAGGGGATGTCAGGTTTTGGTCGACTTATACTTTGTCTTCCCTTCCTCTGTCCCGTGTTGGAAATTTTCTTACTATGTCGGTATCCTGTACTGTTTCTGACCAATCTTGACTGACCCAGGTTCTACCGTCTACTAAACTGAGGGTCACGTGGAACTCGTAGTAATATACGAGTAACATCCGAATTACCATTTGTTAGATGGACGGTTTACTCTCTGTGTTCCAACTAGGGACCTACCCTTCTAGGGGATCTCTTCCTTTACCGTTAGATAAGGTCATAACAACGGATCCTATAGAGTACCTGTGTCCTCGGACCGTCCGGTGTCAGGTACCCCAACGTTTTCTTAGGTTGTACTGAAGTACTAGTTTGTTGTTGTTTTGTTCTTTCGTATTCACTTTACTATATGGATGGTCGTGGTACTGTCAAGATTCCGGCTGATATTTTCCGGTTTTTCATGTGCCACCGGGTTAAAGAACTTTAGGAACGGGAAAAGGTTTTACTAACCTTATTAGAAGGGTGAAATCTCATACTTTAATGGGTCCGGTATTTTTAGGTTGGTACGGTATAAAGTTCCTAAAGAACGGTAGACTCTACCGGGAGCGAGACAGACACTTCGTAATAAGAGAGATTTATTTAGGTGAAGAACGGTAGTGAAGTAGAGATTTGAGAAATTGTTGTTTCGTTCTTGAAGTTCTTCAAGTTTTGACCCTTGTTTATCTACAAAATATTTGAAGAAAAGGACTGAAGAACCACCCCCAAGATTGTCCTAGCGTATATGTTATCCTTTAAAGACTTTACATTTGAAAAGTGGTTGGTATGGTGGTTTTTTGAAAAAAATAACATTAAATTTCACAACTAACATCTCTCAAATCTTTTACGACTCTCTATATCTTTTCCTTATACATTAATTGAAGTCAGAGTCACGACAACTGATTTTTTACGTGTTGAAGTTTAAAGTCTTGGTACAAAATAAACCGTCTAAATGACTCCTGACATCCGATCCTATCTCGAAGAGTCTAGCGGGACTCCCTGACGAGGTTTCTCCATTCACTCGTCGGTCCTATATATCCTCTAAATCAACCCCCGTCTCCCCCTTAGACCAGTCTTATAGTTTTCTAATGGTCATTAGTACTTTGTCTGTGGAATTTAATTACTAAAATAAAATAAAACATATACTCTTTTACACTCTCAAACTTACATAACTTTAATAAGGAAACCATACGTGGAATTGATAGATCCTGGGGATAGGATAAAAAGAGGTGAGACTTAAGGGAGTCTCACCCCTTCCCCCTTTCTAACTGATTAAGGACTGTGTTTAGGAACTATCGTCGTTAAGAATCCGGAAAAATAAAAGAGTAAGTGGATAAACTTTTAGACAACTCAGTACTTTAGGAGGTTTTTTTTTTTTTTTGTGTCTAGTCAACATGAGTACATCATAACACACATGTTAAAGTCTCCTACGGGTAATTTTTTTGGGGTACAGTTCTTATGTATCAGATTTCACTTTACGAGAATCCCTATGTCCCCGTCTAATTAGGATTAAACTGGAAGAGTAGAGAGGACGAGCTAGATACAAATGTCAGAAGGACGGACGAGGGGACGGTAGAAAGACCACTGAACTTGTCGTAGGGAACGGACTCGGAAGGTAGGAGACCGTTAGGTCAGAGTCGAGGAGGGCACAGAAGGGGAGAGGGAGGTGTGTCATCCTACCCGGTATCCGATGTGGGGAGGTCGAGAGTCTCCTTATGGATTCAGTATTTCACTTATGTGGTAAAGGGTTGGTGTCGGTGACATGTATCGAAAGAAGACAGAAGAATATGTGGAGGAATAAATTATTGTCGAAATGACTCGATATTAATTGTATTTTTAGGTGAGGATGTTTCATATGGTAAGTCACCAAAAATCATATAAGTATTCCAATACGGTGGTGGTAGTAGTCCTTTGAAATATTTTTCTTTGGGGTATGGGTCCTCGTGAGTAAGGGACAAGGAGTGATCGTACGAAAGACAAAGGTACTTAAAAGGATAAGACTTATAAAGTACATTTAAACCTCATAAAGTATGTTATACACCAGAAACCACGGACCGAATAAAACGAATCGTATTTTAAAAGTTTGCAATAGGTGTAACATTGTTCATAGTCTTAAATTAAGGAAAAGTCCCAGTGTATTAAAAGGTAACGTACTTACATAGTGTAAAACACACTGGTAAGTAGGTGTCTTTCTGTAAACCTAACAAAGGTAAACCCCCTATCATGCTTACTACGATAGAACAGATTAAGTTACTTTGATTCGGTACGGGTTCCCCGTTGGGTTCTACCCGCCCAGTACCATCGCTCCAGACTGTCTTACACCAGGTGACCTCTTCCCTTACCGTTCCGTGAAGTCATAAGAACGGAACTCTTGGGTACTTGTCATACTTTTCCGTTTTACTATCCTATGACTTGCTCCTTGAGGGGTTCAGTCATCCACAGGTTATACAATGACCTCTAGTCACCTCTTTATTGAGGTCTTTCTTACTTCCCTACCTCGGTTTCGTTTTTGTTATGGGTCGACACCTACACTGACCACTATCTTCGTTCCAGACTACGACATTTCTCGTTATAACGTATCCTTGGACCTTACAGTCCAGGTACTTAGTTCCGTTTAACCTTCACCAGTTTGTTCTCTACCGTTCCCACTTGCAGCTGTAAGATCCTTAGTCACTTGATTTTACCTGACCTTACCCACTTAAATTGAGTCTACTGGTAATGTAGATGATGACACCCGTCCTTAGGGAGTCTTCTTTACCTCATCGGTAGTACCAGTTGTCTTCTCAGGCTTTACGTCATGAACCTACGTTAGAGTTTTTGCTGTCCTATTAGAGACAAGCAGAGGTTCCGTTTGGTAAGTTATAGTGTCATTAGGTTCAGATACGGGGTTGGTCATTGCGACTTCTTCGACTTCAACTTGCCAAGATACTTCTGGATGTTCTGCAACATCTTGATTGTGGGGTTTTTCTACGGGAGAAGTAATGTCCCCTGACCTTACGTTTTCGTCCTTCAGTTCTTTGTGGACCTCATTGTCCGTTTAAACCGGAACCTTACGCCTTACTTCGTCCCGTTTCTGATTATCTCAAAACGGTTCTTTTACGTGACCGGTATCGTTTGTGGGAGAAGGTTGTTGTGTTCTCTTCTGAGATGTGTACCTGTAGTGGTCTACCAGTTGTGACTTTAGTCTGACTAATATAAGAAACGTCGGTTTCTACCTCTTCGAGATATGTCAGTTGTTTTTGTTCTGGTCCTCGACTGACACCGAGTCTAGTACTTGAGGAATAATGGTTTAAGTCTGAGTTTAACTTCTTTCAACCCTTTTGACGATCTGGTAAGTCCATACTGGATTTAGTTTAGGGAATACTAATATGTCACCTTCACTCTTTATCTAAATACTATCTATCTCACGGACTACTTGATACCTTACTCCAAGCACTGTAACACGTCCTCTGTCCCTAGTTCTGGTAGGGGTACCTTTTCTTTACGTTATTTCGTTTTACCGACAGGCCCCTCCGGAATGTTTATCGACACTTTTCTTCTCTCCACTTTTCGTTTCCTCTTTTCCTTTCTATATTTGTAGACTTACGTCTCAAGGTTTCTTATCGTTCTTCTCTATTCTTTCGGAAGAAGTCGCTAGTTACGTTTCTTTATCTCCTTTTCTTGTCTTACACTTTCTGATCTCTAGAGAAGTTCTTTTAATCTCTATGGTTCCCTTGTGAAGTACGTTTCTACCCGAGTTATTTCCTGTCTTTACTATACCTGGATTGTCTTCGTCTTCTATAATTCTTCTCCACCGTTCTTATGTACCTTCTTGACATGTTTTTCCTAGAAGTACTGGTTCTATTAGCACTACCACACTAGTGAGTAGATCTCGGTCTGTAAGACCTTACACTTCAGTTCACCCGGAATCTTTCGTAGTGCTTGTTTCGATCACCTCCACTACCTTAAGGTGACCTCGAGAAAGTTTAGGACTTTCTACTACGACACTTTCACGACGTGAGGTATACGGTCGTTTAAACCTTTTGAGTCGTCACCGGTGTCTTGACCTTTTCCAGTCAAAATTAAGGTCAAGGTTTCTTTCCGTTACGGTTTCTTACGAGTTTGATGGTGTGTTAACGTGAGTATAGTGTACGATCATTTCATTACGAGTTTTAAGAGGTTCAGTCCGAAGTTGTTATGCACTTGGCACTTGAAGGTCTACAAGTTCGACCATAATCTTTTCCGTCTCCTTGGTCTCTAGTTTAACGGTTGTAGGAGACCTAGTACCTTTTTCGTTCTCTCAAGGTCTTTTTGTAGATAAAGACGAAAATAACTGATACGGTTTCTGAAACTGACACACCTAGTGTTATTTGACACCTTTTAAGACTTTCTCTACCCTTACGGTCTGGTGGACTGAACGGAGAACTCTTTAGCCATACGTCCAGTCCTTCGTTGTCAATCTTAACCTGTACCTTGTTGTCTGACCAAGGTTTATCCTTTTCCTCATGCAGTTCCGACATATAATAGTGGGACGAATAAATTGAATATACGTCTCGTGTAGTACTATTTGCGACCTGACCTTCTTTGTGTTCGACCTTAGTTCTAACGACCCTTTTTATAGTTATTGGAGTCTATACGTCTTCTGTGGAGGGAATACCGTCTTTAACTTCTCCTTGATTTTTCGAAGAACTACTTTCACTTTCTCCTCTCACTTTTTCAACCGAATTTCGAGTTGTAAGTCTTTTGATTCTAGTACCGTAGACCAGGGTAGTGAAGTACCCTTTATCTACCCCTTTGTCACCTTTGTCTCAGTCTGAAATAAAACCCCCCGAGGTTTTAGTGACGTCTACCACTGACGTCGGTACTTTAATTTTCTGTGAACGAGGAACCTTCTTTTCAATACTGGTTGGATCTATCTTATAAGTTTTCGTCTCTGTAATGAGACGGCTGATTACAGACAGATCAGTTCCGATACCTAAAAGGGTCATCAGTACATACCTAGACTCTCAACCTGACACTTCTTTCGACTCGTGGCTTCTTAACTACGCAAACTTGACACCACAACCTCTTCTGAGAACTCTCAGGGAACCTGACGTTCCTCTAGGTTGGTCAGGTAAGACTTCCTCTAGTTGGGACCCTAAAGAAACCTTCCTTACTACGATTTCGACTTTGAGGTCATGAAAACGGTGGAGTACGCTTCTCAACTGAGTAACCTTTTCTGAGACTACGACCCTCCCTAACCCTAGTCCTCCTCTTCCCCTACTGTCTCCTACTCTAACGACCTTCCGTAGTGCCTGAGCTACCTACACTCAGACTCACTTGGGGCCCTCAACCACTACGTGTCCTTCCGGACCACACGACACTAAGTACCCCAGCGTTTCTCAGCCTGTGCTGACTCACTGACTTCATTGACTACTTATTACGACGACACTTTCACACATACGTTTAAAAACACACCGTATATAAAGATAAGGGAACTCGTATCTGGATTCTTACCCAAAGGTAGCACGGAACATACGTTTATAAATGGTATAAATATGTTAGTAAGAAGATAACTTTTATTCGTAAGACGACGATGACCTATAAATCCCAGAATAGTCTTTACTCCTCACCCAGTAGGTTAAATAGAGATTCCAGATAAGGTCAAGACTTTTGAGTAGTATAAACCTTTGGCAACCAGAGGGACACGGAACCACGAGTAGAACATTGAGAGGATAAGTAGAGACCACATAGGTAGAAGCTGGAGTGACTCATAGGGTGTCCCACTTTCGACTACCGATAATGGACATTTCCGATGTTAAAAACGTAACACAATCAACGAGTCAGTATCGGTTGAGAAACTTTGGGTTACCTGACATCGGGAGACAGGTACCCTAAGAGGTCCGTTCCCATGCCCTCACCCAACGGTAAGAGAAGAGATCATGATGGAGGGTCTGGGACCTAACTTGGACCCAGACGATGTAACATCCGTCTAAGAAATGGTGAACTCGGTGGTCTCCTCGAAATGTTGACCATGTTATCTATGTCTCTTCGAGATGTTCTCCGATGTTACCCATGGTCGATAATGACACAAGTTACGAAAACTGTTACACTTTATACTAGACCTTTGTTATTATAGAAGGTTATCTAAATCCTAGACGATAGTCTTTTCAGGAAAGTCAAACTTCCTAAAAAGGTGGAGATCCTTCGTTTTCGGTGAATTTAGTCAGAAATACCCTTTGAGTAGATACAGGTCGTTTATTTTAAGTTCTATGGTATTGTGTTAGGGTCTTCGGAACCAATGTTTCCTGGTATTACTTGGTCCACGGTCCCTTCCCCTTACTCCTATTCCCTTTGTTTAACTGGTATTTCCTAATCATATTGAGAGTATTTCATTCAACTGTTTGTACTCTTGGTGTTTATTCTCACAGTGGAAACACCCATCTTAACACAACAGGTTTTAAGAACGTAACGTTCAGGATTTGAGGTCATGGAATCTTACACCGATATAAACCTTTATCCCAGAAATTTTCTCGACTTATTTAATTTCACTCAAAAAGTTCAAACTGAAGCTCATACTGAACACAGGAATATTTTTCCTCTTTAAACCTGTGTCTTTGTCCGTATCTTCTTTCTGGTACACTTGTATGCCCCCCACCCCCCCCACCCCTCACCCACCCCTTACTGGTAAATGTTCGGTTCCTCTCTCAGGACCTTGTCTAGGAAGAGGGTGTCAGGAGTCTTCCTTGGTTAGGACGACTGTAGAGCTGGGACCAGAAGATCGGAGTTCTTGACACTTGTTATTCAAAGACAACAAATTGAGTACGTCAGATAATGTCGTTGGTATCGTTCGCTAATGTCCAGGTAGTCGGTAAGTTCCGTATTTTCTCATGACCCCCTTTTCATCAAAACAAAAGTAAAAATTTCGATTCAAATTTTGTCGTGTTCTGGAAGATAACAAGATTACGTAGAAAAATTAAATTTTTTAGGTAAGACTACTCTACAATGACTTTATTGAAGACAGGTTCTTTACACTCTGGATGAGATCGTACTTCCTCGTTAAATTTCGGATTTACCAGAACTGTATTCTGTTGACACTGAACAAAAGTAGGAGGTGGTCGCTAGTCGGTGGAGGTCACTACAGTGAGACCGAGAATGGTGCAAGTAGTATTTGACGAGGGACAACCACCAGAAGGTTTAATAATATATGAAGGTAATATCTTCGTTATAATGACTTTCAACCTTTTTTAATTTTCTCTTCTAATTTTAGAAGTTTGTTGGGATTGGAGGGTTGTTTTCATATTAAATAAAAAATAAAATATATTACAAATATAAAACTATATGTATATATACTGAATAAAATTTGTACTGAAACATGTAAAAATAACATCCGTTAATAAAATTTTGTCACTTTCGTTTTTATTCTTTTAATAAAAAGAGTCGGTACTGATGGTAACTGTTTAGACCTTTAAGGGGATTATGTCAGACTGATATACGTAGATATTAATAACTATTTATTTTACTCTAACAAATCAAAATATCGGACAAAACAGTGAAAAAGATAGTACTTGTAAAAAAGGGAATTAATTAAAATTCTATAGTAAGACTTACAGAGATATATTAAAGTAGAATGATAGTATTACTTTAATTGGGTCCTGTACACCAACTTACAAATTCGATAGAGAGGTTCTAAAACGAAACTACTTTCTACTATATTACTTATAGGAAAATCTACTTTGAAACTTGTATAAACTTTAATGAAAATTCAACTTAAGGAACTTCACGTTCACGACTCAGTTTACGATACGTCTAAAAGTTCACGTTTATACGAATGTGTGTACGTGGATATTCAATGACATCAATTCGAGACGTATGTAAAAACGTGTGATGACTACAGTGAATCCTTATATAGGGTACGTCACAGTATGATAATATCAGAAGTTTTGGGAGTAAAATAAGATCGTTTGTCTTAGGTTGTTGTATAATTCTTCCAGTATGTAGTACTGGTTCACCTAAAATAGGGTCCCTACGTTCCTAAGAAGTTATAAGTGTTTAGTTACACTATGTGGTATAATTATTTAACTTTCTATTTTTGGTATACTGGTTTTCGGTATATACTATTTGGGTGTCGTTTGTAATAGGAGTTACCGTTTTTTAACTTTCCTAAAGGGGATTTCAGTCCTTGTTCTGTTCCCACGGGTAAGAGTGGTGATGACAAGTTGTACCAAGACCTTCAAAATCGGTATCGTTAGTCTCTTCTTTTCCTTTATTTTCCGTAGGTCCAACCTTTTTTTTTTCTTCATTTTGAGAGTGAGAAACGTCTACTGTCCTAGGAGATGTGTCTTTTGGGATTTCTGTGGTAGTTTTTTAATACTCTTAATTAGTTACTTATATTATTACAACGTCCTATATTTTAATTATGTGTCTTTAGGGAATGTAAGGATATGTGATTTTACTCTTTTGTCTTTCTCTTTAATTCCTTTGTTAGGGTAAGTGGTAACACTACTTTTCTTATTTTATGAATCCTTATTTAGATGGATTTCTTTGTTTTCTGGATATATATCTTTCGATATTTTGTGACTACTTTCTTTAGTTTCTCCTGTGTTTATCTACCTCTATATATGGTACAAGTACCTAACCTTTTTAGTTATATCACTTTTACTCATATGATGGGTTTCGTTAGATGTCCAAGTTACGTTAGGGATAGTTCGATGGTTGTCATAAAAAGTGTCTTGATTAACATTCCTTTATGTTTTTTTTTGAGTTTATCGGTTTCCTTAGAACTCTTTCTTACCTTGACCTCCCTAGTTGGATGGACTGAAGTCCGATATGATATCAAACTTCGAAACATGTGATATCATATGTTTCGATGTCAGTAGTTCTATCATACCATGACCGTGTTTCTGTCTTTATATCTAGTTACCTTGTTTTCTCTTTCGGATCTCTATTTAGGTACGTAGATACCCGTGGAATAGAAACTGTTTCCTCCGTTTTCATATGTTACCTCTTTTCTGTTAGAGAAATTATTCACCACGACCCTTTTGACCAGTTGATGGACATTTTCTTACTTTAATCTTGTGAAAGATTGTAGTATGTACTTCTGTTTGAGTTTTACCTAATTTCTAGATTTACATTCTGGTCTTTGATATTTTGAAGATCTCTTTTTGTATCCGTTTTGTGAGAGACTGTATTTAGTGTCGTTCTAGGAGATACTGGGTGGAGGTTCTCATTACCTTTATTTTCGTTGTTATTTGTTTACCCTGGAATAATTTGAATTTTCGAAAACGTGTCATTTCCTTTGATATTCATACCCCCTTTCTGTCGGAAGTCTTACCCTCTTTTATTATCATTTGTTTCGTTGACTGTTTCTTAATGAGAGTTTTATATGTTCGTCGAGTACGTCGAGTTATGGTCTTTTTATTTGTCGGGTTATTTTTTTACCCGGTTTCTTGATTTGTCTGTACAGAGGTTTCTTCTGTATGTCTACCTATACGTTGTAGTGAGTCTCATTACGTTTAGTTTTGGTGTTACTCCATGGTAGAGTGTGACCAGTCTTACCGACGATAGTTTTTACAGATGTTTGTTATTTACGACCTCTCCCACACCTCTTTTCCCTTGGGAGAATGTGACAACCACCCTTTCGTTTGATCATGTCGGTGATACCTCTTGTCACACCTCTAAGGAATTTTTCGACCTTTATTTTGACGGTATACTGGGTCCTTTGATCTTAATTTTCTCTGTACACATGGGGTTACAAGTAGCGTCGTGACAAATGTAATTCTGCACTTTCGTTGGTCTACAGGTAACCTCCTACTTACCTATTCTTTCAACACCATGTATGCGTGTTACCTTATGATGAGTGAACAATTTTTCTTTCGTAAACTCAATCAAGATTACTCCACCACTTTGACCTCGGATAATATGTCTCACTTCATTCAGTCTTTCTTTTTGTGGTTATGTTATATAATTACGTACAACATACCTTAAGTCGTTCTACTATTACTACTCTGTCTTTTTGTCTGTGTCTATATCTCTTGTCTGAAAACCTGAGACAGTCTCTTCCGTTCTCACCCTACCAAACTGTCTTATCGTAACTTTGTACATATAATGGTATACACCTTATCTACTGGTCAAGTTCAAGTTACGTACTTTGTCCCGTGTGTTTCGACCACGTGACCCTGTTGGGTCTCCCTACCCTACCCCTCCCTCCATCTTCCCCCGATACTCTACCCCCTGTACACATGTGGGCACCGACTAAGTATAGTTACATACCATTTTTGGTGGTGTTATAACATTTCATTAATCGGAAGTAATTTTATTTATTTAATTACATTTTTTTGAGTAAAATAACTGGTTCTGTAGGTACTTCAGTAACTAGAGGAAGGGTCAAAGTAAGGTAATTTTTCGTTACTTCAACTTTTATCAATGATTTAATCGTCGGTAGAGTAGTGACTTCAATTCTACATTTTATAAGTACTTTTGGATTGGTGTTTTAGTTTAACACTCATAAGTCTTCTAGCATGATTATGTGTCAGGTAGATGTCTACTATAACCTTATTATTCACTTCAATCGTTTCAGTGATCTATTTTTCAGTTACATGTTATTAGTTACCATAAAAATATATAATTGGTGTTTACTATTCTTTTATTTAAAAATTATTATTACGATACGTATTTTCTTAGTCTTTTTATGGTTTATGGACAATAAAAACATCATTTATCACTATAAATGGTCCCTGTATTTCCTAGTAACGTGTTAAATGATATTTTGTGATGGTTAATTTCTTCTGGTTTTATAAACTTTCGTTTCTAACACAAACCCCTACCTTCGGTTCTATGATAATTCTGTCTAGATGTCTAAGTCACGTTAGAGTTATTTTTAAGGTCGTCCACCAAAACCCTTTAAACTGTTCTACTAAATTTTAATAATATTTTACGTATCTTGGTTATTTTTGTTTCTGGTCTTCTTACGTTAATCTCTACATTGTGATGTCTAGAGTTCTGAGTTTTGATATCTTTATTTCTGACGCCGTCACTGTTTTTCTTACAGTTATCTGTTAGTCCTACTTTGTCTCTTTGTTCGGTTCTGGTGTGAATGTGCCAACAAAACCGAATACTCTTCCATAGTGACGGTCCTTACCCTTTTCTTCTCAGAAAAGTTATTCATCACAAGATGGTTAATTTATAGGTTTATTTTTATACTCATCACTAAGTATAGAGAGACGTATATGTGTTTGGGTAAAACTCGTCTTACTTCCGGATTTATATCTTTCCTTGTGTTAATTCGAAAATACTCCATTCATTGTTCGTTTATAAAAGTAATGGAAGTCCGTCCGTTTATAAAGAATTTGTCCCGTGTTCAATGATTATATTTTATTTTCTAACTATTAAACCTGATATAATTTTAATGTTCGAAAAGAAGTAGTTTTTGACCATCCTTAGAGTAAAGTAGTTTGTAACAATAGATTGTTTATATATATATATATATATATATATATACGATATATTTTCGAAAATTTTTGGTTATCTTTTTTTTCTATTGAGGTAAATTTTTACACGTCAAATGGACTTGTTCGTGAAATTGTTTTTATAGGTTTACAGATTATTTACATAGTTTCAATAGGTTTAGATGACTGACCACCATCTTTACGTGTAACCACCATCGTGTCGGTGAAACCTTCTTTTAAAGAATATTTTGATTTATATGAGAATGGTATACTAGGTCGTTAGTACAAAGAACCATAAATGACTTTACTTGACTTTGGAACTGTAAGTGTGTTTTCGGACGTGTACCTACGAATATAGTCGACACAAGTATTAACGGTTTTGAACCTTCGTTGATTCTACAAGAAATCTCTACTTACCTAGTTGTTACCATGTAGATTTACTACCTTATAATAAGTCACTATTTTTCTTTACTCGGTAGTTAGTACTTTTATCTACCTTCTTGGATGTAAAAAAAAAAATTTCTGGTTTCCTTTTCGTAGTTCTTTAGTAAAATAGAAATCAAAGAGTCTTCGTTCCCACACACATAAACACAGTGTAAAAAGTTAATTCTTCGGTGCACCCCCTTAGAGTAAAAATTCTGGTCCTCTCTCTCTCCCAGTTTACGTCTTCCCTATAAAAAGAATCACTTTTTGTTGTAGCGACAGAATTTTCGACCTTAAGACCATAAAACAGTACAAGTAGCTCAATAAGGGATCTTCGTTTAGTGTAATAAAGACTTTTCAAACCCTTGGCGAAAAACAGTACTTACTTATTACAATGAGACCTTTCGGGGTTTAGTTAAAGATCGGGACAAAAGTCACCCGGACTGTTCTCGTTTATTGTACGGGTTTGTGTAAAGACGATGTCTAAATGACTTTCATTGAAGTCCCGTGGAAATCTCAAGTAACTCGTTCTCATGACCCTATTATATTTATTTATTTATTTATTTATTTTTGGAAATATTTAGTCCAAAGATAAAAGTGACGGATTTATAAAGTCTCCGGGGATCCATCTAGAGGTGACTCCTTAATGACGACGATACACCGTACGGAGGGAGTAGGAGTCCGTTGTCCCGTATGGACCCTTCGTATTGTGAGGTACAGGATATGTGACTCCCACGGACACATAGTTCTTTGTCATTGGAAATACCCCCCTTTTACGTACACATGGGGTCCATATTTTTTGTTTAAACTCCAATGGTTCCCTCTTTCTCCCTTCTCCATTTAACCCTATAACCCTAACTGCATATGTATGACGATATATATTTTGTCTATTGATTATTCTCGAATGACATATCGTGTCCTTTGAGACAAGTTATAAGACATTACTGGATATACCCTTATCTTAGAGTAGGATATGTATCTATATACATATGTATATCGACTGAGTGAAACGATATGTAAATTTTGATTATGTTGTAACATTTAGCTGATATGAGATTTTTTTTCTTTTTTTTTCGAACAAAATTTTCTTTTTTCCTCATACAAGAGAAACTTCTTTGAGTCGTATGATAGGGTTCGTTTTCTTCTGTTGGAAACATTCATTTTACTTCTTTCACGTCGTAGTACCTTTAGTAATCTTTCCTTTTCGGAAAAAGTGTCTTTGAATCTTCTTTACACGGTGGTTTAAACTTTCAAATGTTCTATAAATGAAGACTTGTACTTAAGACTAAATGAGTAACAATGACAACGACAACAAGTCAACGATTCAACACAGGCTAAGATACAAATACCTGACGTCGTGAGATCCGAGGAGACAGGAGGTGATATACACCCTCATACAAGTTTAAATACTGGGGATTCAACCACTACGAGAGATTAGTAGAGTAGAAGACAGTTGGAGAAGAAGAAAAACGGAAGTTAAAAAGAGTCGTCGTCTCAGAAAATGTTGCTCAGTCGAGAAACGTAGTCCGTCGGTTTCCTAACCACGAAGTCGAAGTCAGGAAAGTTACTAATAAGTTATCACAACTAAAGGAAATCTTAACTGACCAAACTAGAGGAACGACAGGTTCCCTGAGAGTTCTCAGAAGAAGTCGTGATGTCAAGTTTTCGTAGTCAAGAAGTTAAGCGTTGGAAGAAATACTAAGTTGAGAGGGTAGGTATGTACTGTTGACCTTTTTGGTATCGAAACTGATATACCTGGAAACAACCGTTTCACTACAGAGAATAAAAAATCATACGACACATCCAAACAGTATCGAAAAGAAGGTTCCTCTTCGTAGAATTAAAACACCGACGTCATTGGTAAACGTCACTAAACCCTCATGTTCTTTTATTTTAGACAACGAGAAAGGTAACAAAGAGGTATCTCACTACCCTGGTCAATGGTACTAGAAAAAAGAAACTTACAACTCAAAATTCGGTCGAAAAAGTTTGAGAGGAGAAAGTGGAAGTAGTTCTCAAAGAAATCAGGGAGAAACGAAAGACAGTAATTCCCACTATATAGTAGACGTGTAGACTCCAACAACTATAAAGAGGGTCGTTAAAACTAAGGTCGAACACTAAGTGGTTCGGACCGTAAAGTATACTAAATGAGACGTATCTTCAATTTATTCGTGTCACTATTGTAGGTCGGAACAGTAGGAGGAAGGGGTTAAGACTTGGTCAGTCAACAAGGTACAGTCCAAGACAACGATCACTAAATGATTATCCACAGTTCATTATAATAAAATAAAAGAAAACGTTTACTAGAATTTGGAGTTATAGAGATCAAACTATAGAATATCGAGGACAAACACTTTTAATATTTAAAGTTATTTATGAGTCCCAACTAAAGGAAATCCTAACCGATCAAACTAGAGGAATGTCAGGTTCCCTCAGAGTTCTCACAAGAAGTCGTGGTGTAAAACTTTCGTAGTCAAGAAGTCACCTAATTTGGTGATGACTATAGTCTTGTAATTTTTGATTAATAAAATTGAATTTATTAATAATGATTAATTGATTCGATTAATAAAATTGAATTTTTTCTACTACAATATAACTAGTTTTGTTCACCAAGGTCTATTTAAAAAAATTCATTAAGTTAATTTTATGAAGTTCTTTTTCATACCGGTCTAGGTGTGTCTCGTAATTGCTCTCCGATCCAAGTTGTAGTACACTTTATCACTAGTCTTAGTGCATTTTCGATGGACTGTACAGGAAGTTTTGATCCATTCTTTTTGTCCTTCCACCACCAGAACGTGATCTCCACCCGGTCCTCTTACACCTAGTTTTTCACCCTCCCCGACCCATCTTTCATGTTTCTAAAGGGTACGTGAGGGACGTATGAGGACGGACAGGGGAGTGTGTGTGTGTGTGTGTGTGTGTGTGTGTGTGTGTGTGTGTGTCTCGGAGGACACGAGAGTTGTAGAGGTGGTCCACAACATTCACAATTAGAGAGTCTACACAGACTGAGAAACACTGGCGTACGTGACACCGGGAGGTCCGTAGAGACAGGTATCTTAAGAGGTCCATTCTTCTGACCTCACCCATCGGTAAGGCAAAAGGTCCCCTAGAAGGGCTGGATCCCTAGTTTGGGTCGAGAGGACGAAGTTTCCGTCTAAGAATTGACAGACTCGGTGGTCTACCATATGAACAATAATATCTGACTGTAACTATTCATTAGTGAGGTTCAAGTATCAAATGTAATCCTAAGTGTGAACCACAACACGTAAGATACCCAAACCTGTTTACATTAGATGGAAATAGACGTACAATAGATAACAACATCATAGTATATAAGTGACGGGATTACTAAGAGAAACGAGACTAGTAAGGAGGTAAGAAGGATTTATGGTTAGAGACCGTTGGTGACTAGAAAAATTACAGAAGTATCAAAATGAAAAAGATCTTAGAGTATATCAACTTTAGTACATCATACATCTGAAAAGTCTTATCGAAGAAAGTGACTAATTACACGTAAATTCCTAGGAGGCACTGAGAAGTATTGAACTATTGGGTGAAAAATCACTACATACGTGGTGTACATGGTAGTAGACAAATGAGTAAGTGGACGACTTCCTTTAGAACCACCGAAAGTTCAAAACCATTAGTAATTATTTCAACGATATTTATAAACACACGTTCTAAAATAAAACACCTGTATTCAAAAGTTGAGTAAAATGATGTGTAGTTTCTCGCACTAATGACCCAGTATATGATTCTCATACAAATGAAAACATTTTCCATGGTTTGATAAAAGATTTAACCAAGGTGACAAAACATGAGGGTAGACGTTACTTACTTCGAAGGACACTACGTGTAAATCACGACAGTCACAAGGCCTAAAATCGATCGGGTTATCCATACGTCATCATAGTATCGTAGCGAAATTAAACATTAAGGGGTTACTATACACTGTAACTCTAATAAACGGTAGACATATAGAATTAATCACCCCGTAGACAAATGTAAAACTGTTAAAAATTGACTCAAAAAGTAAAAAGATAAGAACTTAAAATCTCATAAAAACACATAAAATCTATTGTCTGGAAATAGTCAATATACAAAGTGTTTCTGAAAAGAGGGTCAGAAGACCAGAATAAGAGAGTCGTCACAGAAAACGTTTCGTCTTCAAAGATTAAAATTACTTCAATTTTAAGTTTGAATCGTTAAAAAAAGAAAGGACTTAACACGACAACCACAAAACAGATTTTGTAGTAGTGTTTTAGTTTAAATGGAGTTAAAAGAGGATACGATATTAAGATCCTCAAAATACCAAAACATAAGGTGTAAATAAAGATACCGGGTAACACTCTAAAAAAACACACTTTTCATATCTTAACACAGATCTTAACAAAAAATACATAAACACCGGTTAACAAGATTCTAAGAAACAAATTTTCGGATAGTAAAACGGTAATCGAATGGAAACGAGGAGGTAGTCACTAGTTAACTGATATAAACACACCCAGATAAAGACCCGAGAGACAAGATGAGATAGGAAAGTGGTTATGGTGAGACAGAACTGATAATGTCGAGATATCGTTCTTAATTTTCAGTCCATAAGACAGTCAGGAGGTTGAAACAAGAAGAGGAAGTTATAACCAACTGATCAGAATTCAGAGAATAGAAAGGTTTTTAAACAAATGTCATTCAAATAACTATAGGTGTTTCATTACGTGACCCTAAAAGTAATCCCAACGTAACTTAGATATCTACTTCAACCCTTCTCCAAGTATAGAATTATTATAAATCAAAAGGATGGATACTTATACATCACAGAGGTGTAAATAAATCAAGAAGAAACTGAAGAAAGTAGTCTCAAAACATCAAAATTAGTACATTTAGAACATATGTAAACCAATCCAAATATGGATTTCACGAGGTAAAAAGTAACGATTATATTTAACATGACACAGAAAATAAAGTCTAAGGTTAATAAGTAACGATTGTACATCTTTTCGTTAACTGAAAACATATACTTGGAAAATAGGTCGTTGGAACGATGTTATAGAATCAAAGACCTCAAAACAACAACAACAAATAAAACAACAACAAAAACAAAAACTAAGAAAGTTTAAAGGATCTGTCAGTACAGTAGATACTTGTTTCTCAAAATAAACAAGAAAGAGGTTTTGACATACGGAAAATAAAAGAAAAGAACAGAATGACTTAATAGATCCCAAAACGTATGTTAGTACTTATCCTTATCATTCTCCCTTATAGGAACAGAAAGAGGATTAAAATCTCTTTCCGTAAATCAAAATGTAGTCTCATATACTACAGTTGTCGACAAGAAAATAGGTCAACTCTTTCAAGAAAGAAAGGATCAAACGTCTTTTAACAAATAGTATTTAACTACAAGTTCAAACAGTTTATAAAAAGACATCAATAATTATATTAGTACTAAAAAAAAGATCCGAACAACTACACTAAAAAAAGTTTATAGTTTCGTCGGAAAGTATGGACCTTATTTAAGGGGATGTCAAGTCAAGTCAAGTCAAGTGAGTACAGGTTGACAAATGTTGGGGTACTTAGCGTCGTGCGGTCCAGAGGGACAGGTAGTTGTTGAGGACCTCAAGTGAGTCTGAGTGCAGATAACTCAGCCACTACAGTAGGTCGGTAGAGTAGGAGACAGGGGAAGAGGAGGACGGGGGTTAGGGAGTGTCGTAGTCTCAGAAAAGGTTACTCAGTTGAGAAGCGTACTCCACCGGTTTCTTGACCTCAAAGTCGAAATCGTAGTAAGGAAGGTTTCTTTAGGGTCCCGACTAGAGGAAGTCTTACCTACCAACCTAGAGGAACGTCAGGTTCCCTGAGAGTTCTCAGAAGAGGTTGTGGTGTCAAGTTTTCGTAGTTAAGAAGTCGTGAGTCAGAAGAAGTGTCAGGTTGAGAGTGTAGGTATGTACTGGTGTCCTTTTTGGTATGGGAACTGATCTGCCTGGAAGCAACACCACATATTAAGAAATATACGTAACAACTTAAGTTGAATGGATATAAAACAACTCCCAAAAACGTAGACACAAGTACTCTTTATAACGAGACATCAAAAGAAAACAACATTACAGAAACAGACCAAAACTATAATCTCATTACAACCGGAGTATACTACTCAATCATTCGTAAGAGAGACAAAGATTAAAGACTTTACCTAAAAATTTTTATCTGTATTATAAAAATAATTTATAACCATCTTAAGTGGTCACTTGGGTAGACCCTTACTACAGGTCTATCCTTAGAGAAAATCTTCAAAAATCAATAACTAAGTTAAAACAATTATCTGTATCTGGGTAAGTCTAATAAATTAAAAAAACACCTAATACAGAAGGTTCCTGAACCAGGTGAAGTAGATTCACTATTTTAAACATCTATATCTTACAAATATTATAAGAAAATGATAGTAAAATTTGAGGTACTGTAGTCATCACGACTGGAGAGAAATTAAATACTATAGTCGATGAACACAGAAAGAAAAAAGTCAAACCGTCTTACAAATAGTTGAATAAAATTACAGTAAAGTTCCTTGTTTGAAAATTAAAAGAAAAAATAAAGTGATTAAAAACGATATTAAATAATAAAGAAAAAGAAAAAAACGAATAAAAACTATCTTAAACGAGGAGGAAAGATCAAAGGATTTCCTTTCGAATCTAAAATGAAATTCTAAACAGAATAAAAGATTATTTTTGTAAGTTTCATTACGAGAGATTTACGACGTAAACGACGTAGAGTGTTTAATATCCTTCAACAAGAAAATAAAAGTAAATCGAGTTTAATAAAAATTTAAAGAGAACTCTAAATAAGAAACGGGACACACAATAAATCTTCAGACCCCGAAAGGTCGACGGAAAGATAATGATCAAATTAAGGTGACACTAGACTGTCGTTTGTGACATTCTAAAAATAGGAAAGATTCAAAATAGTAGGTTTTACGTTAGATAAAACCACTTACAAGATACACTTGAAAGGCAAGTCAAGTCAAGTCAGCGAGTCGACACAGGTTGAGAAATACTGGGGTACTCGACGTCGTGCGGTCCGGAGGGACAGGTTGTGGTTGATGACCTCGGGTGGGTTTGAGTACAGGTAACCCAGCCACTACGGTAGGTTGGTAGAGTAGGAGACAGTAGGGGAAGAAGAGGACGGGAGTCAGAAAGGGTCGTAGTCCCAGAAAAGGTTACTCAGTTGAGAAGGGTACTCCACCGGTTTCATAACCTCAAAGTAGAAGTTATAGTCAGGAAGGTTACTTGTGGGTCCTGACTAGAGGAAATCCTATCTGACCAACCTAGAGGAACGTCAGGTTCCCTGGGAGTTCTCAGAAGAGGTTGTGGTGTCAAGTTTTCGTAGTTAAGAAGTCACGAGTCGAAAAAAATGTCAGGTTGAGAGTGTAGGTATGTACTCATGACCTTTTTGTTATCGGAACTGATCTGCCTGGAAACAGCCGTTTCATTATAGAGACGAAAACTTATACGAGAAATCCAACCAGTATTGAAAGGAAGGTTCCTCATTCGCAGAAAATTAAAGTACCGACGTCAGTGGTAGATGTGACTAAAACCTCGTGTCCTTTTACTTCAGACAGTCACAAAGATGACAAAGGGGTAGATAAACGGTACTTCACTACCCTGGTCTACGGTACTAGAAGCAAAAGACTTGCAACTCAAAATTCGGTTGAAAAAGTGAGAGGAGAAAGTGAAAGTAGTTCTCCGAGAAACCAAGAAGAAGTGAAAGACGGTATTCCCACCACAGTAGACGTATAGACTGCAATAACTATAAAAAGAGCAGTTAGAACTAAGGTCGAACACTTGAAATCTTCTTCCAGATGAGACTTCAACAACTTACCTCATCAGATATTGACAGTTGATTTATGACCATTAACTAACACTACAAGTCAATTCTACATAAAGGGTCGAAAGACGAACGACTTTGATAGTCCATGCCCCACAATTCATAAATAAAGAAGAACTTTAAGATAATCAAAAACAGAGACAACAATCCGTGTATGTGGAATTCCTGATAATACAGAGGAACCTCTTAACTAGAGAAATAGTAATATATAATAAGGAGAAAAATGGACCATTAGAAGGAAGAAGATTTTAACGGAAACATACTTTAATTATATCGGTAAGGTCGAAAGAAAACTGATGATAATCGTACTATGTACTGAAGGGGTCACCGAGTCTACCATTTCGTAGACAGATGTTACGCCCTCTGGGTCCAAGCTAGGGACCCAGCCCTTCAAGGGAGTTCTTCCTTTTCCGTTGGGTGAGGTCATGAGAATGGATCTTTTATGGTACCTGCCTCCTCGGACCACAGGTACCCCTGTGTTTCTCAGCCTGTGTTGACTCGCTGAAGTGAAGTGAAGTGAACTCGTACTATATATAAAGGGTAAGAGACATAATAACATATACAGTAATATAAATCACTCAAAGGACATCTGCTATATTCCAACCTAGGACAAATAACTAGGTAAGACTGTCACAAGTGGAAAACCAAGTTCGTAAATCTGGTATTTTTACATTTCACTAATGACTATACAAATCTAATTGTCGATGGAAAAGTCAATAACATAGGATAAACAACAGGAATAACAGACAACAATGAAAACAGAAGGTGAGAAAGGTATAAAACTACTTCGTCCGTAAAATATACTACGGTAAGAGAGGAAAAGAACGTTTAGTCGATATGAAAGATAGAGAAAAAGAATTGATCAACGGGATCTCAAATGTTATATGTAAAAGTTGATTAGATCCAATTAAAAGTTTTTCGTGATATGGAAGTGTCCATCCGTTCATGGGATACTTATCAGAAGGGTTAGGGAAGGAGTGAAGGTAATATAGTAACAACAGTAATTAAAGTGAATAGTTATACGGTGTTAATGGTTTATGTGACAACGATACTGAAACTGGTTTCTCTACAATCGAGTTAATTCTCATTCTTTCTGTTCTAAATAGATGGAAGTAAATAAGAAAGAGATTGTGAGAACGAAAAAATACTGTTAGGTCCAAAGACTGGATATTGTTAAAAGAAGAGGGACTTTTTAAAGAAAATTATAAAGAACGTTTCGTCTAAATGACCGTTATTTAAAGAAATTAATAACAAATAGACTCTTACGGAAAGAGAGGAAAATTAAAAATTTCCTATTAAAGGGACCTACGTTTTCAAATCCAACCACTCTCCCAAAAAGAACAAGAAGTTATTATATTTGTAAATTAAGAAGAAAGAAGTGCGGACGGACCAAAAACATTTCTTCAGACTACATTAAGAATAGGAACGAGGAGACATTCACTTCAAAAGAAATAAAAGGTGGGACTGAGGAAAGTTCTAAAAAAGGTAAGAATAATAAATCATGTCAACCTTATACGATACGGATTCTCATCATAAACCGTGAATAGGAAGAACTACAAGAGACTCGAAGGACCTAGACACCAAACCAAAGACTTTGATAAAAACTTTTTAAGAGTCAGTAATCAATTAATTCTATAAAGAAGACAAGGAAAGAAATAAAAGTAAGATCATTTAAAGGGTGTCACGAACTATAAAAGGAGGGGAATAAAGTCGGTGAGGAGAAACGAAAAGTCAAACCCTTCAAAAATAACTGTATAAGAGTTTAAGTCTCTAAAAAAGGGAAACAGTACAGGTCAGATGATTACAGGGGTAGTTTTGTAAAAAGTATCGTAAAAAATAAGGGTCGAAAAGAAAAAATAAAACAAAATCTTGGATGTAGAGAGACACATGGAATAAGTAGACAACACGTACAACAGATAAAAAAGATACTGTCAGGAGTCTTATAATTAATATGAAGAAAATTTAAAAACTGGACTACCAAGTTTGGAAGGACGGTATAGACTTAGAACAAGACTACGAATAAGATAAATTTAACAAAAAAAAAAAGAAAAATGATACGGAGCATTAAAAAACAACTTTCGTCCTATACTACATGACTCACTTTAATAGACACCATTAATTCAGAAATCATTATACTACTACTCCGCGACACCCTCTGTCCTTCATAGGACACTAATCAAAATCAAAAACCTACTCGGACACGGTGACCCGACCCTGGAGGCCTTCACGAAGAGTCAAAGAACGGGAGAAGGGGAAATCCACTCAGTCCTGTCGATTTCCTCTGAACCGACCATAAAGGGAAGAAAGTGTACTTTCCGATCTCCGTTCGCTTCAACCCATAAAGGGATCTAATAATCCAAGACCTTTTTGGGTTCAATCAATCAGAGACGTCTTTATAAAAGGAAACTCCCGTCTGAAACAATTCTTTTCTCATGAGACCCCTATAAAGTTTTGCCAATGAGAAAAATAGTTGTAGAGGAGGGGACGGGCGGGTTGACCTTAGTACTTCTCTGAAAAGAGACTAGAAATGTTACTCTTGGAGTATTCTGAGAATATTTATTTTAAGTCCTTTAGTATTTGGAGACAAGTATCCCAACTCGGAGGTCCTCAAAAACAGAGACTTCGATCAAGTACGTGTCCGAGGACGTTAATCCGTTAACGTGAAATTTTTAAGGATGAACTACGACCGAGGTCACTACCAAAGACTCACTATACCGAGGTCCATTCGATACTGAGAGACAACGAAAAACAAAGAAATCAAAAGTCTCACCACCAAACAAGACACTAGAGTTAGGAGACTGCCTATATTTTACTTGACGACTAAAAATCGAAAGTCGAAAAAAGAATTACACTCTTACCCTCACCACTGAAGGTTCGACCTTCTACCTAGTGGAGAAGATAATAAAAATTGTTAATTTTTCATAACCTTTTAAACTAGATGGATCTTAACGTTGACACTCTATATCCATAAAAATAAAAAGTTCATTGAAGGATAAACAGGTTTTCGTAAATAACTTATTAGGTAGAAGAAAAAGTGAATACTTTGTAATCAATATATTATATCATGTAAAAGTATTCAGGTATCTCGATAGAGACCTGTAAGATTAGATACCGTAACTAGATGTTTAAGTACGTGGTTACGGTGTGGTAAAATTAACAACTTCGAAGTATTATACAAACTCGAAGATTATCCCAATATGGAGGTGTAGTAAATTGACTCTAGTGTGTGGATTAGAGTCCTGAATTACTTTGATTCTAAGAACTACAGAGTAACGTCTTTCTTAACTCACTCTCTGTTTCACTATTTACTCGTCACTTAAATAAATCTTTCTTTGTGTGAGGTGTCTATCTCACCCCCACCCCTCTCCGTAGAGTCTTCCATTCTCGTCGGGGTCCCATACCCCAACAGTCAAAAATATCCCTACCCATTAAAGTATCCAATTACTCACCCTCCCCGTAAGGTTGATAAACCCCCTTCTCTACCCCTAAAGGTCCTTAACTCAATGACGGACGAAAGATCGGAAAATACCAGTCGAAACATTACCAGTACCGTGAACATACATACAGTAAATCGAACGACTACACGATGTTACTCGAATATGACTTCAAGTTCCAGATCGTCTTCAACTCAACAGACGGTAGAACCTGGATAAACCAAGATTAGTCGAATGTAGTATAAGGACCCGATACATCAAGAAGTTTTCCAACATGAGTACTGAATCTGTCATTTCACAGACAGATCTTACGTCCTCTGGACTCAAGCTCGGGACCCAACCCTTCTAGGGGACCTCTTCCTTTATCGTTAGGTGAGGTCATAATAACGGACCTTTTAGGGTACCTGTCTCCTCGGACCATCCGATGTCAGATACCCCAGTGTTTCTCAGTCTGTCTTGAATCGCTAAAGTAATAAAGTGAAGTGAGACCGAGGAAGGGAGGATAAAGTCAAAGTGAACATGTCCATCCAAAAAAAAATTACTTGAAGTGTTCTTAAAAAGTGAAAAAGAGTATCTAAGAGTTGTTAAAAGTACGTAAATAAGAAAAAAGGAACATAAAGGAACATAAACCTATACAAGAAGGCAAACCAAGAACGTTAGTTAAGAACGAAATATGTATTTCCAACATCTTAAGACATATAATTAGAACATTGTATAACTTAAGATAACAAATATTATTAAAAAAGTCTCCTATGAAACTAAAAGGTATATATTATTCAATTATGATTTAATATACAGTATACATTTTGATTAATACTGGAATAAAGATGAGAAGGTTAAAAATATGGAGATTATTATATAGAAAATACGGAATCGTCATGTAGATTAACATAACTGACAAAACCATGAACGTTTTGTTTAATTTTCTTATTACTACTTCACCAGTAAGAACAGAAAAGTAAATTAATTACATTCGTTAAAGATTAATTTTTCTATGACAACAAAACTCCGACTTTATCCATATAAAATAGAGTAAGTTCATCGTATGTATATAAGGATTCAATCATTCGTCAGAAATAATAATTACCTATAACTTAAAATAACATACGGAAACTCGTAGGTGCCTTTATTCGTGGACGAAAATTTAAATCAAGATAATCGTGTCATTGGTAAAGAATGGTAGCTCATGGAGAATATAAGGACCTTATTCTGAACGAACCGATACTACTTAATAATAAAAATAAACGATGTCATTATAAAATGAATGTCTAAAATTTAGTTATAAGTATGTAACATGACCAGATACTAAAACAAAACACGGTATAAATAACTTAAACTAATCATGAGAAAACCGATGGACTACACTTCTCGACTGAGTAAACTTTTCTGGGACTACAACCCTTTCTAACTTCCGTTCCTCCTCTTCCCCTGTTGTCTCCTACTCTACCAATCTACCGTAGTGGTTGAGTTACCTGTACTCAAACCCACTTGACTCCCTCAACCACTACCTGTCCCTCCGGACCGAACGACGTCAAGTACCCCAGAGTTTCTCAGCCTGTACTGACACGTTGACTTGACTTGACTTGAGTGAAGTGTTTTTACTGAACCAACGAAGGAAAGAAAAAGATTTAAAATCTTGTCTTAGTGAATTATTATAGTATCTAAAATCACATATTTTAAACCATCTTAAAAAAACACACACTTTTGTTGACTTAGATCACTGAAGAGTTCTAAATTGACCGTTGTAAAAGATAAAGGACAGACCCTTTGTCACGGAACTGTAAAAGTTCATTTAAATTCATTTAATATGTAAGGATCCTTTAATAGTTCAAATGGGTTCAAAAGTTTATTTTCATAATTCTGTCTTCGAAGATCGGTACTATTTTTATTGTCTGTAGTCTAAATGGGGACGTGTGTATATATTCATTGTTTAATGTATTTTGTTAACAAAAAGTGTTTGTATATTCATTCTTCAGTCTACTTTGTTGACAAAAGGTCAGTGACCTATAACTAGTTGTTTCCTGTCATTAGGGACTTTTTATTCTTTGTTTACCTCACTTAGGTTGTTAACAGAGTGATGATAATGACGAGATTAACACAAAAGTCAAACCCCGTGTCTGTCCTTATGAGGTCCCCCTTGGACTACTTGGATACTCTACTCCTCTACCTCGACTTACAGACCCTCTGGTTCTACCGAACTCCAGTGTCCTGTCTCATGACCTCTCCTCTTTACGTGTCCCTCTTTTGGGACCCAAAGGAAACTTACAGAACGATTCATGACTAGTGTACATTCCTACTTCTTTGATGGGTTCCGACCCCTTCTTGGGGATTTCTCCTGACTTTCCTTGTCACGAACTTCATGTGTGTGTAGGTCTTATCGCGGACAGGACTCTCACTTTCCCCTCTCACTTTTTCAACCGAATTTCGAGTTGTAAATCTTTTGATTTTAGTACCGTAGACCAGGGTAGTTAAGTACCGTTTATCTACCCCTTTGTAACCGACTGATAAAAAGACCCGAGGTTTTAGTGACGTCTACCACTAACGTCGGTACTTTAATTTTCTACGAATGACGAACCTTCCTTTCAATACTGGTTGGATCTGTCTTATAATTTTTCGTCTCTGTAATGAAACAGTTGTTTCCAGGCAGATCAGTTCCGATACCAAAAAGCTCACCAGTGCATACCTACACTGTCAACTTGATATTTCTTTCAACTCATGGCTTATTAACTACGTAAACTTGACAGCACAACCTCTTCTGAGAACTCTCAGGGAACCTGACGTTCCTCTAGGTTGTTCAGGTAGGATTTCCTCTAGTCAGGACCCACAAGTAACCTTCCTGACTGCAACTTCGACTTTGAGGTTATGAAACCGGTGGACTACGTTTCTCGACTGAGTAAACTTTTCTGGGACTACGACCCGTTCTAACTCCCGTCCTCTTCCCCTGTTGTCTCCTACTCTACCAACCTACCGTAGTGGTTGAGTTACCTGTACTCAAACCCACCCGAGGTCCTCAACCACTACCTGTCCTTCCGTTACCGTGGGGTGAGGTCATGAGAACGGATCCGACGTCGGGTACCCCAGTGATTCTCAGCCTGTGCTGACTCGCTAAAGTGAAAGTACGTAACCTCTTCCTTTACCGTTGGGTGAGGTCACAAGAACGGACATCTCGGGGTCACTGCCGCCTCGGACCACCCGACGGTAGATACCCCAGCGTGTCTCAACCTGTGCTGACTTCGCTAAATCGTCGTCGTCGTCGTCGTCGTCGTCCCTCCGGACCACACGTACCCCAACGTTTCTCAACCTGTGTTGACTCGCTGACTTGACTTGATAGTCGATTTGATCTTTTTAGAATGAAAAATACTTCCTACTTTGTGTCTCTCTTTTTTCTTAAAGATTTTAATTTGTATAGTCGTCACTCGACATCCTGTTGAAGTTTTATGGATCATATAGTCATTAGGGACCTTCTCTCGCATCTTTGTCCTCTTATAAACTATTGTATTACTGTTTGTAAACGGTGTGAACTCCTTTTCATTTTTAGGTGTCTAGGTTCTTCGAGTAACTTGAGGTTAATGTTTTTGTAGTTCGGTGTAATATACTCTGTAGTTTCGTGTAATAATACTTTAACGAGTTTATTTCCCTTTTATAATTTTAGTTCGGCTCCTTTTTTCAGTAATATATGTTTCTTGATTTTATTCTTACTGTCGTTTTAGGAACAGTCTTTATTACGTTTACCCTTTAGCCACGTCGTGGTCGAGAGTTTCATGACTTTCTTTTCTAAGACAGTTAAGTTTTAAGACACAAGGTACTTTGACAGAAAGTTTTTAATTCCGTTTATTACGGTGAAATTTTTTATATTTTCGAATTTCTGAAGTGTGTGTCGTCCAGACGTGATATTCTTTACCATTTCTTACAGGATGTCTGTCTACCTTGTACTAAGGTGGTCTTTTATACCTAGATGTATTTCCTTACTTTTCATAGTCTTGACCATTGATATACCTACGACGACGACGATGATTCAGTGAAGTCAGCACAGGCTGAGACACGCTGGGGTATCTACCGTCGGGTAGTCCGAGGGGGTAGGGACCCTAAAAGGTCCGTTCTCATGACCTCACCCCACGGTAACGGAAGAGGCTTGATATACCTATTTTCATATTATAAAACAAGAATAATAAATTTTAGAAATTCTCTATTAACTGATTCGTTTCTTATTATAACAAGATACCCCAAATAACCAATACATTAATTAATATATTTTTACATACCGTTATTATCTTGTTTTAATACCTACTCTTTTTCATTTCCCAATCCAAGAATATGTTACTACCCTTCATTACACTGTCGTGACTTTTGATCAGACACTATTAATTTTTGATATATATTTTTTAATTTCGTTCGAGACCTCATTATTTGGTTTTCAATATCAATTATTTCGGTTGTCCTGAAGAGGCCCCAGGTCTTTCTTAGGTGGACGGTTAAGTCCCCTGTATCCAAGTTAGGGACCAAGTCTTTTTAAGGTGTACAACACGCTGTGGTTTCGGGTACGGGGAGATGATGACCCGGGTACGAGACCTCGGGTGTTCCACTTTGATGACTCGAGTACACGGATTTCGGGTACGAGGTGTTACTTTCTTCGGTGGTGTCACTCTTCGGGTTCGTAGAGCTGATCTCTCATCGGGGGCGAGTACCGTTGATCTCTTTCGAACGTGTAACATTGTGTCCGGGTCTTATCGGTTTTTGTTTGTGAAAAAAAAAAAATTAACTGTTTCTATTTTTAATTTGGTAATTAAGATTATTACTACTCAAAATTTAATATTGTTAGGTTTAACTATTTATTTAGTATTACTTTGAAACTTTTTTTTGTCTTTTTATCTTTTTCTCGTTCCTCTATTTATCTTTGTAGTTTACTAGTATAGGTATAGTTAGTATACTTTCCATTTACCAGATTTATAGAGTTAATTTTCCGTCTCTAACAGTCTAACTTACGGTCTCGTTCCGGATTTATATATAGTAGGTATCCTTTGTATATAATTTATATTTGTATATAATCAATATTCATTTCACTATTTCTTTCTATATGGTACGATTATAATTAGGTTCTTTCGACCTTGACGATGGTTTTTAAAAAAAAATTACATATAAATAAAAATAAATGAATAGACCGACGGACCCAGAAACAACGACGTCTGTCCTAACAGTTAGAAGTAACACTAGACGTCCTATAAATCTTAGAACGTCGTACTCTTGAGAGTCGACGTCGTACACTCTAGATCAAGTCCATACTTTGAGTCCGGGGGACGTAACTCTCACACCTCAGAATCGACCTGATAGTGACTTCAGGGTCTGTTTCGTCTAAAATATGTTTTTTTTATTGGTCCTTATTTCTTGCTCTAAAGTATTACTTCCCTAGTTAAGTACTTCTCCTACATCTATGGTAGATTATTTTTATTTACTTCGTTTTTGACTATATTGATATGTCTCTTTATGTATTTAAGAACCCATACTAGTCTCTTAAGTTCTTGAAAGAAAGTTATTGACTATCTTATTCATCTAATTTTGAGTCATTCTTATATCTCATAAACTTGTTTTGACAATGGATTAAATTAGATTAATTATAAATACCTTAAGAGGAGGGTAGGGTTGTTATCGTATTATATGATAATAATACGATATTGTTATTGTATTATAAAAGTTCACATATGTATTATAAATACTTCCATCCAGTTTAAATCCCGATATTTTGTTCAGAGTTCTTTACATGTTACAAGGTTCGGTATGTTTAAAACACGAGATGAGTGTCACCTTGATTTAAATGTTACTTGTTGTCTTTCTAGAGACCTTTTAAGAGGTTTGTGTACCTTTGATTTGTAGTGTAAAGACTTATTCAGTATTTGACTTCTTCTTCAGTTTAGTCTGTTATAAAACATTTATTTTTATTTTTGTGTTTTTTAGTTTTAAACACTCTCCAGTGATCTTGTAAATCCCTCTTTATACATTGTAATTTGTAATGATAAAATTTTGTTTGTGGATCCGAAGGGTCCACCGGGATAACCATTTCTCAGTCGGACGGTCACGTCCTCTGCGTTCTCTACACCAAGCTAAGGGCCCGACCTTTCTGACGGACTCATCCTTTACCGTTGGTCGAGGTCGTAAGAACGGACCTTTTAAGGTAACTGTCTCCTTGGATAGTCCGATGTCAGGTTCTACAACGTCTCAGTCTGTGCTGACTCACTGATTCGTGTATGAATTTTTGTTTTCAGAGTTTAAATCCTAGAGTCGAGGATGTAATGTTCATCTGTTTCTTTTCGTTCAATTTGGGTTTCAATTCATCTTCTTTCCTATTTAGTTATAGACTCACCTTTAATCATTTTGTTTTATCTTTCTGTTTTTAGTTATTTTATTTTACACCGAAGTAATTCTACTAGTTATTATAGCTATCCATACTTCGTTCTAACTAGTGTTTTTTCTCTTCAGTGTTTAATGGTTTTAGTCCATTTCTTTTCACTGTAGTGTAGTCTTAGTTTTATTATTACCTGTTATTCCTCGATAGTCCTTGTTAAAATACAGTTGATTAAATTGATGAATCTACTTGTCAAAAACTTCTTGTGATGGTCACAAGTGGGTTCTTCTTTGTCTATCGGGTTTATTGGGATTTAATTTCTTTAAATTAAACATTCATTTTTGGAAGATTATTTGTGTGAGTTTTAACGATGAGGGTACGTCGAAGTGACCACTTAAAATGTTTTGTAAATTCCTTCTTTATTAATATTAAGATGTTTTTAAGAAATAATCTTTTCTTCCTTATGAAGAGTCGAGTAAAACTCTGGTCGAAATAGGACTAGGTTTTTTGTCTCTTCTATAATTTCTTTACTGTCATATATAGTGATGAAACGTATCTATGTTCACGTTATTAGGAGTTATTATAAAATCGATTAGATAGACTGTTATATAGTTTTCGTTTTCTGTAGTATTCGTTCACCTCAAATAGAGTTTTTACGTTTCAACCGAATTATAAGTCTTTAATTAGTTACATTAAGTATTGTAATTGTTCGACTTTTTCTTTTTAGGATAGTAACGGAATCATTTGTGTCTTTTACGTAAACTATTTTGGGTTACAGATGACCTCTATCTTTGTTAAAGTAGTGTGTTTCTGATCTTTCCCTAGATGGTTTTTAGGTGTCTGGTATAGTATGAACCACCATTTTCTGTCTTACGAAAAGAGGATTTTAGTCTTTGTTGTGTAAAGATAAATTGTACCATGACCTCCAAGGTCGGTCTAGTCCGTTCTTTTTTCTTTAATTTCCGTAAGTATAATCCTTTCCTTTCTTTAGAAAGAAAATAATAAACGGATACTGTACTAGTAGATATATCTTTAGACTACCTTAGATGTCTTTTCGATTATCTTATTCGTTCACTCAAATCGTTAAAAAACCTGACGTTTCAGTTATATATCTTTACTTAACATAAAGAGACATGAATGGTGTTTGTTAACCTTTAACTTTTTATTTATTACAGTAAATGTAATCGTATTTTTGTACTCTATGAATCCTTAATTAGACTGTTTTCACTTCCTTGACATGTGAAAAGTCACATCAAAAGTGATGTTTTGTAACAACTTTTTGTAATTTTTGGATTTGTTTACTTCTATATATCTAATAAGTACCCAACTTTCTGAGTCATGATAATTATACAGTAAAGGTGTTTAATTAGATATGTTGATTACATTAGAGTTAACTTTAATGTCGTCCAGAAAAAATTAAACCATTAACTTAGATTTTCAGTACGTCTTTAACTTTTATGGATGTTATCGATTTTGTTGTAAATTTTTATTTCCGTTTAAACGTCTCGACTATGATAGACTAAAGACCGAATATTACCCGAATGTCATTAGTTCTGTCATATGTAAACAACTTTTATATCTAAAAAATTTTTAACTAACTTACCTTATCTCTCAAGTCTTTATGTCAGCATGAGATACTTGTTACTAAAATTTGTCCAAAGTTTCTATTAAACTACCTCTTTATTATCGGAAAAGTAATTTACTGATACTGTTGACTCATAGACATGGATTCCTTCCATTGAACCCGAGTAAAAAGGATCGAATAACGTGACAATGTTCACCTCTGTATAAAGGTAAAGTTTGATTTTCGTGACAAAATAGAATGATTCATTTTGTCCGATACTCCAATACTCCTCAGGAATCCGGTGGTTTGGTTGTGTCCCGGAATTTAAAAACTCTATATGAGGATTATCGTCCTCGATAATCCAACTGTATTCGTTTCATCTTTGTTGTGAGTGCTGTTTCTGCGACACTTTTTTTCCTTTTTTCCTTCAGATGTCGAGGTTTTCTTGGTCAAAAAGCTTCCAGGATAATCTATAGTATTCATACGTCCCCTTTACCCTCCAAACACCGAATAGTTCTCAGTTTCTTGAAGGCCTTCACTTTCACGAAGATAACCTCCAACAACTATTTTGACCCCAATACAACACTCGTACAGTCGAACTGGGTCCTGGATGTCGAGTGAAGGGGACCGCACCACGTGTCTCGGGTCGACATCTCACACTAGGACGAGATACGACCTCCTTGTCAGATCTGTCACCCTCCGAGAGTATTTGAGAGTCGTAGGTCAAGGACCGTTTCGTTAGTATAACGTCGTACCGGAGTCTGAGGTGGATGGGGATTGCGAACGGTTCCAGTGGTCGTTTCAAGTTTTGCTTCGACGATAATAGGGGTAAAATGAGTCGTTTGACCAGACGGGTCTTTTGTGTAGAGAGTGAGGGGCCGAAGAGTCACTTTATTTGTGATGTCGTTTGAGATTGTGAGTTTTCTAAGGAGGGAGACAATCTTCGAAGTGAGTCAGTCGGTGAAGAGACGTTCCTTTTCCCTTGAGTCAAAACGATCTCGGGTATCCGTAACTCGGTTCTTTCCAGTCGTACTTGTACCTCCGGCTCTGAATTTTTGACTCGCTCAGGGACCACCACAGACATTCGGAGGTGTGGTCCGGAGTCTAGGGTCCCGGTGTCAAATGTTCCGACGTCACTAAGTAGAGGGTAATTTGTTTGACTTTATAATCTTTAATAGGGTACCGGTTGGTTATACTCTTTATTGTGGTTCCAATTTTCAACGTTTTGTCGTTACTAATCTATTTTCTGGATCAAGTCCAAAGGAACCTTTTCGAAGGTTGACATAGCTTTTTGGGTTATAACCTTTCTACCAAGTCACCAATTCTTAGACGGACGTTACGTCCTCTGTATCCTCTACGTACAAGTTAGGGACCCGGTCCTTCTACGGGACCTCTTCCTTTACCGTGGGTGAGGTTATAAGAACGGACTTTATAGAGTACCTGTCACTCGGACAACCCGATGTCAGGTATCCCAACGTTTCTCAGTCTGTGTTGATTCACTGAATGGTGCGTACATCAATGTCTTCACTTTCTTGTGCGGACGATCTTAGAATTCCTTTTCCCCTTTTACTTCATCGGACAGGTCCAAGAGGAAAAAGGGTGGACCTTTTGATGTTTCAACAAAATCTTCTTCCTTTGGAGACTCTGTTTGTATTTGAAATATGGGGGTTAATTTATTTTGGTCTATAGATAAAAGATGTCTCCTGCACCCACCTTTCTCCACACCCATCCTCAACTACTCCCTTAATTATCTCTAATATAAAAATAAACTACTTCACCTGCTTATCCTCTAACTACAGGACTTAGTAAAATAATCCTTATTATTGACTCCAAATATTCTACCGAAAGAAGACTTCTAGATTTCTGTAAAAGTATGGATGATAAAATAAAGACAAGTGTCGTCGGACTCTTTGTTCTGTGACAACACTTTATTTGTAGTTTACGTCTTTATGACGTATTTCTTTTTTCTTTTTCGAGACTCTTGGGTGTGTCTGGACACACAGGTCTCTTTCCTCTCTGGGGAGTCCCCAACACGTCCGTTTACAATGACTGATCAGGGAGGGGACTTCGGGACGTCTGTGGACGGTCGGGATTGTTGAGGGAACAAAGGTAGTCTCCTTCGACCCCGTCTACGTCTTCCTAAAGGGTAAGGGTCCGTAGAAAAAGTTGGAAGAAAAAAAAAAAAAATTTATCTGAAATAAACGTCTCGTCCTTATCCTCTCGTCCGTATCTCTTTTTGAACACCTGTGACACCCTCTTCCTCTCCCACTCTGTTTAACTTTCTCATTGTGTCTGTATATATGTGAGGTACACATGTTATCTATCGATGTCCCTTGGACGACATGTCGTGTCCGTGTCCCTAGAGTCGGACCACTAGGACCTACTGGATCTACCCGAAGGGTTCACCGAGATCACCACTTCTTGAGAGGACGGTTACGTCCTCTACATTCTCTGCGTCCAAGTTAGGGATCCAGTCCTTCTAGGGGACCTCTTCCTGTACCGTTGGGTGAGGTCACAAGGACGGACCTCCTAGGGTACGTGCCTCCTCGGACCACCTGATACTCAGGTATCCTAGTGTTTTTCAACTTGTGTCGACTTCGTTGAATCGTACGTGTCTCCCCACCCTATACCCCCTACCCTTTCTCTGAGTTCTCCCTCCTCTACACACATATCAATACCGACTCAGTACTAGTACGTGTCGTCTTTCATTGTGTTGTAACATTACGTTAATATAAGGTTATTATTTATTTACCTAAAATAAAATCTAGCCAACTTCCGAGTGTCGTTTTGACTCTTCTTTCATGTCTCGAGTGGGGGGTATATCTGTCGGAGGGATGATAGTTGTAGGGCGTGGTGTCGCCACGTAAACAATGGTAGGTACTTGGATGTAACTACGTAATATCCATGCGTCCCAGGCATCAAATGTATTACCAAATGAGAACCACAACATGTAACATATCCTAAACGGTTTACGTATTACTGTACACAAGTATTGATATCATAGTATGTTGTGTAAAAGTGATGGGATTTTTAGGAGATACGAGGTTGGGGAGTTGGGGACCGTAAGGGGTGTAAAATAGTAGAGGTAGTCAAGCCAAGCCAGCGAGTCAGTACAGACTGAAAAACGCTGGGGTACCTGACGTCGTGCGATCCGAAGGGACAGGTAGTGGTTGAGAATCTTGAACGAGTTTGAGTACAGGTGCTATGGTAACAGCCAGTACGGTAGGTTGGTAGAGTAGGAGACAGTAGGGGAAGAGGAGACCGGAAGTTAGAAAGGGTCGTAGCCCCAGAAAAGTTTACTCAGTCAAGAAACGTAGTCCACCGGTTTTATAACCTCAAAGTCGAAGTCGTAGTCAGGAAGGTTACTTACAAGTCCTAACTAAAGGAAATCCTACCTGACCAACCTAGAACGTTAGGTTTCCTGAGAGTTCTCAGAAAAGGTTGTCGTGTCAAGTTTTCGTAGTTAAGAAAACGTGAGTCGAAAGAAATATAAGGTTGAGAGTGTAGGTATAAACTGACGACCTTTTTGGTATCGAAACTGATCTGCCTGAAAACAGTCGTTTCATTACAAAGACGAAAAATCATACGACAGATCCAACCAGAACCGAAAAGAAGGTTCCTTGTTCGTAGAAAATTAAAGTACCGACGTCCATGGTAGACGTCACTAAAACCTCGGGGTTTTGTAATTCGGACAGCAACAAAGGTAACAAAGGGGCAGATAAACGGTACTTCACTACTCTGGCCTACGGTACTATAAACAAAAGACTTACAACTCAAAATTCGGTCGAAGAAGTGAGAGGAGAAAGTGAAAGTAGTTCTCCGTTCAAGAAGAAGTGAAAGACGGTATTCCCACCACAGTAAACGTATAGACTCCAATAACTATAAAGAGGACCGTCAGAACTAAGGTCGAAAACGAAATAGGACGGGTCGTAAAGTATACTACATAGTAGAGGTACCAAAACGAAAAAGGTCTTACGGTATCTTAACATTGGTATGTCATACATAGGAAAGGTCTAACCGGATAAAGTGATTTATTGTATGTAAATCAAGACAGGTTGAGAAACCCTGGGGTACCCGACATCGGGTGATCCGAGGAGACGGGTACCTTAAAAGGTCCGTCCTTATGACCTCACCCAACGGTAAAGGAAGAGGTTTTGTCGAACCATCGAGTAAAGAAGAATCGTGACTTATTATAGGGTAACAGTACTACATAGTGTCAAATAAATAGGTAAGTGGATGACTCCTTTAGAACCGGTGAAAGTCAAAACCGTAAATATCTGTTTCGACGATACGTTTGTAGGTATATGTTTAAAACCGTACCCGTGTGTAAAGGACCACCGAGTCTCCAATTTCGCAGACGGACGTTACGCCCTCTGGACCCAAGCTAGGGACCCAACCCTTCTAGGGGACCTCTTCCTTTACCGTTGGGTGAGGTCATAAGAACGGACCTCTTAGGGTACCCTAAGGGTATCCTGCCTCCTCGGATCACCCGATGTCAGGTGCCCCAACGTTTCTCAACCTGTGCTGACTTGCTGAAGTGATAGTGTGTAAAAGTTGAAGAAACACCTATAAGATTCCTCGTGCTAACCATACCGTTCTCGTCAAAACAAAACATTCTTTGACGGTTTGGTAGAAGGTAAAACGTCAGGGTGATCGTCCTCGAAACTTACTCTAAAGGACGAAAACGAAATGAGTGAAAAATAGTTCGTCCGGAATCTTCCTTGTGTTATCTCGATCCGATTTGGTTCTGACGAAGAGGAGACTTGAAGTGGTCGACTCAGAGATGGAACTATCTCGATACCCACAGTCTGAACCAGTACAAACGTCCCCTCAGGTCCTCTTTCACAGACTACAGGATCCAGTCGTCACCCATGTCACCGTGGGGACCCCTACGACTTCCGTGTCTATTATCCAGGAAAACAAAGTACTTGAAAAAGTTTATTATAACTCATAGATAATACATGGTCCGTGGGGACGACCACATAGTCAGAGACCGGGTAAGGGGTGGAGGTAGGTTGGAATCAAAAAGTGACTATCTCTTTACTACGACCATTACCGTAGTAATCTTTGATGTTCTTAGTGGACCCTTCGGTTCTCGTCCCGTTCCAGTAATAGACGTGGAGTGTCTTACGACATTACGATACGAAAGTGTCCCTACAAACGGTGTATCGACACCTGTCTCTTTGTACCTCTGAATTTTTAGACTTGTACTCACTGTAAGATTACACTGTAAGATGTCCTGTTTACCGTACAAAAGAGGTCTGTTTTTATTTATTCATCCGTTTATTTATCTCTACCCTCTATAAAAATCTGATGTCCTCTTAATTCACTCGATTGTCGAATTACGTTGCACATCGGTCCACTACAACGAACACCAAGTATGAGTTTTCTTGATGACATATAATTATTTACTTCGTTTTAACTTTTCACAACGATTAGTAACTTCGACCCAAACCCCAGACACTTTAAAGGAATATTGTGAGAGAGACGTAAACACACGAACTTTACCTTCCAAAAATCTGTAGTAAATTTGTCATATAAGAGATGGGAACAAATCTCAACTCAATGTACAACTATTGAGTTTTTAGTTTAAGAACGGTTGTAGAATGAGGTGGATTTGTAAGAAACTCTTTAGTTCATCGTTGACGTAATTGTTGACTTGGTTGGGTCGGTGACCCACGGTAAACGGAGAGGAAAAAGGGTAAACGTCTTTAAGACCGGTACTTGTTTATGACTCTCCTTTTCTCTTCTCCACCCTACCAGGGTCGTTAAGTGGTACTCCCCTTTTAACCACAGACCTACTGTATTAAACTATTATTACGTACCAGTCTAGTCAACTGACGACTTTATCAATCAAGCCAAAGCGAAACTCACCGTCTTTTGGTGGACGGTGAGTTAGAAAGATTGATGAGAGTAGTCCCTTTTTTTTTTCGTCACCAAATTTATTCTGTTTGCTAAAAAAAGGAGAACCCGGAGGACTCGACCAGTCCTCAGTAAGGTGACAGAGAACCGGGTTGTATCTTCTTTTGTACCTACCTTGTCCTCCTTGTTCTCAGAAGTTGTCTTCCGACAACTCGGATGTTCGGTGGGTGGTTTTAGAGATAGTCGTAAGTACGGTAGACGGTCCCACCGTCTATGCCCGGACGTGTACCGGTCTCTCCCTTGTCTACAGGTCTTCTCGGATTCGACATACGGACCCCCATCCCAGTCGTATTTTATATTACTTTCCTGGTGTAAAGACAAGAAATGTCATTCCTAAGTTGGTTCAGGGTCCTGAGTCGGAACGTCAGTTTAGAGAGTGGTCCAACGGGTGACTGACTGAGTCTTTTGTTACCCTGTTCTTCACGGGGTTGAGGTTAATCGTGTCGTCTTAAACTTAAGACCAGAGGACTTGTTTTTTTCTTTACTCTTAGGGTAGTAGACAAGGCGAGTCGTTGTGTTTAAGGAACTAGGACCTCCAATTCTGTCTGGTGAACTAGAAGGACGTCCTTATTGCTCGTGTTCAAATGTTGGACGGAGGTAGGATTACCCAATTCGACCTTTAAAGTGTCACTACGGTTTAAAATTTGTGTTAGAGATCCGTAAGACTGTTTTGTTTCGAGTCGTATTACGTCTGGGGTAAGGGACATGGTAATCAAGACCTCCCAGTTATTTTGGGGTTCTCAGACCTTCTGTCCGTAGGATTCTCGACTGTGAGTAGTACTGTGAGAGGTTCCCCTGGTTTCAGAGACAAAGGTGGGAGGAAGGAAGAGGACCGTGAAAAGGGATCCCTTACGGAGACTCTTTCTCTCACAAAAGACCAATAAAGGGGACACCCATCTGGACCTCTCATTCCAAGTTTCTGACGGATCCCTTACTCGTCGTTTCCGTCTAAAGTTCTGGTTCGGACGAACACGGGGTCCCGGGGGAGGGGGTCTCCGACACTTGTCCCCCTCCCCCTACCTCTCTCTCCCTCCCTCCACTCCCGTCCCATCCCCCTGGTGAGATCCTTCTGACTCGACGGTGGAGGGTACGGTCCTTGGTTTTTGTGTTTCCGTCCAACCCGACCGACAAACGTGTCAGGTAGGGAGAGAGTAGCTTGTAGTGAGTTGGGACGAGACACGAGAGGTATACCCAACGTTCCTACCTTTCTCTACACTCGTTCCCACCGACCCGTCTGACTATTGGGGTTACTGATCGGGAGGGTCCTAGGTACAGGAACCCACCGGAGCAGGAGAGTTTAGACACGACTCGGGTCCTGGACGAAATTGGTCACCTCACACCGTCTTCACTGTTTTACGACCAAGGGTCTGATCTGGGCCTCTTCCGGACCGTCGGACTCGGTACAGTACACGAGGACCCGGGGACCCAGTGGGTCATTCTTCATACCAAGGGACGACTTCTCAGGGTACCTCTCCGGTCCCGACTGTACCGTCGAAAGGGTCGGGGACAGGTGAGTGGTCGACTCGACCCCGAGACTAGACAGACAAGGTCGGAGGTCGGGGACCTTAACGTTACGTCGTCTGGGTCTTCGGAGGGAGACGTGTGGGAGGGTCGAAGGGGTGGGTTGACCTAGAGACGTAAACGAAGGAGCCAGGACCGGGCGGAGTACTCAGTCGACACGTCAGTGAAAAGACCAGGAACCGTTCACGTTCGGGGGTGAGGGACGAAAGGGTCCTGTTATGTCTTATAAGACATAAGTCTGTTCTGTAAGGGGGTTTCTCTACTGAATATGACCTCGTGTTTCTTGGAGTGGAATGAGCTCCTTTTTACTATTAGTAACTTCATTTAACACTTGTCCAGACGGTTTGTCTGTAATGAATTTATGGAAACGACACGGCATGACACGAATCAACGCGTAAGCATAGGCTGAGAAACTCTGAGGTACTTGACATTCGACGGTCCGAGGAGACAGGAACCCCTAAGAGGTCCGTTCGTACGACCTCACCCTACGGTCCGGGAGGAGGTCAATTATCCTCCCTTCTACAGGTACAAAACCTACCGACTCGAAAGAAAATTTCCACCTCCATTTAGTATAGTCTAAGGGTCAGGACCGTCTGAGAAAGTTAGAGGAACTTTCTATAAAATTCTCGTGAATTCTTGAAAATTTCTGTGTCCAAGGGTCTAGACTCTAAGACTATTTACACAAACCTTTGGAAACTGGAACTACCGAATCGTTCTACGGTACACTGTTGACCGAGACATCAAGGCACGACAGTGATGACAAAAAGAATGATTGTGTTTTACTCGGGGATTGATGTCGTTAGTATCTACAATAAAAGTGGACATTTTTCTTACTTTTTTGGAATGACAGTAATAGTCAATGAGATAAAAACATTGATTTAAAAAGTGACTTTTTTTTCAAAACAAGACATCTCTATGTTCATAAACAAAAAATTTAATAAGTTGGAATTGATAACAATTTTGTCAAAGAGGTTATTACTTTTTTGTTTTCTCAACTTTCGATGTCCAAACTTGTCGGTTTTTCTTTCATTATCGGTAACAAAAAATTTTATTTTACACCAAATTTTAAACGGAATTACTATTTATTTTGAATAATCATTACTGAACACCAATAATGAGTAACGGTCGGAGACACGATCCATCCTTCGTACATTAGGAGGACTATTTGATTCTTCAACTAGAACGAAACGTGGGTCGAGTGTCCCATCTGTCGTCGGTATGCTCCAGTGTGTCCAGTAAGTGATGTCACTGCCCTTGGTTACACCCCGGTCCCTTATTGGGACAATAATGTGAGAAAATTGAAGACGATGCGAAACTCTATCTACGTTCGTCCCTCGGTACTCTGACATTTCTGACGTTTCTCCTTTCGGAGAGTACTCGATGTGACCCCTGGAGACCCCTAGTGAATGGGTCCTCCTCCGTCCGATAAGGGTCTTTCTTTTCACTTTCACTTCAGCGAGTCAGTACAGACTGAGAAAAGCTGGGGTGCCTGTCATCGGATGGTTCGAGAAACCAGGTACCTTAAAAGGTCCGTTCTCATGACCGCACCCAACGATAAAGGAAGAGGTCCTCTAGAAAGGTTGGGTCCCCAACTTGGGCCGAGAGGACGTGACGTCCGTCTGTGAAATGGTAGACTCGATGGTCCCTTCATCTCCTTTTCCGGTATTTCGGTCCCTTACGACTAACGTGTGTTTGTGAGGAGGTCGAGTTATTTGTAAGTGTTTTTTTTATGGGAAGACAATGGTCGTGGAACTAGTACTTTACTTCGTACTGGTCGAGAGGTTTACCGGGGATCGTTTGGGAAGTGTCTCCCCTTTAGGAGACGCGACTAAAGGCCAGGGTACTAACAAACGGACTACAAATGTAAAACCTCCGCATTGGTCCGGTACACCTGAGTAAACGCAGAAGTACCCCGAAGAGGACGAGGGAAACGGACACTCTAAACGGAAACAACGATGTGCATCGACGTCGAGTAGCAAGAGGACTCACCACAAGAAAAGGTAGTCTTCTGGTCGACATAAACATAGGATGTTCAGAACTATACTGTACAAAAATAAATTCTCAGATATGTTTTATAAAAGATTATGAATAACTTAAAAAACTAGTTATCGATATAATTTTATATAACGGATAAAGACTGGTAAATTCCTAAAAAGACCAATGGAAAGATAATAATAAAAGATTGAATGAAGGAGACACCGGTCTTCCGTATGTTACATACTAAAGTTAAGAAAGATACACGAATTCCAAACCCTGACCCTGAAGAGACCACCGAGTCTGACATTTCTTAGACAGACGTTACACCCTTTGGGTCCAAGTTAGGGACCCAGACCTTCAAGGGGACCTCTTCCTTTACCGTTGGGTGAGGTCATAAGAGCGGACCTCTTAGGGTGCCTACCTCCTCCGACCGTCCGATGTCAGGTACCCCAACGTTTCTCAGCCTGTACTGACTCACTGATTGTGAGAGTGAAAGTAAAATCACGACAATTTACCTCGTCCCACTCCATTTTAGAATTATTACTCCCTTTGACCACCTCCCCGAATGTCGCTGAGAAACATGACAGAAACCTCAAAAGGATGTTTAGATTTTGACAATATTTTATTTATCGAATAATTTTCTTCTTTCTTATCTTTTTGTTCTTCGACGTCGTTTGGTGTACCGGCGGTCGGGACGAGTCCCACAACGACTCCGAAGACAAGTCTGCATCACGACAAAGAGGTGGACTTTAGTTTTTGGCTCTCAAATGTCAACCACTCAAGACGGTTTCTTAACGTTTACGTGAACACTACTTGACTGTATTTCTCTGACCGAGAGTTCTTGATATAAAATAATTTTAGCTCTCATAGTATGTCACGGATGTTGAATCCCACTATTTTAATCTCGGTAAGAAAAAACGATCACTCTCCGTTGGTATCCAAACAAATGGGGTTAGAATTTTAAATCTACACAACCAAAATATTTTACAAGAAAACAAACACGGACAACCTAAAAAGTAGAAGTCCAGAAGGACGTCAAGGTGCACCCTCGTCTTAGTGAAACCGGGTCAGGACATTTTTCCGAGAACAACCGTCTGTCCCTTCCTGCTTCAGGGTCTCGGGGGTGTCTGTTCGGGTAACAGTACACGAGAGATCGACAACCAATGTGTCGACGCCCCCCAATATGGTACACGACACGCACACACAAGTCAGCGAGTTGACACAGATTGAGAAACACTAGGATACCTCACATCGGGCGCTCCGAGGAGACAGATACCCTAAAGGGTCCGTTCTTATAACCTCACCCATCGGTAAAGGATGAGGTCCCTTAGAAGGGTTAGGTCCCAACTTGGGTACAGATAATGTAGAGAACGTGACCGTCCTCCTAAAAGAAAAAAAAAAAAATGGTGCCGTGGTGGTAATAAAACTTCCGTGTACACAAACACAAGTCGTCACGTAGGTTGTTGCGAAGGTTGTTTGGACTTGAAAGTTGAAGGTGAACCGAAGAGTGGTGTAGTGGTGTCCCTTCCCCTAAAACTTCTCAAAACGGGTTGACACGATTTTGGGTAAAGAATTTTATTTATGGAGTAAAGAGGAGGAAGTTTTGGTTTTTTCTTTTTATCACAACTGAACGTCCCCGATTTGTGACTTGGATTTTTGTCCATTTACATTTCCCAAGAGTAAGGATCGACCAGGACTGGTGGAGTTTCTCGTCGTCTGTACTCGTCCATCCGACTACTTCCCGTAAGCTCCTGAGGAATCCTCTTTCTTACGCCCCGGTGGTCCTTGATCCGCCTGAGACTCGAAAGTAGACTCAGAACCCTTACTAGGAGGTCGAAACCGTCAAGTGTTTGGTATATGTTTGGCTTGGACAAGGTCCCTTTGTCGGTCTACCAGTTCTCTCTTCCTTCCTTGGTTGTGGGATCCGTCGGTAAACAGGGGTTCAGGACGGAGACTCTGTAAGTCCACTACTCATCGTAATTAGAAAAGAGTACTAAAGTCACTAGAAAGTCAAGTCAAGTCAAGTCAAGTCAGCGAGTGAGCACAGGCTGAGAAACGCTGGGGTACTTAGCGTCGTGTGGTTCGGAGGGACAGCTAGTGGTTGAGGGCCTCAAATGAGTCTGAGTGCAGGTAGTTCAGTCACTACGGTAGGTCGGTAGTGGTTTAGTTAGTAGAGTGAAGTGTTCTCTTTTGACGTCGGAGGGTACTTTGTTTTGTCGAGTAGGTCTTTTTTGAGTCTCGACCCTAACCCGGATCCTGAGGACTGAGGGAGACTCCCAACAATCGATCAGTGGACCATGGTCGGTGACTCTCGAGTCTACCGACCTTCGTAGAAGTCTTGGGAGTCAGAAGGGACAAAGACTATCTTCTCGTCTTACTTTACACAACAATAATTTTGTACCACCCTTATGGTCTGGTGGATTGGACGGAGAACTCTTTAGACATACGTCCGGTCCTTCGTTGTCAATCTTGACCTGTACCTTGTTGTCTGATCAAGGTTTATCCTTTTCCTCAGGCAGTTCCGACATATAACAGTGGGACGAATAAATTGAATATACGTCTCGTGTAGAACTCTTTACGACCTGACCTTCTTTGTGTTCGACCTTAGTTCTAACGGCCCTCTTTATAGTTATCGGAGTCTATACGTCTACTGTGGTGGGAATACCGTCTTTCACTTCTCCTCGAGTTTTCGGAGAACTACTTTCATTTTCTTCTCTCACTTTTTCAACCGAATTTCGAGTTGTAAGTCTTTTGCTTCTAGTACCGTAGACCAGGGTAGTGAGGTACCGTTTATCTACCTCTTTGTCACCTTTGTCACAGTCTGAAATAAAACCCCCCCGAGGTTTTAGTGATGTCTACTACTGACGTCGGTACTTTAATTTTCTGCGAATGAGGAACCTTCTTTTCAATACTGGTTAGATCTATCGTATAAGTTTTCGTCTCTATAATGAAACGACTGATTCCAGGCAGATCAGTTCCGATACCAAAAAGGACACCAGTACATACCTACACTCTCAACCTGACACTTCTTCCGACTCGTGGTTTCTTAACTACGAAAACTTGACACCACAACCTCTTCTGAGAACTCTCAGGGAACCTGACGTTCTTCTAGGTTGGTCAGGTAAGACTTCCTCTAGCCAGGACCCTAAAGAAACCTTCCTTACTACGATTTCGACTTTGAGGTTATGAAACCGGTGGAGTACTCTTCTCAACTGAGTAACCTTTTCTGAAACTACGACCCTCCCTAATCCCCGTCCTCCTCTTCCCCTGCTGACTCCTACTCTACCGACCTACCGTAGTGACGGAGCTACCTGCGCTCAGACTCACTTGAGACCCTCAACCACTACCTGTCCCTCCGGACCCCACGACACTAAGTACCCTAGCGTTTCTCAGCCTGTGCTGACTCACTGACTTGACTTGACTTGACTTGACTTTTAACTTTTTTCTACAGAACTTCTTTATAAACATATGGGTACAAGTATCGTCGTAATAAGTGTTATCGGTGTACCACAGGTGACTTGTCTACTATATGTGTGTTACCTTATAATAAGTCGGAATTTTTCCTTCCCTTAAGACTGTGTACGATGTGCTACCTACTTGGAACTCCCGTGATACATTCACTTTATTCGGTCAGTGTTTTCTTGTTTAGAATGTACCAAGGTGAATATACTCCAAGGATCTCATCAGTTTAAGTATCTCTGTCTTCCGACTTACCATGGTCTAAAACCCTTATCCCCCATCAACCCTTAATAACAAATTACCCCTATCTCTTTTACAAGAATCTACTTACCACCACTACCGACGTCTTTGATACATTTACATGAATTGGGATAACTTGACACATAAGATTTCACCAATTCTAGTGTTAAAATACAATAAGTATAAAACGGCGTTAATTTGTAAAAGTTTCTACGAGTTTCTCGACTTACACCCAAAGCACAAAAGTTGGAACATACCTACAGTAAATGGGACAATCACTTGTCGACCTTGGTACGACAGACGGGTCTGTAACTAACTGCGTGACGAGACGTACTGGTCCTGAAACCCGACGGGGACGGGTTTGGGAAGGAGTCTGTAACTATACTACCCCCACCCCCACTACCATTACCACCATGGTTGACCATTTTAAGTTTACCATAAGTCTAGAGGTAATTTGTTTACTCTTCTGACTACGAGTTCTTAAAGTGTCTTACGTGGGTCTCGGTTCTAATCGTTGTTTTTATCTGTACACGTACGTCTCTTCTGGTAGAGAACTCCGGTAATAGGAAAGTCTTTACCAACGAATTTAATGAAAAAATAAGACTTGAAATAAAGAGTGTATAAAGGGACAGTAGTTGAAACCTGAAACAAGAATTCTATGATTCCTCGGATATATCAAGACTAATAGGCTTCGATCTGAAGGACCTCTGACAAACCTGGAGACCTTTTAAGACTCCCGGAAGATCTTATTTCCAAACTACACAAAACATTTTAGGTCTGTAAAAGTAGACTTAACAACGTGTCTGATAAGTGACACGCTACTAGTCTTACAGTAACTGGTCCTTTGGCACCAGACCCCTCCCAATTCCAAACGGTTGCAGGACTTACTTCCTTCCTTCTTCCCAGGTCACTCACAGGACTAGAGTGAGACCTACATTTTACTACTTGTCTGACGAGACTGATCTTCCGTAGTGACTCTACTCCCGGCGAGGAGGGACTTAACCTCTTCTCTTCGGCGCAAAACCTTATCGGGGAGGTCGTGTCCAATTCCTGAACTCCGACTTGAACTGTGGGAGTCAGTGACGACGTCCAAGGGGAAAAATAGTCTGGGACGGGACGACATGTCTTAGAGTCAATAAAGGTGGTCCCAGATATTGTTCGAGCTGTGACTAAAATTCAGAAGGAAGATTATTACTGTATAAGTAAACTCCTTTCAAGGTCCCGAAAGGTTTAGAGAAACGAGGGTCCTCTTGTTTCTGAGTTCCACCCTTTGACCGACTACCATAGACCACCTCCCTCTCTTGGTCACCTAATTAAAGCGTGCACAGTGTCCATGCATCTGGGACTCTACCGTTTCTACCCCATAGACTGATGAAACCGTCATCTCTTTACGTAAAAGATTCAAAGTTTGACTGGTACAAAAATTTCACAAAAATGAAATTAGAATTTGTGTGTGTGTGTGTGTGTGTTCTAAATCTTGAAGATGGTAGTCGTTTTCCCCTTAGGGTTACCCTTACATATTTAAGGGTCTTACAAGATGGTCTTTACGGGACCTCAGGAATAAGGTTGACATTCTAAATGAAATGGCGTAACAAAGAAACATACCTAGTCTTCTATTTCTGTTCTACTACCACTAGATTTTCTTCGTTTTAGATCCCTAAGGGACTTTGGGTCAACAAAATAATCTTGTTTTTCAAGAAGATTATGACCGAATTGTCACGGACCACGAAGATCTTTGAATCAGGGGTGTAGATTCCTGTCACGGTACTTTGTGGGTCCGTTCTCAGAGTAAGTCGAGAAACCCCATCCCGGACGGACTCAAAGACACGTAGTCGTGTCGAGGGTCCGTTGTAGACACGACTGTCAGACATTTGGCACGAAACTCATCGTTTCAATTTCTACAAATTAAGAGGTTGTACTGGAACTTTCCACCGGAGTCTAGTAGGTCCAGGTGGGTCTACACGACTAGTATCGACCACAACGTTGTCGTAGGAGTCCACTAAACCCCCTTGGTGGGTTCTCTAGGATTTAATCATCACCCGTACCCCTCCGGGACCCTTAGATACGTAAATAGTCAGAGGTCTTTACTAAGTGTGTGTTTGTCTTCCTTCTACCTACACCCTACGTCCTTTTGTCTCGTGACCCAAGATCTCAATATACTGGTACCCAGGAAGGAGAGACGGGGTTTATCCGGGTCACATACGCAAACGATCCCGACGAGAGTGTCTCGTGACGTCTGACACCGAATCTGTTGTCTTTTAGTAGTAGAGTGTCAAGACTTCCGACCTTTCAGGTCCTACTTCCACAGACATCCTTACTAAGGAAGACTCCGACACCCTCTCTTAACAAGGTCCGGAGAGAGGAACCGAACTTCCACCGAAAGAAATGAAGTGTACACAGGGGACACACGTACAGAGACACAGGTTTAATGGAAAAAGATATTCCAACGTTCGTGAAGGGTTCACCATGAGTACCATTTCTTGGGTGGGCGGTTACGCCCTCTGTATTCTCTACACGTAAGTTAGGGACCTAGCCCTTCTAGGGGTCTCCTTCCGTACCGTTGGGTGAGGTCATAAGAAAGGATCTCTCCTGATACCTGTCTCTTCGGACCGTCCGACGTCAGGTATCCCAGCGTGTCTCAGTCTGTGTAGACTTCACTGAATCGTGTGTTCCAACGTTTCTCGACCTGTGCTGACTCACTGACTTGTCTGTGTATCTGTGTGTGTGTGTGTTCCTGTGGTCAGTATGACTTAATCCCGGAGGGACTACTGAAGTAAAATTGAACTAATGAAGACACTTCTAGGACAGAGGTCTATTACAATGTAAGACTTCATGACCTTCGATCTTGAAGTCGTATACTAAAAAGATTTAATTATAAATAACCTCATATCAACGAAATGTTACAACTCAATCAAAGATCATATGTCGTTTTATTTCCTATATGTATATAGGAGAGGGAAAACTTGAAGGAAGGGTAAGTCCAGTAGTGTCACGTAATTCATCTCAAGAGACACGATACGTCATCCAAGTATAATGTTACAATCATCGAGTCAGTACAAACTGAGAAACGTTTGGGTACCTGACATCGGACGGTCCGAGGAGATAGGTACCCTAAAGGGTCCGTTCTTTTTATCTCACCTAGTGGTAAAAGAAGAGGTTCTCTAGAAGGACTGGGTCTCCAGTTTGAGTCCAGAGAACACAACGTTCGTCTAAGAAATGGTAGACTCGATGGTCCTTTCAAGTGTAATCAATAGATAAAATATGTACCTTAGTCATCACATACTGAAAAACTGACTCTCCCTATGTTAAATCGGGTATTCCGAGTCTTTGTACCCCAGTCCCCGTCGGGTGACTGTGACGTATTATCTTTTTGATCTTTGGAGACCTAGCCTAGACGGGGAACACATGTTGGTCCGGAAAGAAGTCACAACGTCACCTTGTTTACTTGGTGTTCACACTTTGAAATCACAACACCGTTTGTGTTCCGGACTCGGAACTAGAAACTCCAAATGAACGCTGAAGGACCCGTACTCGAGACGTCCAAGTAGTGTGTACTTTTTCGTTTTTCGAACAAAAGTAGAAGTCTCTGTAACCTCAAGTGACTGACGTGGTAGAAGTGAGGATGAAAAGTAGTCAGAGACTAGACAAAGTAGTGGAAAGTGGGCCCTTTGGACTTGTTCAATTTTAGAGTCAGAAGTCTGGTCAACAGAGTGAACTTGGGGTAGATGTTTTGATTATTATATCCAAGAAAAGTAGGAATATGGATTGTAGTATTTCATTTCGAGAGACTCTTAGAGGTTAAAATAAACAGGTTTATCTTCTCGACTTTTGATTGTAAACTAAAATTCACTTGTACCAAACGGAGTCGAGTAAACTGACATACAAGGAGGAGTGACCTAATATTTGTGACTATATGACACCGTACCACTGTTCTAAAGTCCGACAATCCTTCACACCCTGGGGTCAGACCTCCTCGGTAGGTGTCGTAGTGAGTGACCACTGTTCTCGGTGGTGTACACCCCTGACCTCGTCAACACTGACCATGAGGAAACAGACGTACCGTGTGAATGACCTCAGTGGGGTCGAAGTTTCGTGTGTCCTTATCTTTCCGGTAAAGTAACTGTCCTAAGACTAGCTAAGTCGGTCGAAAGGAGACGGACATAGGTCCACGAAAATTTGGAGTGATGCCGAAGATGGGATTGTGTCTCGAAGTCTCACCCGTACGTAAAAATATGAGAGGGAACGTAACTATGTCAAGAGAGGAAAGATTATAGGAGAGAAGTGGACAAACGTCTCTTGTCTAAGGAAGCGGAAGTCCTTACAGTCGTATTAGGACGGAGTGACTTCGACCTATAAAGAGTAATTAGTACTTTTTCCGGTCCGACGTGGAGAGGTGTACACAAAAGGAACGACGAGACGAATGACTCGGACTCCTCAATTGGTACACACGGGAGCAAATAGTGGACCACCCTACGACTGAGGTCGCGGTACCGGAGGGACACGAATGTCACACCCCTCTTCGACCACCCACCAGCTATTTCGGTGGGAGGTTCACGTGTTACAGTGTCCGGGTACACTGTTAGTCTGGTTAGTTTGACCCCTGGCGACACTCATGTCTCAGAAACTTCTCATCCCTGGAGAACGTCCTAGGTCTAAGTCAGTCCGGTGCTGGATGAAGGTTTTACGATGACTCTGACTTCGTGGGTCACCCTCGGGGGTGTTACTGACAGGTACATCCGGTGAGTGTAACAAGACGGTTATCCGACGTGTCTTTCGTTCGGCACTGGTCTTCGGTGAACCGAGTAAGTGGTACTTTACTTGTTGATAGTTTTTCGGATCCTTAGTCGTGTCGTGTACGAAAGAGACCTTTCTTGTCATTACCGTGAACGGTTCTTGTCCGATGTCCTCGGGGTCTCTGTTCCCCACTCGGCGTCGGACACGAGACTCGACCGTGAGTGATGGTGGGTGTCGAAAGGAAATACATAAATAAAACCCAAAACGTGTCTAGGGAGTATCCACATAGTGTATGTAACTATCGGACCACATCAACAAGTAAGTAAGTCAGTACAGGCTACGAAACACTGGGGTACCGGACGTCGTGCGGTCCGAAGGGACAGGGAGTCATAGAGGGCCTCAAACGAGTATAAGTACAGGCAACTTATCTACTACGGTAGGTTGGTAGAGTAGGAGACAACAGGGGAAGAGGAGGACGGAAGTTAGAAAGGGTCGTAGTCCTAGAAAAAATTACTCAGTCGACAAACGTAGTTCACCGGTCGTATAACCTCGAAGTCGAAGTCAATAGCCAAAAAGGTTACTTATAAGTCCCAACTAAATGAAAGCCTAACTGACCAGACTATAGGAAAAAGAGGTTCCCTGAGAGATCTCAAAAGAGATCGTAGTTTCAAGCTTTCGTAGTTAAGAAGCCACGAGTCGGAAGAAATACCAGGTTGAGATTGTAGGTATACTGTATTTTATAGCTTTGAGAGTGTAGAGTGTACTGGTGACCTTTTTGGTATCAGATCATTTTGGTAAATTTTCCGACTGTAACCAATGAACCACCTACACGCCCAAATGTAAACTAATCCTTCGTTCTTGATCTTCCCAGTTATTTACGGTGTTCTCGAGGACCAGTCCGGGGATCTCGGGTTCAGGTCGTCAGAACCTATTTACCGTGGTCGTCGTAGGAGGTATGGGGAAGGTCTGGGTTTTTTGGTTGTCAGAGGAAGTTTGTCACCTCCTTTTGGTATAAGTCCCAAGGTAGTAGAGTCAAAAATAAAAATAAAGTCCAAATTCGGCTAAGAATAGTTCCAGTTATCGTAGTACCAATTATCTTAGAAAATTTTGTGAATCTATTGGAGTTCAACGGAAACCGTTTTATGTGAAATCTTTGTAAAAGTTACCCTAAACTACTCCTGTCGACTCGGCACACAAGACACCCTCCCGTCAGACACAGACCTGGTAGGAAACTCCGTCCTTATCTTTCCTCCGAAGTCACTGAGTCCATTCCCTAAATAAGAATCTTCGATATTTACTTGTGATCGAGAAAGAGGTAGATATGGGGTTTAGATTATAGAAGTAAGAAAACAATCTTTCCTTCGGTTTATTGATCTAGTTAGGGGTAGAGTACAGTAAAGATACTTCTGGTCTATCAAAGAAATCGTTTAAGGTAGAAAGTATTGAGGGATAGACAGGTTGTGTTTACAGACCCGAGTAACTGGTGAGGTACGACCGAAGGAGGGGTAAAGGTGACGTGGACCGTCTAGTCGAGAAAGAACTCCTCCGTCCACTTAACACAACCACTCGTCTTCCTCCATGAGGAAGTCGTCTTTGAGTGGTCGTCGTACTTGGGGTGGACGACGGGTCTACAGAGAGCGTGGGACGACCCGGTGAGACGGTTTTCCGATACCGGACGATCGTTTTCATAATAAGGACCTCTGTAGACTTTAGTTAGGGTTCGGAAAAGGGTCTCAGAAGAGAGTACATCCTCCTTTCTGGGACGACCCCTGTCACGTTTTCAGCCGATTTGTGGTTCTTGGTCTATTGACGGACACGGTCGTAGGGGGGTCTCTCCTTGTCGGAAGTGACCGGGACTCAGATGAAGGACAGTTCGTCCTTCGTGCCCTTGTTCTCAAAGTCTGGGTGTAAAACAAGAATAAGGGTTGTTTACGACTAGGTCATACGGCTCCAATTCGGGTATCGTCGACACCTGGTGATTTTGACGTTTAAAGTATTTGAGTAAGAGTCTTTTTGTTTTTTGTAGTTCGTCCATTCCTCTCATATTTGACGACTAAATCTTACATAAACTTAGTCCACATAAAAGACCTTCCTTTTGACTAACATCTCCCACCTAAACCCGATACGCCTCCCACATATATCTTTTATATATCTCTTCCACACACACCTCCCACAATGGTCGATATCAAATCCTACTTCCTCTTAGATGATTTCGTTTAAAGTCCAGTCACAAACCACACTCTTCCCTGTGTCTTATTTACAAAAGTCACTAAGATGGCTTTGATTGTGTTAGTAAATTCCAGAAGTATTTGTACTTTGTTGAGCGTATTTTTGAAAAGGTGTAATTAATGTTCCTCGGAAATTTTCCGTCACCCCTCTAAAAATAACCTCGTGTTACTCTTTACGAAACTCCCGTAGACTAAAAGGAGTGTGGATAATTTTAAAATTTACGTGACCCGAGGGTCGTCCAATGGAAGTGAGGTTTTACGAAGTCTACGATATTTAGGAGTTAATCGAGAATCCCTCCCCTACACGACACCGAGAATTTTTGATCAGAGGGAATTAAACTTCCCCATTTACATCTTTCTTCTATATTACTCTTGTCCCTCTCTACACTCTCTCTGAGGAAATACTTCAAAGACCGTCTCTTAGATCAAATTTGTATTCGACAAGTCGAGTCCCTTTCTTACCTTGGACACTCTCTTCTCTTCTCTCGAGGTACTAGGCGTGGGGGGGTGAGGTTGGGAGTGGAGGTAAACAGGGAACACTCGGGGCGGGGAACGGTCCTCTTGTTTCGTCTCCCCTAGGTCTACATCGACGGCCCCATCCAATGTTATGAAAGACAGAAACAGCACGAAGTATATATTCTGTCGCTGAGTGATAGGAACTTCTTCGTTTGACAGAACACTTGACGAATTCCTATCCAGCCTTTACGCCTTCCAGAGATTTTTGACTCGGTCCTTGTCGATTTCACACGGTTGTTAGTGTCCTCGAGACGTCCTCTGAGGTCCGAAGTCTCCTTTTCCGTCGGACTCACGAGGGATTATCGTCGGTTCACTCGGGATTCGTCTTTTGAGTCGGTTCGGTACGGGACTAAGGACTGAGTACCCAAGACACTCTATTATTCAACCAAAAACCAAAAGTTTTGGCGAAATAATATTAGTGAAGTGTATGTATGTCAAGTAGGTATTTCTACATATATCAAGTAGGTATTTCCACATAACATTATGTAAGTGTCATAATTCGTCAGTAGTTGTGATCGACTAAGATCGTGTAAAACTAGGGAGGGTTTTCTTGATAGTAACCCTGAAGGGACCACCGAGTCTACCATTTCGTAGACGGACGTCATGTTCTCTGAGTCCAAGCTAGGGACCCAGCCCTTCTAGGGGACTTCTTCCCTTACCGTTGGGTGAGGTCATAGGAACGGACCCTCTTAAGGTACCTGTCTCCTTGGATCTCTCGATGTCAGGTACCCCAACACGTCTCAGTCTGTACTGACTCGCTGATTCTGAGAGGGAGAGAGAGAGGGCAATCGATAGTGAGGTATGTGGGAGGGACTGAGGACGAGTCGGGATACATTGGTGTTTAGATCAAAGATAGAGACACTTATACAACTAAGACCTGTCAAAGTATATTTACCTTAGTATATTATACTCCAGAAATCACTGACCTATGTAAGTGAATATATGACATATGTCCTAAGTAGATACATTAATTGTACATAATAATGACATAAGTAAAAATATACCAACTTATATAATGTAACATATCTGTATAATATAAAATAAATGAGTAAGTAATCAACCACCTATAAACCCAACAGAGATGAAAAACCAATAATACTTCTTATACGATAATTATCAACACATGTACAAAAACACACCTATACATAAAACTTGGAAAATCCGTGTATAAAGTCAAGTCAAGTCAGCGAGTCAGTACAGACTGAGAAACGTATAAATCCCCACCTTAAATACTTAGTGTACCAGTAAGATCTAAATGGTAAACACCTTGACGGTCCTACGAAAGGTCGACAAGGTAAAATGTAAGGGTTGTCATACCTACTTAAAAGGTCAAAGAGGTGTAAGATCAGTCGTTAATAACATAGACAATTTCGGTAAGATCACGTATGCCCCAAATGGTCCACCATGATCACCATTTCTTGGACGGACGGTGACGACCTCTGTTATTGAGTCCAAGCTAAGGACCCATCCCTTCTAGAGGACCTCTCCCGTACCGTTGGGTGAGGTTATAAGAACGGAGCTCTTAGGGTACTTGTCTCCTCAGACCGTGCAATGTCAGGTATCCCAGTGTTTTTTAGCCTGTACTAACTTCACTGAATCGTACGTGTTCATATACGCTCGATATAAAACTAAACGCAAAGAGACTACTGATTACTACAGAAAAATACATGTATACCCGGTAAACATACAAAGGAAATCTCTTCATAGACGAATTTAGAAAACAGATAAAAATTAATCTAACAGAAAAATAATGACTCAACATTCTCAAAAATATACAAGGTCTTTGTTCGGGGAACGGTGTATATACTAAGAAAATTTATATTTAAATAAATAAAATTAACCTCCAATTAATGAAATGTTATAACATATACAAAACGTCATGTAGTTGTACTTAGGTGGTGTCCATATGTGCACAAGGGGTAGGACTTGGGGGAGGGAGGAGGGAGGGACATGGTAGGGAGACCCAGTAGGGTCACGTGGTCGGGGTTCGTAGGTCATAGTACGTAGTTTGGACCTGACCGATAAGCAAAGTATATACTATGATATGCACAAAGTTACGGTAAGAGGGTTTAGTAGGGTGGGAGTGGGAGAGGGTGTCTCAGGTTTTCTGACAAGATATGTAGACACAGAGAAAACGACAGAGAGTATGTCCCAATAGTAATCGTAGAAAGATTTAAGGTATATATACGCAATCATATGACATAACCACAAAAAGAAAGACCGAACGAAGTGAGACATATTATCCGAGGTCAAAGTAGGTGGAGTAATCTTGACTAAGTTTACGTAAGAAAAATTACCGACTCATTATGAGGTAACACATATACATGGTGTCGAAAGAATAAGTAAGTAGACGACTACCTGTAGATCCAACGAAGGTACGGGACCGATAATATTTGTCACGACGTTACTTGTAACCCCATGTGTACAGAGAAAGTCAAGACCAAAGGAGTCACACATACGGGTCTTCACCCTAATGACCCAGTATTCCGTCAAGATGAAGGTCAAAAAATTCCTTAGAGGTGTGACAAAAGGTATCACCGACATGATCAAACGTAAGGGTGGTTGTCACATTCTCCCAAGGGAAAAGAGGGGTGGGAGAGGTCGTAAATAACGAACATCTGAAAACCTAACGTCGGTAAAACTGACCGTATTCTACCATGGAGTAACACCAGAACTAAACGTAAAGAGACTATTACTCACTACAACTCGTAGAAAAGTACACAAACAATCGGTAGACATACAGAAGAAACCTCTTTACAGATAAATCAAGAAACCGGGTAAAAAACTAACCCAGCAAATAAAAAGACCTTAACTCGACGTATTTAACGAACATATAAAAACTCTAATCAACAAACAGTCAACGAAGTAAACGATAATAAAAGAGGGTAAGTCTTCCGACAGAAAAGTGGAACGAATATCAAAGGAAACAACACGTCTTCGGAAATTCAAATTAATCCAGGGAAAAAAAAAAAGAAGGTAAACTGTATAAAAAAAAAAAAAAATTAAAATTTTAGAAATTAAGAATGTACGCAAGGTAAACAAATAAAAACGAAATAAAGGTTATAAGACCCTCCACCCAGTATCTCCTAGGACGATATTACATACAGCCTCTCACAAAACGGATACAAGAGGAGATCCTTAAAATATCAAAGACCAGAATACAAATCTAGAAATTAGGTAAAACTCAAATAAAAACACATACCACAATCTTTCACTAGATCAAAGTAAGAAAATGTTCACCAACTGGTCAAAAGGGTCGTGGTGAACAATTTCTCTAACAGAAATTAGGTAACATATAAGAACGGAGGAAACAGTTTCTATTCCACAGATATCCACGCACCTAAATAGAGACCCGAAAGATAAAACAAGGTAATTAGATGTATATACTAAAAATTTAGTGAAGAGAGCAAGACTCCCAAGAGAGCAAGACTCCCAAGAGAGCAAGACTCCCAAGAGAGTAAGACTCCCAACAGAAAGAGTGGAAAACGTCGTGTTTTCAAAAATTGAAACTACGTCAGAGTAGGGATAGGAAAAGAAAGGAAAACAATAAACACAAAAACTACAGTAATACATTCTTTGATAACGGATTCGGTTTTAGTACTTCTAAATGAGGAAATAAAAGAAAGTTCTCAAAAGATCTAAATCGACAATCCACCTACCCGAAGGGACTATCGAGTCAACCATTTCTTAGTCGGACGTTATGTCCTCTGGGGCCAAGTTAAGGATCCAGTCTTTCTAGGGGACCTCTTCTCTTTCCGATGGGTGGTCATAAGACCGGATCTCTTGAGGTACCTGACATATCAGGTACCCCAGTGTTTCTCAACGTACACTTAAAGTGAAAGTGAAAATCCAACTATTAACTAAAACATAAATGAAAACACATATTACACTCTATACCCCGGTTGAAGGAAAAGATCGTATGCCTATGGGTCAACAGGGTTGTGGTGAACAACTTTTCCGATAAGAAAGGGGGTGACTTTACAACAGAATCGTGGGAACAGTTTTTAGTCAACTGGTATTTACAGTTCTAAATAAAGAATTCAGAGTTAAGATAAGGTAACTGGATATACTGAGTGAAATATGAATATAAGGGACCTCTTCCTTTACCGTTGGGTGAGGTCATGAGAACGGACCTTTTAGGGTACCTGTCTCCTCGTACCATCCGATGTCAGGTATCCCAGTGTTTCTCAGCCTGTGCTGACTCGCTGAAGTGAAAGATATGACGTCGAAACATAATGCAAAACGTCAACTCTACATACTCAGGAGGTTGAAATAAGAAACAAAAGTTCTAAGAAAACCGATAAGACCCAGAGAACGTAAAGTTATACTTAGTGTCTTAGTCGTACAGTTAAAGACGATTTTGTGGTCTACCCTAAAATTAAGTGTAACTTATACATTTAATAAACCTCCCCATGGTGTTAGAATTCTCATAATCGAGTATTTGGTACTTTTGTCACAGAAATGTAAATAAATCGAGATGAAATTAATTAAAGTTGTTACAAAATATGAAAAGGTACATTTTCACAACGTAAAACGTTACCGTTGGGTGAGATCATGAGAACGGACCTTTCTCATGAGGAGGAGGGTACCTGCCTCCTCGGACCTCCCGACGTCAGATACCCCAACGACTCCCAGCCTGTGCTGACTCGGTGAAGTGAAAGTGAAAAGTGAAAGTACGTAGCCTCTTCCTTTACCGTTGGGTGAGGTCACAAGAACGGACCTCTTAGGGTCCGTGCCCGCTCGGACCACCCGACGGTAGATACCCCAGTGTGTCTCAGCCTGTGCTGAATTCACTGAATCGTTATCGTAGGAGAAAGACTATAACAACTTTTCACTTAATAAAGGAAATTTAGACAAAAGTTTTACAAGTACTGGTCACATATATTTATGCTAACGGAAACGTATGACTAGAATAGAAACTTCCTTTTGAAAGTTGAAAAGTAGCAATTCTACTACAAATGATACTTAAAAAGCATTTACAGGAAATCCACCAAATTTAAGGAAAGATGAAAACAAACAATCAACCAAAATAATACTTTCCCAAAACCTTAAAACAGTACACTAAAAAGGCGGAAATAATTATACTAGTAAAAAACGAAAAAAAAGTAGTTTAAAACGTAAGTCAAGTCAAGTCAAGTCAGTGAGTCAGTATAGACTGAGAAACGTTGAGGTACCGGACGTCGTGCGGTCCGAGAGGACAGGTGGTTGAGAACCTCGAACGAGTTTGAGAACAGGTAACTCAGTCACTACGGTAGGTTGGTAGAGTAGGAGACAGTAGGGGAAGAGGAGGACGGGGGTTTGGGAGGGTCGTAGTCCCAGAAAAGGTCACTCAGTTGAGAAGTGTACTCCACCGGTTTCATGACCTCAAAGTCGTAGTCAGGAAGGTTCCTTGTGGGTCCTGACCAGAGGAAATCCTACCCGACCAACCTAGAGGAACGTCAGGTTCCCTGAGAGTTCTCAGAAGAGGTTGTGGTGTCAAGTTTTCGTAGTCAAGAAACCACGAGTTGAAAAAAACATCAGGTTGAGAGTGTAGGTATGTACTGATAACCTTTTTGGTATCGAAAATGATCTGTCTGGAACCAACCGTTTCATTATAGAGACAAAAAATTATACGACAGATCCAACCAGTATTGAAAAGAAGGTTCCCCTTTCACAGAAAATTAAAGTACCGACGTCAGTAGTAGACGTGACTAAAACCTCGGGTCCTTTTACTTCAGACAGTGACAAAGATGACAAAGGGGCAGATAAACGGTACTTCACTACCCTGACCTACGGTACTAGAATCAAAAAAATTACAACTCGAAATTCGGTCCAAAAAGTGAGAGAAAGTGAAAGTAGTTCTCCGAGAAGTCAAGGAGAAACGAAAGACGGTATTCCCACCACAGAAAACGTATAGACTCCAATAACTATAAAGAGGACCGTCAGAACTAAGGTCGAACACGAAGTAGGTCGGACCGTAAAGCGTACTACATGAGACGTATATTCAATTTATTCGTCCTACTGTATATACACATGGTGTAGAATAAATAGGAAAGTAGTAACTACCTGTGAATCCAACGAAGACGTAATACCGGTAACATTTATTACGACGTACTAGTATTCCCACGTTTATAGTAAAACTTAATCACAAAAGTACAAGAAGTCTATCTAAGGTTCTTCATCTTTACAACCGAGTATACTATTAAGATGAAAAAGGAGGTATGACAAAAGGTATCACCGACGTGGTTAAATGTAAGGATGGTTATCACGTTCTCCCGAGTGGAAACACGTGTAATGTGAACAATTAACAACAGAAAAACTATTATCAGTAAGACTGTCCACACTCTACTGTAGAGAAACACCAAAACTAAACGTAAAGGTAGTATTAATCATCACAATAGAAAAGTAGAAAGATAACGGATATAAATACAGAAGTAATCTTTTTACAGAGAAGTCAAGGAGACGGGTAAAAATTTACCTTAAAAAACCAAAAAAAATATAACTCAATACACTCAAGAAATATATAAAAACTATAATTGGAGAATACCATATACAGTAAACGGTTATAGAAGAGAGTAAGTTCATCCAACAGAAGCCCCGAGAGAGAAACGGAGGTGGGTCGTTGAGTCACCACACCTATTGTGGTGTCGGACTGAGGACTCGGACTTCGTGGAGATGAGTCTCGTTTACTCGGGATTGAATACTGGTTCTTTTTGATAAGTCATACACAAGTTAAACTCTCTAATTTACGTCTACACTGAAATTGTCAATTTAAATTTCTCACAAATCATTGATCCTAAACAAAAAGAAAATTAGTAGGACGAACTCCAATAACCATTCAATATTGACGGGTACGGTGTCCTAGTGTTTCTCAGCCTGTACTGACTCACTGACTTGACTTGACTTAACTTGACGGGTACTAATCTAAATGATTTAAAGACACAGAATAAAATCCTTTTCTCCAAGGTAGATATATTCAATCTAAGTGAAACTGAAGAAAGTTAACAGGTTGGTAATCCTTACAAAGTACGTCTGAGTAAAAGTCCTTCGTAGTATACGGTCAACCCTCCACGTACACAACATCGGTGAGTATGATCCCTTTTCAGTAATTGGATGTAGACCTCTTCACCACACTCAGATCTAGAAGTCCACCTCGTCCGTAGTGTATCCTACCTTTGTTTCGTTTGAACTCCGGCCTGTTCCGTGTCTTAGTGGAATCAACGAAGACGGGAAGAACCCTCCAGGTACCCGTCTTTCCGTGGGAGTTCACTCCGACCCACCCCGAAACGTATCCTTCAAGTAATGTCCTCATAGTCATGGCACTGTTAAGTCTCGTACAATCGATAGTCTGTCATCTACTCACATTGAATTTACTAGTATGTTGGTATAGTGTCTCTTGTCGGCAATTTTTGGGACAAAAACTATGAAATACCAAATTCCTTTTTATAGTCGACAAAATTGTTCATCGTATCTCTGAAATACAGTGTGTTCCATCGAGGGATCTCTAAAGTATGCGTACACAACACACATGTATATTTATGTGTCATGTGTGATAAAAGGTCATGTATCGTGTGTATTTTGTATGTGTGTAGTATATATACACCACACACACATACATACACACACGTATATATATATATAACACCAGGATGACACACGGGACAGTAAGTGTCATGATTCACGAACTCTTTGTAATAGAGTAAATAAGGAATACAACTGGGAACACCTGAGGATTCCTTTGAGGACCTCTTTTAGGAGGTTGGTTTCCTACGACTGTACTCTTCGTACCACTCCTGTACCTTCCCGGATGTCCGTACGGTCCTATCACACTACCTAGACTCAGTGTACCTGTCACTTCCACCACTACACCGACTCACACCCGTCCGTCCATAACACCCACTAAATTTTGTTTCTCTGTATGCTATAAAATTTTGACTTACTACTGGATCTTGATTTTCAAGGTTTAAGAAGAAACCCCCCACCCGTATTTCCACTTCACTTTTCCCTATACTTCATTCCTCTTTGAATAAATAACCAAAATGTCAATAATTATTCTAAATTAATACGTACAACTTTTACAAATGACAATTATACTAGGGTTACACTCAGTTTATTTTGACTTATACGATAATAGTGGAGGAAAACATGTGTATAATAAAGTCTAACCCCGTAAGTCACTAGAAGTTTATGAATGATGACTCCTCAAAAGGGACCTTTTATTACTGTAGTCTTTCCGAGCGTTGGTCGTCCTATGGTAGGAATTTTAAGAGGTTTGTTGTCTTTTTAACCTTTTCTTACAGTCGGGATTTACGTACCGACCGACTTCCCCTTGTGGAAAGATTTAGTCTCTCAATATATTGGTCTTAGGATGGTATTGACATTCAGAGGAAGCTACCTAGCTCCCAGTCTGTAGAGAAGAATTGACCAGGACGTTCGCTACTCAGTACTTGGAAGAAGAGGACGAAAATTACGGACCCCCGTGGGGAAACCTGAAGGGGTCATCGAGTCACCATTTCTTAAGTAGACGTTACGTCCTGTACGTCCTCTACACCCAAGTCAGGGACCTAGACCTTCTAGGGGACCTCCTCCCGTACCGATGGGTGAGGTCATAAGAACGGACCTCTTAGGGTACCTGACTCCTCGGACCGCCCGATGTCAAACACCCCAGTGTTCCTCAACCTGTACTGACTTCGCTTACTCGTGTGTGTGTGGGAAAACCTCCTCCGACGTCCGTCATTATCCGGGAAAAGTGAAAAAAGAAGAAATACATGGTCGTTTTGGTTTTACCTTCCTCCTCCCGTCCTCCCTTAACCCTGTAACCGTCTCCACACTCGTGTCCCAGTCCCTCCTGAAGAGTAAGTGGACAGATTAATAAGTACTCTACTGTGTAGGTCCTCGTTCCTCAGTCCTCTCTTCTACTCTACTTCCTACTGACTAAACTTTGTAGTTTACCTTTGTCCGAAACTCGGACCTCCCTTTTCCCCCTACATTTCAGTTTCCACCCACGTCGTAAGGAACTCATTCCCCAGGTCTCTTTCCTCTGTTCCTACACGGTTACGTCCATCACGTCTCCGTCACGCCACGGAGGGGGAGGACTCTCCCCGTGTCCACCCTGCAGGCCAAACTCCTCTCCACTACGAGTTTATCTTACTCACTCCTGGCTCTGTTCCTACCTTGTATGTCGATAGTTGAGACTTTTGACCCGACGTTACTCTCCGATATTTCAACACCATTATGGGTAGACATCCTACTTCCGAACCCCTGACTCTTTCGTCCACCGACCGCCCTGAGTTTCACCCCGTGACCGTCCTGTCGACGTCGTCTACCTGTTCTTCCGTTTCTTAAACTCCATCTTTTCTCCATTTTATTACATGTTCTTCTCGACCCAACACTCCCTTCTATCATTTTTATACCCGTCCCTCAGTTTCCTGAGTTTTTGAGGTTTTTCAGTCTCGTGGGGAGTGTCTACCTCTTTCCTCTCCCGACACCAATATGAGTCTTTCGACCTTCACCTTCGGAAGTTAGTGTTCTACTGATATACCGTACTCACGTTTCACTCCATACATTTCCAACAACTTTGTGGTCGTGCCATCACTAGGTTCAACGACCGTCCTCACAGGGACTGACCACCCCCTTAAAAAAATGGTACCTCGAATAACAGATTTACGATGACTTAGTGTGGTCCTAGACGACCCGACGTGTGTCATTCCGGTTAGATAATTGTGGTTCCCCACCATTTCGTCCTGTACTGACTCGCTGAAGTGAAAGTGAAAAGTGAAAGTACGTAACCTCTTCCTTTACCGTTGGGTGAGGTCATAAGAACGGACCTCTTAGGGTCCCTGTCCCCTCGGACCACCCGACGGTAGATACCCCAGTGTGTCTCAGTCCGTACTGACTTTGCTGAATCGTCGTCGTCGTCGTCGTCACCATTTCGTTGCACGTTATATATAACGTCCTGTGGTTCGTTCCTCCGGTCCATCGATAACGAATTTTCTGGGTCTGAGGAACTTCCGAAAGTGCCCTTCCAAAAATTCATATCCCAATCCCTCCTCTCAACACCCTACACACCAGTAAAACGCTTGTAAGAAAACTAGCCAAGCACCACTCCGTTAATCCTTAGTTGTAATAGTTGGAAGACCAAGGTTGGTCAGATCCCATATACTCTAACACCCTTTGTGTACCAATTGAAGAGAGTGGACCACCCCCAAAGTCATAGACGTTTTGTCAAGTTTCTTATACAGAGTCTTATTATAGAATCGGAAACTCCTACTTGATTGCCAGAAATTGAAAAAAATTACCGATTCGATAATAATAAAATAAAATGAACTGACAAAAGGAAAGAAAGAAGTAAAAGAGTGACGAGACTAATTTAAATGTGGAACCTTGATCCCCTTCCGGATCCTCCGATTACAAAAAGATGTCTGTTCTCCGACCGTCTAAACCAACCACCCAGACAAGATCCATCCAGGGTATCTCAGGAAGAGTCAATGTATTTCTCGATGTGTTTTTGTTCTACTTCTGGTAGTTAGATCAAAACAACAACAACAATTATTGAATAGGGGTATCGAAATATTTTATGATAGTTCTAAATTTTCTTTAGGGTGTAGGATACAAGTCCTAAAAACCACAGTAGTGTTTCGAAGATCTAGTCAGGGATGGACTTGGGGTGGGTATGACAAAGTCCGGACACTAAACCCAGGAGACAATAAACGTCGACTTTCGTAAGGTTGTCTACGTCAAACACATTCTCAATAAAGAAACAAAGATTAATAAAAAGGGAAGGGAATATGATTGAGTCGATCTAATTAAGAAGACCGTCTTTAATTGTCATTTAAAGAGGAGTTTTTTACGCACGTCTAGTCGACGTAAAATTTGATCACTTCGTTGTCATCAAATGAATACTTCTACTATACGATTCCATTACACTTTATAGTTGTATTCTTGTATTTCAATTTTTGTAAAGGTGTTTTAAGTCTACATATCCTCCGGTCTTATACTCATAATTTTGTTATTAGTACTTTTACTTTGAAAGAGATAATAGGTATGGTTTAGATGTCCAGTGACTTTGTACGCCTTCAAGCCGGAACGTCCCCTTTTTTACGTTTGTGTACCTATAAGTGACAGTCGGAAACCATTATCTTCTCTTTAACGGTTTCTTACTTAGGTCTGTTTAGATCTATATGATCGTTTTAGACGTTGTCTCTCGAATGTCTTTAGGTCTCCAAGTTGTAGTAAACAGTAAAAGAAGGGATGGACATAAAGAGTGACAGGATTGGACACTTCCGTCGGTCTGAGAAAGGACCCCCGTCAAATACATGTCGGGTTTCGTCTCCAACGGTCGTTCTGAGAAGGAAGTGACCGGAAACAAAAGGATTCCGGACTCGAATACTTTTTCTGATAAGATTCTCGGAGGCACCAGTTGGTCCATCTATACTATCTACACTCCCAACCCTCATCTTTATTCCCTCGGTCTCCTCCTCCCTCCGGTCTCTCTCTGTCGGAGGTCCGTGAGAGTCGACTCGATTTAAAGGACAAAGGACGAACTGTATACCTGTGTCTCTCGAGGACTCAACAGGTCCGGTACGGGTTGGATCACTCCCAACCCACGACCGTCGACGGTACTACCTCAAGTGGAATCGTCGGGGAGGGTAGTGTACTTGGAGGGTCCCGTCCACGGTAGACCCTTGTTTCCTTTAAGGTTCTGAGGGACTCCAAGTCAAGAGATAGTCGGTCTTCGTATTTCTGAGACTCAGGCTAAAGTTCCTTTTACTTCTGCATTGACACAAAACGACTGGACTCTATCTCTAGACTTGAGTCTTAGTGACGAATAGTTGTGTAAGTTGTGTACGTATTCCAAAACACCACTCAATCGGAAAAGAAGTCTTTTGGTTCAGACCTTGTTTTCCCAAATACTCTTTGTAGTAAGTATACTTGGTTTTTTCGATTTTTATCTTGATGGTATACTAGGTCCTTAAGGTGAGTCCCCGTATATAGACTTTTTTTTTTTTTTTTCTTTCTTTCTGTGGTTAAGTTTTTCTACGTTTGTGGGGTTACGAGTATCAACGTGATAAATGTTATCGGTTCTACACCTTCGTTTGATCCACAGGTAGTTGACTACTTACCTATTTCTTCTACACTACACACACGTACACACACTCACACACGTTTGTGCGTGTACGTACGAATCAGTACAGACTGAGAAACACTGGGGTGTCTGACATCGAACGGTCCGAGGATATATATATCTGTGTGTGTGTGTAATCTTATAATGAATCAACATCTCTTACTTTTAAACGGTAAACGTCGTTGTACCTACCTGAATCTCCCGGAATTTGATTTACTTTATTAAGTTTGTCTTTCTATTTATGACATACTATAGTGGATGTACACCTTAGATTTTTTATGTTGATCACTTATTTTACTTTTTCTTCGTATGAATGTCTATATCTCTTGTTTGATCATCAAGGGTCACCCCTCCCACCTCGTCGTCACATTTCCGTCCCCTAATTTTCCATGTTTGATAATCCATATTTTGAGCTATGTTCCTATACAACATGTCGTGTCCCTTATGTCGACTATAAAATATTATTGATATTTACCTCACATTCGAAAGTTTTAACACTTTAGTGATATGATATGTGAACATTGAATAAGTCGTTGATACGAAGTTAAATTTTTTATTTTAAATTTTCTTTCAAAATTTTAATTTTTTTTTAACAAAATTAAAGGACGAGATTTCGATTGATTTTTTAGTTATCCGACTACTCCCTTATTTCGACTTCTGTAACCATTCTTAAGTAAAAACAAAAGTATATCTATTCCTGTCTATGGTTTTATTTACAGCTAGTCACACGGTCACACGTAATTTCCAATCGGACGCGGTTAGAGATTCGTTTTTTCTAATCTCAGTGATTGATCGGAGTCCCCAGAACCTCGTCATTATAAGGTCCTCGTTGTTCGTCTAGGTCCAGTGTCTAGAATCGCAGATTTATGGTCAAGGTTGTTTACCTTGGTGTTGAGGGACCTCTTTACCGACTAAGATCCTGTCCCCGTTTCTTTTATGGTCAACTCGAGCCTTGTAAAACAACGAGGTCTTTAATTCATGAGTTCTTTTCTTGTTTTCCTATTGTAAACCCTGTAAAATTGACTCGTGTCCTCGGTTGGACCTTTTTAAGGGTCCCCGGTTCGACCTTGTTCAACTCGTTGTTTTATTTATTCCCCTTATAATCTAACATTGAGTCTCTTCTTTTATTTATAGATACTCATGTACGACTATATTTGTTTACTAACTTTTTATTTATTTACCTCTTCACCCTGTTTTCACGGAAGTGTCTAAGGTTTGTCATTCACATCTTCCTGACTCCTTTTCTTTTTTAGGGGTACCTTTGTGGATCCATTAGCAACGACGTCCGTTCCGGGTGTCTACTACGATTTTAATCACCTATAACCGTAGTGAAGTGTCATGGATGACGTTTTGCAAATAATTAATGACATCACCAAAATAGTATCAGGCGTCTAAGAAACTAGGTGGAGGTCCTCTTCCTAGAATGAAGGGGAGGGGAACTCACACTCGACCTGACTCACCAGAGGTTGAATGACTTTCTCTCTTCGTCTCGGAAGTGTCTCTGGGGTGAAGTTGGTTACGAACACGGGCACAGGAATGAGTGGGTTAGTTCAGACTGAGAAACGCTAGGAAACCTGACATCGGACGGTCTGAGAAGACAGGTACCCTTAAAACGTCCGTTCTTATGACTTCACCCAACGGTAAAAGGGGGAGGTCCCGTAGAAGGGTTAGGTCCCTAACTTGGGAGTAAAGGACGTAACGTCCATCTAAGAAATAGACTACTCAGGTTCCCTCCTTGATCGTGGTCCCTCCACGAAGTCCGTACAAGGAGGACTATATCCACATACTCATTTGTGAGTGGAGACACTATAAGAAGGGTCTTATTAGTGTTCTTTCGTAGTCTGTTTGAGTGTGATTCCCTGTCAGACTGTTTATGGACTCGGTACGAGAAGTTTTGGTAGTTTCAGTACTTTTGTTTCTTTGTAGTATGGACAAGGTCCGGGGTCCTCCTAAACATGTAGATTAGTGTTGTACCTTAGGACCTAACTTAAGGTCCCATCTTTGTCCTGTAATCACCCCTGTACCTACTGTAGACTTACGAGACCTGAAGTCATTTGACGTATTACTTTCACGTTTACAATCAGTGAGTCAGTACAGGTTGAGAAACACTGGGGCACCTGATATCGGGGGTGCGAGGAGACAGGTACCCTAAAGGGTCCGTTCCTATGACCTCACCCATCGGTAAGGAAAGAGGTCCCCTTAGAAGGGATGAGTCCCTAACTTGAGTCCAGGGGTCCTAACGTTCGTCTAAGAAATGACAGACTTGGTGGTCCCTTCGGGTTTGTCACATAATGGTTACGATTTAAGAATCAAAACTGTTTACATGGTACCAATGTGTTCTAAAGCCGTAGTCTCTTTACCACTTCTACTCTCAAGAGACATGATAAAAAACTGAGAAACACTTATATTTAATAGAGTTTACTTTTTTTATTTAACAAAATTTTGTCCTTCAACCCGGTAGTTTACCTCCTACTCTCTGATAACTCCGTTATTGTTCGTTTTTCGGACTAGGTAGACTATATAAAATTTTTACAATCAGCGGAAGAAAAGGGTAGACTTCAGGAAGGAGAACGTCTTCTTTGTCTTATCCGGAGGATTCAGTTGAGTTTCACCATTGGTAATCAAAGTAAAATGGAATTCTTCCGGATATTGATAGTGGTCTCTCGACAAACTTATCCTATTTAAAAATTTCTGTCTTAAAGTCCGTTGTCTCTGGTCGGTCCCTCGGGGAGAGTAAGTGGTTTCACTTTCCGATCATGGAGTACATCGATGAATGTTACACAGGAGGTAGTAAAATGAGACGTTAAAGTAAAGGTAAATCCTAAAATAGGATTCCTTTGTTAGTCCATATACACGTTTAGAAATCGATCCTTCTATAGGTATCAACACAACGAATATTATTAAAATTTTTCACCTTTATTTGTAAACTCTTGTTTCTTAATAAATTCATTCGATACTATATAAACGTTTTCTTTATGATACATCAGTAAATTCTTCTACAACCTCATGTTACGTTATAATAAGTCAGAAATTTTCCTTCCTTTAAAACGTGTACGATGTTGTACCTATTTGGACTCCTGTAATACAATTCACCTTTTTTTTTATCAGTGTTTCCTGTTTATGATATACTAAGGTGGATATACTGTAGGGATCTCCTCAGTTAAAGTATCTCTGTCTTTCGTCCTAAGCCCAACGGTCCCCGACCCCACTACTACCCCCTCCTTTGTGTCCCTTCGCCACAAATTGTCCCTACCTCAAAGTCAAACCCTTCTGTTTTTTGAGTTCTACCTCCCACCACTACCGATGTGTTGTTACACTTACCTGAATTTCAGTGTTTCAATTTCAGTGAGTCAGTACAGGTTGAGAAACCTGGGGTACCTGAAATGTCCGGTCTTATGACCTCACCCAGCGGAAAGGGAAGAGGTCCCTAACTCGAGTCCAGAGGACGTAATACCCACCTAAGAAATGGTCGACTCGGTGTTCCCTTCGGGTTCTTATGACCCCACCCATCGGATAGTGAAGAGGTTCCATAGAAAGTCTGGGTCCTTAGTTTGACCCCAGAAACGTAACGTCCGTCTAAGAAATGGTTGACTCGATAGATAGTCCTTTCAGGATTTCAGTGTCTTTACATATGAAAATTTACTGAAAACTTGACACCACAACCTCTTCTAAGAACCCTCAGGAAACCTGACGTTCCTCTAGGTTGGTCAGGTAAGACTTCCTCTAGTCGGGACCCTAAAGAAACCTTCCTTACTACGATTTCGACTTCGAGGTCATGAAACCGGTGGAGTACGCTTCTCAACTGAGTAACCTTTTCTGAGACTACGACCCTGCCTAACCCCCGTCCTCCTCTTCTCCTGCTGGTTCCTACTCTACCGACCTACCGTAGTGACTGAGCTACCTGCACTTAGACTCACTTGAGACCCTCAACCACTACCTGTCCCTCCGGACCGCACGACGTTAAGTACCCCAACGTTTCTCAACCTGTGCTGACTCGCTGACTTGACTCGACTTGACTTTTACTTGTTTATCCTGGATTAATTTAAATTTACGAAAACGTGTCACTTCCTTTGATATTTGTTCCACTTTTCTGTTGGGAGTCGTCCCTGCCCCCTCGGACCACCCGACGGCAGATACCCCAGTGTGTCTCAGCCTGTGCTGACTTCACTGAATCGTCGTCGTCGTCGTCGTCGTCGTCGTCGTCGTCGTCGTCGTCGTACCGTCATTTATTGTCTTTTACTTTGTTGACTGCTTCCCAATTAGAGGTTTTATATGTTCGTCGAGTAAGTCGAGTTATGGTCTTTTTGTTTGTGACCTTAGTTTTTCACCCGTCTCATGGATTGGTCTATAAAGAGGTTTCTTATGTACCGATTATTTGTGTGCTTTTTACGAGTTGTAACGAGTAATAATCTCTTTACGTTTAGTTTTGGTGTTACTCCATAGTGAAGTGTGGTCAGTCTTACCGGTAGTAATTTTTTAGATGTTTGATATTTACGACCTCTCCCACACCTCTTTTCCCTTAAGAGAACGTGACAACCACCCTTACGTTTAACTATGTCGGTGATGCCTCTTGTCATGCCTCTAAGGAATTTTTTTTGATCCTGGTTTTGATGGTATACTGGGTCGTCAGGGTGATGACCAGTATATGGGACTCTTTTGGTATTGACTTTTTCTATGTACATGGGGGTTACAAGTAACGTCGTGATAAATGTTATCGGTCCTTCACCTTCGTCAGATTTACAGGTGACTGTCTACTTACCTATTTCTTCGATACCATGTATATATTTTACTTTATAATGAGTAGGTATTTTTCCTTACGTAAACTCAGTTAAGATTACTCCACCTACTTGGATCTCGGATAATATGTCTCACTTCATTCAGTCTTTTTCTTTCTGTTTATGTATATAATTGTGTATGTATACCTTAGATCTTCCTACCATGACTACTTGGATAGACGTCCCGTCGTTGCCTCTACGTCTGTGTCTCTTTTCTGAACACCTGTCTGTGTCACGTCCTTCCTCTCTCACCCTACTTAACTCACCGATCACAACTTTGTATATGTAATGGTATACATTTTAATCTGTCGGTCACCCGTAAACGACATACCACGTCCCTCGAGTTTAGACCACGGGAGACTGTTGAACCTCCCAACCCTCCACCTTTTCTTCAATTCTCCCTCCCTTGTATACATATGGATTCCGACTACGTGCAACTATATACCGTCTTTGGTTGTATTATAACATTTCGTTAATAGGAGGTTAATTTTTAATTAAAATTTTTATTTAATCAAAATTCTTCTTCGATATTTTACTCATTTTATAACTTAAAATACATATAAAGTACTGTTAAAAATTTTTCATGACTTCTTATATCTTAGTGCACCTTTTTACATTGGTTTATAATAAGTTACCTCTTTGTTAAACGTTTTCTCATGAGTCATATGTGGTAAAAGTGTTTTTGTTATGTGTGTCTGTACGTGTGTGTCTCGTGACTCCTTCACAGACCTTTCTTTTACGGTGTCACAGGTGTCAACACCTATCACCCTTGTTTTCACTGGCACTAAATAAGTAGAGATAGAAAATGGAAAAGACTCCGACTTGGTACTCGTGATGTCTTTGTCAGTACAGGGACTCTCATTGAACCCTCCAAGGTATTCTATAAAACTTGGAGTCTTATCTGAAAGTACCCTCACCAAGAACTCTCACCCCTTACTTCGTCTCTCTTGGGGACTTCTTCGAGACAGAGACCCCTTGGGGTCGTCCTGAGCCGGTTACCTGGTCGACAGGATGGGGTGTGAGTCAGTCTAAACAATGTGGGATCCCGGGTAGTACACCTCGAACCTACACTCGTAAACCACTCTAAATGAGTAAAAATAATCTTCATGTACAGTTTGTAAGTAAAAACGGTCAATCACTGATATGGTAATAAATGAGGACATTTATTACTCCCTGTAGTTCGACCAAAGACTGAGAACTGTAAATTTTTAACGACACCCTGAAGGGACCGTCAGGTCACCAATTCTAAAGAGGAAGGTTACGAACCCTCACACCCAAACTAGGGACCAGTCCGTCGATTCTAGGGTTCACGGAGTACCAGTCTTTTTGGTTTTATATTTTATCTTCGTTGACTTTGTTTAAGTTATTTCTGAAAGTTTTAGACCAGGTGTAGTTTTCTAGAAATTATTTATTTATTTTTAACGACGATACTTATAGGAACATGGACAGAGGACGAATTAGTGTTCTGTGTAGGCATTCTATGATCGACACAACATCCCGAACATCTGCGATGTCAAACAAATATTGTTTTTAAGGGACTTAATAGTGTCTAACTCTTCTTCCGGTCCATGTAAGGTTCCAGAATTTGAGAGGACGACAGACTTAAAAGGGAGAATTGGAGAAAAGGTGTACGAGAGTCCTCACCTATCTACAATGCCCAAGTTACTGAGTATTACTGGGGTAATCCGAGTCTCTGAACCGCAAAAAATTAGTTTCGATTTTTGACATAACGAAAAGATTATTTTACCCGTAGACTCTGTAACCAGTCGTCTCAACTCACTTCTCCCTCCACAATACCTAACTCACCAAACAAAGGTGGGACTTTAGTACGGTCCATCCGCCGGTGGTTGGGGTATGACCCCTGGACCGGTATTCCACTTCCAGTCGGTTCTCCCTCCCACCGCTAAAACGGTATTCCATCCACACACACACACACAGACGAACACAAATGTCATCCCCTGTCGGTTCCATGGTAGACGGCGTACAGAAGGTCTAGTTCTACCCTCAAGAGGAAACATTACCCTCTCCCCACAACCAACTAAAGAGTGAAAAAAAAAAAATTACGTGCATTTAGAGTTAAGTGAGGTTCATTAATAGTCCTTCCAAAATTACGAAATTTACTCCATTAGCGAAGTCTCGGTCGGACTAGAGGCGGAGACATAATAACAGGGACTCCACCTCTCAGACCCGTCCCTCCCCAGTGGAGAAGGTCTTTTCAAGACTCCGTGTTCGAGGGTTTTCGTAAGTTTCCCTTTTCTCTTAATTTGTTTTTTATACTCGTAGGGATATTTATTTCGAACAGTCTCTTCGTGGGAACTCAAATGTCTTTCCTTTTGTCAAAAATTTTTTTTTTTTTTTTCTTTCTTTTCTACGGAAGGGCAATTACAAGACACCCGCTCGTGTCTGTCATCCCGTTTCAAGACCTTGACCAGTCGCTGGAGACTCAAAGACGTGTCGGTCCTCTGAGGTAAAGACCCGAGCACCGAGTAGTCGTTGGTTCTGTCTCGTAGTGAAGGGACTCTCCCAGGGGGGGTGGAGGGGCGTGGGGGAGGGTGGGGGTCGCGGTGAGGATATCAGGTCGTAGACCTTAGACTGGAACCTTTGAGTCGTGCCAAATAAAATTCTGGTTCGGTGAGTTGTTACGGGTGTGTGAGGAATGACTATCTGCTTCAAGTTTCCACCGAATCTGCCAAGGGTCTTATCTTCGCAGAGACGACGAAGGCCGTCGTGAGGGACACACTGGCTGTTCCCGCCAGAGTCGGACCGACACCCGCGGCCCGACGGAAGTGGACGGGCGCCGAGGGACGACGTGGCTGGCCACAAAAAGTAGGAAACGGGTCCGTTGGTCCCAGAGGTTTTGGACGTGTCTGTAGTCTTCTTGACCTCAGAATCCTGTCGGACAAACATCGACGACGACGACGACGATTCAGCGAAGTCAGCACTAGCTGAGACACGCTGGGTTGCTGTATTTTTAAGAATACTAAAAATTTTTACATATATCTTTAAGGGGTTCTCGTTAGTTCAAGCTTGTAAGTATAAGGTTTTTGGGGACCGGTTGCAAGGTCGTCACAGTTCGAATGTTCACACGTGTCCGAGATTACTAATGACAACTTTCCAAGTAAAACAGGGGAGGGTCGGTTTTCAATGATTTGGGATTTTGCGAAGTTTTGAATTTTGTGGTCGGATTTTTCGACAATGAAGAAAATCCTGAATAGATTAGACAAAAGTATTATAAAGTTTCTCTTCTAGGTCCGAACTAAAGTGTCTGTACATCTGAACTCCCCTTTTACTGAACAGGTTTAATCATGGACGAGGAATTCGGCCAAACGACACATTTCGATAAAGAAACCGACCGAACGGGTAAGACTTCTGCTAGACGCGGAACAGTAGGTAGTAGGTGACACATAGTAGTCGTGGGACACCGTGGCAAAGGTACGAGGCGGGTGGTGGGACCTCCGGGACGTGAGAGTGAAGGACGTGGTGACTGGGTGTGGTGAAAGGGATGTCTCACTTCAAATAGGGGTGGGAGTTGGGTCCAGTCTCCAGACAAACTTTGAAAGTTCTGTCGGGACAGTTTCCGTGAACAAGCATGTTCGTAAGACGTACGGACACGATGTTAACGGTCGCTGTAGAAGGGTCGGTCAGTGTCGTTGAAGACGAAGAGGAAGGAACAGTCAATCAATGGAAATCAGTCCAAGAAGGTCTCCGAGGACGAGGACTATTTCAGGAGTTCGTGGGTCCGGTCGTACGAGGACTGGGAAGGGAGTCTCGACCCGACCGAGGGGTAATATCAGTGGTGGGACGTGTTAACATTAGTGGACCCTGAACGCACCTCGAACAAATAGGATAACGTAATTAACACAGAAAGTGTTATTGTCGAAATACTTTAAAAGAATATATTTGTGTAGTGTCTGTCTCTGATTGTTCTGTTTTTGAAAATTTTAAAGAATGACTTTACGTGAGTGACAGTAATAGTCAAATTTTCCTAGTTTTCAAAGAACTTACATTTCGAACGTTTTTACATACGAGGAGATAATAAACGGTCGTTCTTACATATGTAGTCACTCGATTCAGGTTAAATTCTGAATCTCTTAAGTCACTACCTCGAGAAACTAGTGAAAATAAAAATAAGGGTAACAAAAATTCTTATTTTTCTTTTTACCTCCCACCAAATTTTTTTTTTTCTCGGTTTCGTTTTTCCTTTAGTACCAAGTGATTTACAGTTTTGGGACTTAAACTTGAGAAGTCTCTCGGTAGTTAGTGTCCCTTCACAAAAAAGTACTCCATTTGTGGTGTCCCGTTTCCTTACACAGTATGACCAATTCCCACCGTTTGTACTGTACTTTATCGACATCTATAACTTTTTAATTAAGGAGGATTTACTTCCCAATAGAAGAATCGATCAGGAGTCGACTAATCCTTTTAGTTTCGTCTTTGGTCGTTTTAAGACACCCAAAAGGTGACAATCTGAACGGATGACAAGAGTCACCACAAGAGACCCGAAAACCATTTACGTCTCACCGAAAACTGAACGAAAATACAATGTTTATCTTTACATATAAATCCTCTGCCACGTTTCCTTTTGGGGTCACACTGCTAAAAGAGAGTGTCTGTGGGAACCGATCAGTGACGGTGTAAAACAGTGGGTACGCACATACACACACAAACACGTACTCACACAGGGACTCGTCTACGTATACACAGATTGAGTCGAATTGTCACCAACGGGGACCGAGAACAGATACATCAAAGTGTTTCACGTAACGAAGGTGTCACAGTGATCACACTAAAAAAAAAAAAAAACGGTGTGACGTACCGAACATCTTGGAATCAAGGGCCTGGTCCCTGACTTGGGTCTGGTGTCGTCACTTTCGTAACTTAGGATTGATGACTTGGTGGTCCCTTAAGAGACAGACTACAAATTAAGATTGATAGTTGAACCGATCCGGTACCGTATATCTACAAACCGGGTTTCAGACGACACTTCCATCAAAATCTACATTAATTGTAAATCTAGTCATCTGAAACTCTTTTCGTCTATTCCACCCATCCGGAGTAGGTTAGTCAGTTTTTGGAATTCTCTTTTTTTAGAAACTTTAGGGGTTCTTTTTCCCCTAAGACTGAGATGTACCTGAAACCTGAGTTCAACTTTATAGTCGAGAAGAGACCCAAAGGTCGGACGATTGAACGTGACATCTCACCCTGAACTTTCGGAGGTGTTTGGTGTAATCAGTTAAGAAATTTTATTCAGGGAATAGATGAACAGATAGAGAGAACCAAGACAAAGAGTCCTCTTGGGTCTGATTTTGAGGTCTATTACTCGAGTACCGTGGAAAGAACACCCACCTTAGATTCGTCACGGTGGTGGTCACTGCAAGAACACTTGTAGTACCACCTAGAAGAGTTGGGGTCTGGGTATGTCACTCTGTGTCAGGAACGACAGGTCCGCGGGGGTCAGTCTTTCACTTCAGCGAGTCAGCACAGGCTGAGAAACGCTGGGGTACCTGACATCGGATGGTCCGAGGAGACAGGTACCCTAAAAGGTCCGTTATCAGGATCTCACCTAACGGTAAAGGAAGAGGTCCCCTAGAAGGGTTGGGTCCCTAGCTTGGGCCCAGAGAGCGTAATATCTGTCTGCGAAATGGCAGACTCGGTGGTCAGTCTTTTCCTTGACAGTTTGTCTCTATGACCCTTCGACTCTCCTCCGTCTGTTTTGGGTGACAAGTTACTCCGCCAGTCTCTTACAAAGACCACCCTCTTTTTTTCGAACCTTTCTCTAGAGATCTCTCTACTTTACGGAAGACCAAGAAAACCTTTTTACTCACAATCTTACTACCACCTTTCCCGGCGATCGGAACCACGAACCCTTGTACCCGACTTAAGACGGAGTCGACTAGACGTGACCACACTTGAATAATAAAGACGTAACGGCACCAAGGAGCGTAGTCTTCGGGGACGTCCTGAAATTTTACGTCACAAGACCCGGGATGGGACTCAAAGAGCCACCCAGAATTTCCGTATTATTAACGTAAAGAGTCCACTACAACTACGATTACCGGGAACCCGATGTGAAACTCTTAAATAGAATAACTCTATTCTTCATTCCTAGGGAGTGAAGATCTAACTCCCAACCCACTTGGCAACGTATACGACTAGGTATCCTAGTAAATTGGTAGTTGAAACGGGTCTAGTTTTCTTTTAGTGAGTTCCTTTCTACTTCATGAAAAATTTTTTGAAAAATAAAATATAACTCCATATCGGTTAATCCACCGAGTCAACCATTTATAAGACGGACGTAACGTCCCCTACGTCCGAGTCAACGACAGTTTTTCTCTTCCTTTACCGTTGGGTGAGGTCATAAGAACGGACCTTTTAGGGTACCTGTCTTCTCGACCCGTCCGAGGAGAGGTACCCCAGTGTTCTCAGTCTGTGTTAAATCACTGATTTGGTGATAACGTTTAACTGTTACAACACTATCAAAGTCATTTCCCTGAGTCGGTGTGTATGTGTACATAGGTAAAAGGGAGTCCCTCCACGAAATCACGGTCGGAAAGTGACCTCCTCGTCCTCCAGCGTACACTCGGGGAGGAGGGGGTTGAAGAAGTGTCGGAGTGGGTGGGTCGAAGTACCCAATGAGTCCTTTCCTTAGACCCATACCTTTCACCTGAGTTTGAGTTAAAGACGGGTAGAGAGTCCTGCTAAAAGTTAAAAAAGTTAGGTTGTCAGGGACCTTTTAAGACAAGGATATCCACACCGGTCGTCCTACGACTCCTTACTTCCTACTTACCAAGAGTAGAGTCAGTACTGGTGGAAAGACAATGGAACATTGACCTAGAGCGAAAAAGACCTTCGACCACGTCACCCCTCTGTCGTACAACTCTCTGGACGAGACAAGTCAGACAGAGTCACAGTTGTATTCCCAGGGAGACGGAACTAGCCGGGAGACAATTCTGGAGTACAAGAGGGTCTGGTCTCACCACCACCCGATAGGTAGTTGGTCGAACGGAAGGGGGGTCGAACACTCACTTTAGGGCGTTAATTTGTGGTAAAGGGACAGGGTGTCTTCTTACGTTCTACGGGAACGAAGAGTCTCGTCTCGGAGCAGGTGACTGATGAACCCCTGTTAATAAATTTTAATTTTACCCATGTACATATATTACCTAACCCGAAGGGGTCGCCGAGTCGCCATTTCTTAGACGGACGCTATGTCCTCTACGTCCTCTACTCCCAAGTTAGTGACCCAGCCTTCTAAGGGGACCTCCTCCCGTCCCGTTAGGTGACGTCATAAGGACGAACCTTTTAGGGCACCTGTCTCCTCGGACCTCCCAATACCAGGTATTTCAACGTTTCTCAGTCTGTGCTAACTTTGTTGATGCGTGAGTGTTTGTATAATAATGACCTAATAATGAGTCGGTAAATTTTCTTACTTCATTACGGCAAACGTCGTTGTACCTACCCGGATCTCTCACAGTATGACTCACTTTATCAATTCGTGTCCTCTTTATAACACACTGTAGGGAATATACGTTTTTGATTTTTGTCTACTATATTTACTTGAATAAACCCTCTTACCGTAACTTTGTACATATTATAGTATATTCTTTGCTTAGCGGTCAGATCCAAGCTACGTCCTATGTCCTACGAACCCCGACCACGTGACCCTACTGGGTCTCTCTACCATATCCCTCCCTCCACCCTCCCCCCAAGTCCTAACCCTTGTACACATGTGGGTACCGTCTAAGTATAACTACATACCGTTTTGGTTATGTCATAATATTTCATTTTAATTTTTTTTTTTTNGTTGTACCTACCCGGATCTCTCACAGTATGACTCACTTTATCAATTCGTGTCCTCTTTATAACACACTGTAGGGAATATACGTTTTTGATTTTTGTCTACTATATTTACTTGAATAAACCCTCTTACCGTAACTTTGTACATATTATAGTATATTCTTTGCTTAGCGGTCAGATCCAAGCTACGTCCTATGTCCTACGAACCCCGACCACGTGACCCTACTGGGTCTCTCTACCATATCCCTCCCTCCACCCTCCCCCCAAGTCCTAACCCTTGTACACATGTGGGTACCGTCTAAGTATAACTACATACCGTTTTGGTTATGTCATAATATTTCATTTTAATTTTTTTTTTTTGATTTACGTTTCATCCGTCTTCCTTACTTTTTTTTTTTTTGTTTGTTTGTCTTAATCTAAGTGTCTGAATCTCTTGTTTGAATTGCTAACGGTCTCCCTTCCTGGGTCCCTTCCCTATCAATCCTCAAACCCTACCTGTACATGTGTGATGAGATAAATTTTACCCATTGGTCGTTCCCGGATGACATGTCTTATCCCTTGAAACAAGTTACAATTCACCGTCGGACCTCCCCTCCCCTCAAACCCCCTCTTACCTATATACATATACATACCGACTCAGGGAAACGACAGGTGGACTTTGTGTGTTGTAACAATTGACCGATATGAGGTTATATTTTATTTTGTAAAATTTTTATTTATTTATTTTACTTGGACTTTTAGACGAAGGACTCCGGTAGTTTAGGTTTAAACCCCCGGTCTCGGAGTAGTGGACGTAAATTCTCTTTGAGACCAGGGAATCCGTTCTCTAACGGAACAGAAATCCCTGGCCTGTCCGAAGTCTCGTTCCTCCGCAGGAGAGACGGAACGGGTGGCGAGACATGATCCGACAGAAATGGGAAGTCGGTTGTGTAAGTGACGATGAGGTTCTCACCCAAAGAATCTGGTAGCGTCTCTTCCACCCCTTACCCCTCCGTCTTTTCGAGGGTCCGTTAGAGTTGGTCTCTGGTTCATCTCCCTTCTTCTCGGTCGGGGGGTCCGTTAAACCTGCCACCGCACAAGTGGGTACACTACGATAGTGTCCCCAGTCTTCACTAGGAGAAGGTATCTCGCGTACCAGGACGTCCCGTGACTATTAGAAGAGGTGACACTACACGGACGGAGTAGGAGGTCTGACTTAGACTTTTGAGGTCCTCCCTTGTCCCAAGAGATGTCTGAAGAGTGGAGACACATACGTGCTGGGGAGGTGTTTGTGACTGTCTGGGGAACCATCACCACCACCAAATCAGGATCCAGTGCGGACTGAGGACGCTGGGGTACCTGATCCCGAGCGGTCCAAGGAGACAGGTACCCTAAGAGGTCCGTTCTTATGACCTCACCCAACGGTAAAGGAAGAGGTCCCCTAGAAGGACTGGGTCCTTAGATTGGGCCCAGAGGACGTAACGTCCGTCTAAGAAATGTCTGACTCGATGTTCCCTCTGAGACCCCTCCGGACGATTTGTTCCTAACGATGGGACATAAGCTCTTGTGAATTGACGGGGACCCCTAAGGTCCCACCCGACCTAGGGTCCTGAGACTCCACCAAACCATCGTTCTCGTCCTCCGAAACATCGTGTAAAACTAAGTCTTAGAGAAACCCGGACAGGTCACCGAGAGGACCTTCCGTCGGATTTGGGTAGCCCAGGGTGTGTCATAGAGGGAGGTGTCCACGGACCGTGTAGGGTCGGGTTAGGAGTCACCTTTCGAGTGATTTCACTGAAGCTCCGACGGGTTTCAAGACGTCGGTTCCTTTGCGGTTCGGACCCTAAGGGTTTTGACCAGTGTCTCCACCTTCTCCTCCATAACCCCGACGAAATCTTAACCGTAGTCCGTCCAGTCGAGGTCGAGAGGGGATGAGCTGAGGAGGTTCCCTGGGGGTGTTTAAGTGTCGTGACACGGGGGCCCAGTCGGACGTCGGTCGTCCGTCCTCTGTAAGGACGTCTCGTGTCTCGACGGGGTAGTCACTCCACCCAAAGACCTGGTGGGGGTACTACTGGGACCGTCGTGGTAGTGTCCTAGTGAACGTATAAACCTCTACAAGATCTTAGTCCTACGGTGAAACTTTGAGGTCTTTGAGACTCAGTCACCAAGAGTCGACTTACACTAAAACGGGGGAGGGGTGGGGGTCCTTTGTAAACCGACACGGACCTTCTACAAAAACCAACAGTGTTGACCCTCCTTCTGCACGATAGCCGTAGATTACCCATCTCCGGACTGAAAGACGTCACATGTCTTGTCAGAGGTGTCCTCTCTTAAAAGACCGGGTTTTACGGTTTCCACCAATACACCGTCGGACGTATCCTCCCCTCAAACCTTCTCTTACCTATGTACAAATACATACCGACTCAGAGATACGACAGGTGGACTTTGATAGTGTCGTAACAATTGACCGATATGGGGTTGTATATTATTTTTTCCAAAATTCTTAATTATGTCTTTCGTTCTTTAGGACGAGATATACGAAAAAATTTTGGAATTAAACAAAAATCACTAAGTCAAGTTATCTAGAGGATGAATATCGGAATACAGAGGTTCACAACACACACAGGGGTGGGGGTGGGTGGAGGAGTGGGGTGGGATGGAACCGACTACCTACCTCAGGATCTGGACACGACTAGGGTGGACCGAGGTCCACCAAACACAAACACAGGATCAAACTCAGAAAGGGTTTCGCTCTGTTTAAAAGCAATGTAATCAAGTAAACCTCTGTCGACGTCCTTCGTGAATGAGTCCCTCTTCCCTCCTCCTAACTACTTCACACGCGGTACCAAGACACCCGTGGACCCCGAGTCAGGAAGACCCTTGTGAGGTCTCTACACGTTAACGGGGTACCTCATTCTTTCTGTCTCTAGGAGTCAGGTCCGAGGAGAAACCACTCCCCACTGGAACCCGTAACAAAGGGGTCGAAAAGGACTGTAACCTCAGACCCGGACGAACCTCCACCAGACGTTCTCCCCGTCCGTCGGAGACCTCACCCGTTCCCGGTTCCTGTTCCGAGAGTGAAAACGATTAGGGTGACTGGAGGGGGTCGTTTGTACTTGTAGTGTGACATTGGTAGAGGTAAAGGGGTATTTGAGGACTTGTCGTCACTAGTACAGAAGGTCGAAACACAAGGGTCTGGACCTCCGGACCATGGGAGTTCTCTATTGACAATGTTCTTCCTTTCTTGACTTATGGTCGTTGTGGGTTCACCGACTACTTCCCTAGTTTGTGGGTGCACCGACTGCTTCCCTAGCCAATGAAGTAAAGGTGACTGGGACAGACCAAACAATTGTATTATTCTTTATGTGACACTTTCGGTTGAAAGGTTAGGTGGAACCATTTTGACATCATAAACTTTTAAGTGAGACACGAGTCATAACTAGGTGTCTGTCTTTCTCTTTTACCCATATTGAACTAGGACGGTTTCCTCTGGTCGTAGATTAACTCTTCTGAGACCTATCGTCGTGGAGGCCACTTACACAAGACATCCACGTAGACGGACTTGAACCGATCTCCATTCGACGCACATTGATTGATCCCCTCTTTTAGTTTCAGTATCCCTAAATATTCTTAAACTTGGTAGTAGGGTGGTAGAGGTGTAAAAAGGAAGTTGTAAAACAACACTTTACAAAGTTTATTTGACTTTTTGGTTTTCTTATAACGTCATTTTCGGTTATGCGTACGGCAGATCTAGGATGGTACGGGTAAACTGGGATGACGAAATAGTGTATAGGTAGGTAGAGCGGTGGACAGATGGGAGGTCGGTGGGAGAGTAGGGATGCAAGATGGAAAGTCGAGATACTGGTTCAATTGTCCAACATCGAAGGACGACGTAAATAAGTCCCTTCTGTCTCAGATCTGTATTGTTCGTTGTGTTTATACGTTTTTCTCAAGTCTAACTTCTTTCGTTTGGTAAATACTCTTCCGAAGGGACATCGGTCTACCATTCTCTAAATTTCAATATCTAACAAATGTTGACACCGGTTCGGTGTTAAGAGTAAAGTTGTAGGACCCTCAACCATTGAGGTCATTCATGTAACATCCATTAAATCAGTATCGTCTTACAACAAAATCCTGAATTCTCTTTCCCGATCTGGATACTCCCAACTACCCAGAGAAACACGTTACCAGAGGAGTCGTCTCGGACGGTAAACACCAAGACTGGTAATGTTCTACCACGGGTTCTTTTAGCACGACTTTTAATACTCACACCCGAAATCAACGACCTTTAAAATAACGAATTATAAAACCTTTAAGTTGATAAAGGTATCCATAATAAGTCGTATATAGTACCTTGAGTTATTCTACTTATTCTAATCCAGTGTCAATGCCCGTAAAGACTCGGGAATCAGTGAATTCCTTCGATACCTAACAATCGTTAACAACTGTATTAGTTTCCAAACTCTTACCTTTCTTTACTGACTCTGTGTTGTGTTATTTATAATTTTTCTATTTCTTTATCCTTTCCTGTTTATCCGGTGGTCGATAAACTTTTCAGAAAACTTTTATTTTGATAAAACTTTCATTATTTACATCTGTCTCTTTATTTATTTTTAACTCTCTTTGACTAAGTTTTGGTCTTTTTGTTTTCGTCGTTTGATAATTTTTATACTTTCTCGTCTTGTGTCTTTATTGTACAATTGATATTCGCGACGTACGTATCGTTCTTGGTCCGTGTTCCAACTTGTACAAAAAAATAGTAATAATGTCGTCGATCCTCAAATTGTCTCATTGGACACAAACAAAACCAACGTTACTGTGTTTTCTCTCTGACTTCCTACTGATTACTACTATTAACGACGTCCTTCTCCACTCTTAGGTCTTAGTATTGGATTTCTCAAGAGAGAGGATAGAACTCGTACACTCGTAGAGGAGCTGAAGATGGTGATGACCATAGTCTCCTTCGGTTCAGGTTCAGGGGTGAACGGGGTAACGAAGTGTACGCCAGTAGTGTTTGAACAAGAATAGTCGGAGGGTCCTCTGTTTATATAACGTTGCGAGTTCTTTATACGTAATCAATTACGAAGGTCCACGTGATTTTGGGTAGTACGCTCTGTAATTGATTCCAGTATAGAGGTAGGGGACGTGGACCGGAGGAACCTTTCTCGGAAGAGGTCCCTGACAGAGGGAGAGTAGGATGATCTACCAACAGTTTATAACATTGTTGAAGATGTCTTATCCTGTCTCATTTACATTGGGTCCACGTTCGACAATCTCACTTAAAGGTCCGAAGCCACTTCTAATAGGAATTTGGTTTTAAAAAGTAAAATGGTTACTCAAAGTTTTTGAACACGTTTAAATGTTTTTACTGAATGATACTATTATCAGTAATGGACCGTGAAGTACATTGATCGAATATATTTGTGAATTTGTCCTGTTCGGAGTAAGTAATATGTTCTTATGGCTAGTGTCATTCATGTAATATTATGAATTTTGACTTCCTTGAAAAACTGGTTGGGTTATCGTCCCTGCTAATTTATTAAATCCCTAACGTCACTTCTACGGGGAAGTCAACTTATCTTTTCATCTACACTGTGTCTCAATGGTTTTTATTTTTACCCTGAGAGTTTTGTTATATCAAGGGAGAACGTTATACTTCTCCCGGTCTGGGTATTATCTAAGTTTCCATAAACTCCAAGAGAAGAAGACATTTTCTGTGATTGGTCACCTGTAAAGTGGTAAAGTTAGAGAAGAACTTGTACATCGGACCTCTTGAGACCTTACGTCACTCCCGACTTAGTTTCTTCTCCGAGACCGGCCTTCTTCGGTCTACCACCTGTCCTAAGGAGAGGTCGAGGGAAAGGGGAGACGTGACCTGTGTGCGTCGCCCGTCGATCCGAAGGTACCCGGGGTCCCTCCCGGACCGTGGGTGGTCTGACAAGGAGACTCTTACCCCGATACTGTCCACGGTCTTTGTAGGATGCACGTACGATCCAGTGAAATAAGTACAGGTCGAGAAACTCTGTGGTACCTGGTATCGGACGGTCCGAGGAGACAGGTATCCTAACAGGACCGTTCCTATGACCTCACCCAACGGTATGGGAGGAGGTCTCCTAGAAGGGCTGAGTCTTTACCTTGGTGCAGGGAATACAGAGGATGTAACCGTCCGCCCAAGAAATGGGGATCGCGGTGGACCCTTCGGGTCTTTGTGGACACACACACAATCAGCGAGTCAGTACAGGTTGAGACCGCTAAGGGTACCTGACATCGGGTAGTCCGAGGAGACAGGTACCTCAAAAGGTCCGTTCTTATGATCTCACCCATAGGTACGGGAAGAGATCCAATAGAAGGGTAGGGTCCCTAGCTTGGACCCAGAGGACGTAATATCCTTCTAAGAAATGGTAAACTCGATGTTCCCTTCGGGACATGTAGGACTTCCCGAGACATTGTGACACTGTGGGACAACGTCCCCACCGAGAATTAGTCTTATGAAGGGATACACTTAAGGAGGTTTTCGAGGACGGTGTGTGTCCTATTTTTACGTTTAAGGAGTGGACCAACCATTACTGACCGGGGAATCTCCGTCGGATTAGTACAGAATTAGGGACCTTAGATACTTATACAATGGACGTACACCAACGTACACCTTAATTCCTGGTGTAGAGAGTCACCTTTTTGTCTATAGGACGTTCCACTGTGCCCTACAATAAAAGAAAACTTAGGTAGTCTACCCGGGGGACACTCAAGTCTGAGTCCGGGAGGTCTCGTAGACCCGGGTGAGAGGGAATCTCATGACTCACCTTGTCCGTCAGACGTAGGTCCACTGGGGGAACAAGAGTCTTCAATTTGTAGAGGACTTCCGGGGGACTGTATAGTGTCAGAGGGGAACGTAAGATAAAGGTCCAGAGACAAGAACGTGACGCTTGAGTCTAGATATGTCGGGTAGTGATCCTTGACACAGAAGTCCTTCTCTGTTCGCAGGAAACATCAGATGGAAGACGTTTCCTCAATCCTTCTTTTCTGATGAGTCTTTAAGAGGACTACGTCCTGTACAAACGTAAAAAGTCTCTGTCTCTTTCGACGGAGCTCCTTCCTCTTATTGGTGTACTTGTTTGCGTGTCCAATTCGGCTTGTAATCGAAAAATAAATTGTTTGGGTTCGTAACTTTTACAGGAACGAAACTTCTAGTAGGAACTTTTCATAGGTCTTACCCTTTAGGACTGGAGGACTACATTAAATACAAGTACAAGAAGTAAAGACGACTACCGGAACAAGAATGGGTAGTAAAGTTTCACGGACTTTTGAATTTCTTTTTCATTTCTTTTCACCGACATAAGTATCACAGTCCTTTCAGAATTCGTAAAGTATCAATAGTAAAAATTGTAACAGTTTCGTAAAGAGGGTTGATGACAGAAATTGGTAAGGAGGACGTGATGTCAGTTCGGTCTCTCCGAAGTTCTACGTTCACATCCTTCTAGGACTAGAGTGGAGGATGGTACCAGTGTTTTTTGGATGTTTATGTATCCTTTATTCAGGGAATCTTTCTCTGGATTTTGGGTCTCGGAGGTGTCGTTTCCCATTTTCCTGTCGTAGATTTACCCATTTTCTCCGTCTCTATGTCCGAACGGTTCCTTTTTGGATCTAGGGTGGATTTAGTCCTCTCTAGTGTTTCCATACCCAGAAAAGGGGTTTCTGACTCCCTAGACTCGAAGTGTAGACTATGAGGTTGGAGAACTAGGACATGTCCTCTCTACTCGGGGGTTTTGTGGACCGAAACCTTTGGTTGTTCCTTGTACAGGCCCTTTCGATGTCTTAATGTCCCTTACCTCTTGGGTGAGAATTGTCCTAGTACACGTTTTGAGTGAGTTAGAGTTTTTATCGAATTTTGTGGTCTAAATTTTCGTATACCCGGTATCCACTTCTTCTGGGTGAATGATTAGAACTTCGTAGACGACCTTTCCTTCCTTATTCAACGTTCTGAAGCATCCCCGACTCAGTGAGGAGGTTCTGACACTTTCTATCTATTATATGGATTACAACGACAACGACAACAAGTCAACAGGTCCGTACACACTGAGAAACGGTAGGGTACCTGACGTCGTACGGTCCGGAGGGACAGGGAGTGGTAGAGGACCTCAAACAGATTCAAGTACAAGTAACGTAGTCACTACGGTAGGTCGTAAGAGTAAGAGACTACGGGAGAAGAGGAAGACGGTAACCAAAAAGGGTACATCGATTATGTGTCTTTATTTGTCTCTTCTGTCTTTATTTTATTTTATTTTATTCTTCTGTCTTCTTATACAAGGTTAGCTTTTTTTGTTCTGTTTCGGAGTCCTTTTCTTGATTGAGTTTGTATCTATTCGTTCGATAGACCATTTCTTAAGTTTTATTACCAGTATTCTTACGAGTGTCTTGAACCCTTTTCTTACCTACTTGAAGTTGTTTTTCTATCTTTTATGTTCTTTAATGGTTTGTCTTCAATATAGGTTTGACTTGTTGTGTGGTTTCCCCACGTTGTCGTCTGACCTATACCATCTTTTTACTTAGTCACTCTACCTTCCGTTTTGTTACCTTAAGTGGGTCAGTCTCGTCGTTTTACTTTTTTCTTAAAACTATTCACTTTTATAGAATTTCCTGGAAACCCTGTTGTAGTCCACCTACAACATAACATTCCAAGGTCTACCTCTTTCTTATGTTAGGTCATAAGAACGGACCTCTTAGGGTACCTGTCTCCTCGGACCGTCCGACGTCAGGTATCCCAGTGTGTCTCAGCCTGTGCGGACTTCGTTGAATCGTGTTCCAGGGTCTTCTTTTCTTTCCCTTTCCCGGTCTTTTTAATAAATCTCTTTATCACCGACTTTAAAAGGGATTAAACCATTTCTTTTACCCGTAAGTTCAGATCTTTCGAGTCTTTTATGTTTATTCTACTCGTAACATTAATTTTTCTATTTGCAATTTCTTTCTGAAAATTTTCATCGTCCTCTTTTTGTTAGACAATTTATATTCCTTTTACGGGGTTTAGTCATCTAAAAAGTCGTCTTTAAAAATGTTTGGTTTTCCCTTATCATACGGTATAAGTCACGACTTTTCTTCTTTTTGAAGTTTGGTTCTTAAGAGACAACTCGTTCCAAAAGTGAGTCTTAACTTCTTCTCTAGTTCCCAAAGGACCTCTCGTTTCTTAGGTACAGGGGTACTATTCGTTTCAATTTTTTTTTTTTTCAAATAGTGGTAATTTCATTGAGACGTTCTTTATAATTTCCCTAAAGAAATTCGACTTTCTTTACCGTGATTAATTATTATTCTTTTGTATAATTTCATTTTTAGAGTCACCTTTACTGTTATATATTATATATAGTATTATGTCATTCAGGAGATTTATGTTTGGTAGTTCAACGTTTGAAAGTTTCTACGTTTGCACGTTCGGTAGTTTCAGTCCACGCTCACTTTGACGTTAAACGGGAGGTAAAGGATAACGACTGTTAGGAAGTCGAGATGGTAGAGGGTTGAGGAGAGAGAGGAGATCACTCATTGATAAGAACGGACAAATGAGTTACGGTCGGGGACTTACCGTCGACGATATGACACGATAACATGTAAATTGCCATGATATGAAATTCTAATTTTTACAAAAGAAATAAAAAAAACACAAACAAAAAATACATAATAAACACACTTTTCATAAAATTTGGGTGATATCATGTCATGATATATCGGTTAATACAATCAATTGGATTCAATTGACACAACCTGAATCCTTACTCGAAACCCTTATCTTAAGTAAGTACACATCCCCTGAATGACATTTTATTTCTATCACCCAGTTTTCATCATTTATAATGATGTTAATATTATTAGTTCCCTATGTATTTTATTTTACCCCATTTTACACAATAGTTTTAATATTTGACGCCTCGACACGAATCAACGAGTCAGTACAGGTTGAGAAACGTAGGGGTACCTGACATCGGACGGTCCAAGAAGACAAATACCACTAAGAGGTACGTTCTTATGACCTCACCCAACGGGACGGGAGGAGGTCCCCTAGAAAGGTCGGGTCCCTAACTTGGGTCCCGAGGACGTAGTGTTCCCTCAAGAAATGGCAGACTCGGTGGTCCCTTCGGGTTCTTATGACCTCACCCATCGGATAGAGAAGAGGTCCCCTAGAAGGAATAGGTCCTTAACTTGACCCCAGAGGACGGAAAATCCTCCTAAGGAATGGTCGACTTGATGCACCCTTCGGGTTTTATACCACCCCATCTCATTTTCCTATTTCAAAACCTTACAACGATGGTTAATTTTGTCCGATGTTAAATGTATCCTACAATATACACTTGAAGTATCTTTGGTGTTTCTTTTTTCGAATATCATTTATTTTCTTTTACTCTTTTCTTACATTGTGATTTCTTTTGGTCGTTATGTACTCCATTCTTTCTTTCTCTTCTTCTTTCAATGTCTCTATTTGATGTATTTGTCCGTGTTTTGTTAATTGTTTAACAGTTATTCATACATGTATGTTATTAATTTGCATTTTACGATTTAAGTGGTTAGTTTGGTATCTCGTTGACTTACCTATTGTTTTGTTCTGTGCAGATATACGACGGATGTTCGGTGAAGTCTCTTTCATGCATTTCTTACTTTCCTACCTTTTTCTATAAGGTATGTTTACCTTTACTATAGACCTCGTCGATATATGAGTATGGCCTCTTTTATTTGAAATTCTGTTTCTCACATTATTTTTCTGTTCGTTTTATAACGTGTTGCTATTTCCCTAACTAGGACATTCTTCTATATGAAAATATTAAATATTCACATGTACGTGGTTATATCAAAGTGGTTCTATATATTTCGTTTACATTTGTAAAATTTCCCTTTTAACATTTGCTGTTTTATTATCGTCTTTTTATCTTATTTTATTATTTCATTTGTTTTATTATCACGTTCTCATTTTCATGATTATCATTATTGGGGTGAATGTAGTAAATTACCCGAAGGGTACACCGAGTCTGCCATTTCTTAGACGGACATTACGTCCTCTATACCCAAGCTAAGGACTCAGTTTTTCTAGAGGACCTCTTCCCTTACCGTTGGGTGAAGTCATAAGAACAGACCTCTTAAGGTACCTGTCCGATGTTAGGTACCCCAACGTTTCTCAACCTGTGTTGACTCACTAATTGTTATTTAGTTATCTATCTAGTAGGTTTGTCTTTTAGTCATTCCTTTGTAGTCTGAATCTGTTGTATAATCTAGTTATTTGAAGCGTAAATATCTACCTTGTAAGGTAGGTTTTCGTCGTCTTATGTGTAAGAAGAGTTTACGTATACTTTGTAAGAGATCCTATACACTGTATAACCCAGTATTCTTTTCTCGGTTATTTAAGTTCTAACTTTAACATAGTTCGTGGAGAGGTTGACGTTACCATAATTACGTCTTTAGTTAGTGTTCACCCTTCTTTGAGTTTCGGTGTATTTGTACTTCTAATTTGTTGTACGATGACTTTTGGTTCTTCAGTACCTTCTTTAATTTCCTTTTTAGTTTTGTATGATCGTAGTTTTATGAGGGTGTATACGATTTTCTATTCAAGTATCGTTAGATGGAGTTCTTTTTAGTGTTTACTTTTTAGATTGGAATGAAGATTTCTTCAAAAAAAAAAAATTTTTACTTCGGGTTTTAATCATTTTCCTTCTTTTGTCGTTTCTAGTCTCGTCTTTTATTATTTTATCTTCGATGTTCCTTTATCTTTTCTAGTTAGTTTGATTGTCGGTCAACAATCTTTTCTGTTTTAGTTGTGTGGAAATCGACCTGAGTTGTCCTTTTATTCTCTTAACTTTATTTATTTTAGTTTCTACTTTCTTTAAAGTTGATTATGTATCTTCATGTTGTAAAGTATTTTCTGACGATGTTAGTGAATATGTTGTTGTTAAATCGGGTTGGATCTCCTTTACCTATTTAAGGATCTTTGTATATTAGAAGGTTCTGATTCAGAACCTCCTTATTTTTTAGACTCATCTGTCTAATGATCATTCCTTTAACGTTATTATTAGTTTTAGAGGGCTGTTGACTTTCGGGTCCTGATCAACCAAAGTGAACACTTAAGATGTTTTATAAGTTTCTTCTATGATGAATGGGAAGAGTTTAAGAATAATTTTACACTTCCCTTCACTTTGGAAGGTTTGTGTAAAATATTTCGGTCGTAATGGGAGATAACCCGAAGGGAACACTGTCGACCATTTCTTAGGTGGGCGTTACGCCCTCCGGACCCAAGTTAGGGACCCAATCCTTCTAGGGGACTTCTTCTCTTTCCGATGGGTGAGGTCATAAGACCGGACCTCTTAAGGTCCCTGACATGTCAGGTCTCCAGTGTTTCTCAACTTGTACTGACTCACTAAAAGTGAAGGTCGGGATATGGTTTTAGTCTGTTCCTGTGGTGTTTTTTTTATTTTAATGTCGGATTATAGGAATTTACACCCCCGAGGTTTTAGTGACGTCTACCACTAACGTCGACATTTTATTTTTCTGATAGTGAGGAACCTTCCTTTCAATACTGGTTGGATTTGTCGTATAATTTTTCGTCTCTATAATGAAACGGTTGTTTCCAGGCAGATCAGTTCCGATACCAAAAAAAGGTCTCCAGTACATACCTACACTCTCAACTTGACACTTCTTTCGACTCGCGGTTTCTTAACTACGAAAACTTCACACCACAACCTCTTCTGAGACCTCTCAGGGAACCTGACGTTTCTCTTGGTTGGTCAGGTACGATTTCCTCTGGTCAGGACCCACAAGGAACCTTCCTGACTACGATTTCGACTTTGAGGTTATGAGACCGGTGGAGTACGCTTCTCAACTGAGTAACCTTTTCTGGGACTACGACCCTCCCTAACCCCCGTCCTCCTCTTCCCCTGCTGTCTCCTACTCTACCGACCTACCGAAGTGGTTGAGGTACGTGTATTCAAATCCACTTGAGGTCCTCAACCACTACCTGTCCCTCCGGACCGCACGACGTTAAGTACCCCAACGTTTCTCAACCTATACTGACTCACTGACTTGACTTGACTTGACTTGACCAGGAATTATTTGTGTCTACGTTTTTAGGAGTTGTTTTACCATCGTTCGGTTTAAGTTGTTTGGTTATGTTATAACATTTCATTAATTGGAGATTAATTTTATTTATTTAAACATAATTTTTGTAATTTTTCCAGTATGTGGTATAAGTTCCCCCTAAATAAGGTCCCTACGTTCCTACAAGTTGTAGTTGTTTAGGTAGTTATACTGTGTAATTACTAATTATGTAATAATTGTTTTACTTGTTATTTTAGTATACTAATAGAGTTATCTACGTTTTTCATAAACTGTTTTAATTGTAGGTAAGTACTATTTGTCAGCGTTGTTTGACCCATATCTCCCTTGTATGAAGTTGTATTATTTCCGGGAGATACTGTTTGAGCGTCGATAGTTATCACCACTTTTCGATTTTCGAAAGGGACATTATAGTCTTTACTCTATTCCTACGGGTGAGACCGGTAAAAATTAGTTGTGTCATAACCATCAAGATGGGTGTCGTAATTTGTTCTTTTTCTTTATTTTTCGTTGGTTTGAATTTTCCTTCTTTATTTTACAGTGATAAAAATCTACATTATATATCTTTTGAGATTTCTAATGTAGTTTTTCCAATTTACTTAAGTCATTTTAAAGCTATATTTTAGTTATTTGTCTTTAGACACCGTAAAGATGTCTGATTATTGTTTAGTAGTCTTTTCTTTAAAATTTTTAGGGTAAATGTTATCGTGGTTTTTCTTATTTAATCAACCCTTGTTTAAATTGGTTCTTCAACTTTTCGGATATGTTGACTTTTGATTCTGTGAATACTTTCTTTCGTTTTATTTACCTTTCTGTAGGGTACAAGTACCTAATCTTCATAATTATAACAAATTTACAGGTATTATGGATGTTGCTAGACTTCTAAGTTACGTTAGAAATAGTTTTAGGGTTACCGTATAAAGTGTTTTGATCTTGTTTATGAGATTTTTAAAATGCCTTGGTGTTTTCTAGTATTTATAGGTTCTGTTAAAATTCCTTCTTGTCTCAACCTCTATAGTATGTAGAACTAAAGTCTCATACGATTGTATATAGTTATCATATCTCTCCTCGATACCATTAGACTTGTCATACTACACAGTCAGTGTCAGTACAACTGAAAAAACACTGGGGTACCTGACATCGGACGGTCCGGGAAGACAGGTACCTTAAAAGGCCTGTTTTTATGACCTCACCCAACGGTAAAGGAGGAGGTCTTGTCATACTATGACCGTTTTTTTTTTTTTTTAACTTATCGTCTTGAGTGTGTATATACCTTTTTAATACCGTTCCCTTTCTTGTATGTTACTTTTTTCCTAAAAGTTGTGGTAAGAAGTTATTTACCACAACTCTTTTGACCTGTCAGGTACGTTTTTTGTTGTTGTTGTTGTTGTTGTTTGATCTAGTGATAGAATGTTGTAATCTGGACTTTTGTATTTTAAGGATTTTCTTTTGTATCCGTCATTGATGTGAAAAAAAACACCAGACTAAGGTTTCCGTTCCCTTTGTTTTCGTTTTTATTCGTTTGACCTGATATAGTTTGATGTCTCGAAGACGAGTCACTTCCTTTATTAGTAGTTTGACTTTTCCGTTGGGGAGATTACCCTCTTCTACGAACGTTTAGTACATAGACTATTCTATGAACGTTCGGTATACAGACTATAGATTTTCTATAAATATTTGGAATATACTGAGTTGTTGTTTTTCTTTGTTGGGTGAATTTTTCCTTCATAAACTTGTCCGTAAAAAGGTTTCTTGTGTATGTCTACCGGTCGTCCGTGTACTTTTCTAAAAGCTGTAGTGGTCAATAACCTCTTTACGTTTAGTTTTGTGTTACTCTGTGATGGAGTATGGACAATTTTACTGATAATACCTTTTCTGTTCTTCGTTGTTTACAACTTCTCCTACACCTCTTTTTCCCTCAGAACGTGTGTCCACCGCCCTTATATTTAGCTATGTCGGTGATACTTCTTGTCTTACCTCCCAGGAGTTTAAATTCTGACGTTGATGGTATAATAGGTCGATAAGGTGATAACCCATAAATAGGTTTTTTGTCCTTTTGTGATTAAACTTTTCTATAGACACAAGTTAACATAGTAATAAATGTTGACGGATCCCCAGTGCTTCTCAGCCTGTGCTGACTCGCTGAAGTGAAAGTGAAAAGTGAAAGTACGTAACTTCTTCCTTTACCGTTGGGTGAGGTCACAAGAACGGACCTCTTGGGGTCCCTGCCCCCTTGGATCACCCGACGGCAGATACCCCAGTGTGTCTCAGCCTCTACTGACTTCGCTGAATCGTCGTCGTCGTCGTCTCTACCTTTGCACCTTCGTGGGTTCACGAGTAGTCACCTACCTGATTGCTTCCTACGCCGTGAATGTACACACGTACGACACACGGGTCCGTGAGCCCGTACAGGTCGAGAAAGACTGGGGTACCTGACCTCGGACAGTCTGAGGAGACAGACACCCTAAAAGGTCCATTCTGATGACCTCACCCAACGGTAAAAGAGGAGATCCTCGAAGGACTGGATCCCTAGCTTGGGTATAGAGGACGTAACCGTCCATCTAAGAAATAGTAACTCAGTGGACCTTTCGGACACACACACACACACACACACACACACACACACACACATCATGATGAGTCGGTATTTTATACTTTACTTTAAAACAGTAAAGGTTGTTGTACCTAACTGGATCTCCCATAATACGATTCACTTTATTTAGTTTACCTCTTTCTATAGTAAGTATAATTTCTTTTGACATTTTTTGTTTGTTTGTTTGTTTTAATTTGTTTTGTTTGAGGATCCATGTCTCTTTTTCTAATCACCACTAGTCTCCCCTTCCCCCAACTCCCCTCCCACTTTGATAACTTCCCCCAGGTGGAATACCACTACCTACCGTTGATCTGAACACCGATACTGTTGGGATATCACATACGACGACGACGACGACGATTCAGTGAAGTCAACACAGACTGAGACGCTGGGGTATCTACCGTCGGGCGATCCGAGGCGACAGGGACCCTAAGAGGTATCTCCACCGTATTATATTAAAACACACGGACTTTGACTATATTACCCTCTCCCCTTCTTTCCGTCCTTCCTCCCTGTCTTCCCTCTGTTCTTTCTTTTTTTCAGCACCAGTCATTTCCTTAGGTAAAGGTTAGTAGTAATACAAATTACCTTTTGTAGACTTTTTTTCTACGTAGGTATTGGCTTCGTGCAACGACCTGTGGATTTTGATTGATCAAGTTAAAAAAATTTTCCCTGTTTGATGACTACGCACCTTGTTGTATTTTACTTAGAGTTTTGTCACACAGTTTATTTTCTCCAGTTTGGCTTCATTATTTTTGTTTTCGTCTTTAGTAATAATACTTCTTACCTAAAGGGGTCGAGTGGTTGGATCCCCAAGTGGGTGGAGGGAGGGTGCCCGGACAAAGCCTTTGGGGACTGCCCAGACACTCGGTGACGTTCCGACTGTCGACGTCCTCCGTCACCAGGACCGAGGGTGTGTGGGACGAGTGGTGTCGACCGGTGTAGGACGGGACTGAGTCCGGTAAGACTAGAGTCAAGGACCTTCGGTCAACTTAGACTCCTCCCTCTGTCAGAGGAAAAGAGACGGGGTTCCGCCCCGGTAACTACTCCTAGACCTCTAGGGGACGGGGAAGGACCCTCGGTGGTCCCAGGACAGTGGTCTAAGACGTGTGGACTCGGACTAGACACCACCCGAAGAGGTGGACAGTGGACCGATTCGGTAAGGGGAATTGAGCCCTGGATGTCAAGGGACACTACATGAACGGATATTCGGTGGAGTCTCGGTTTCAAAAATGGGGTTATTCCGGTAAACTCAGGATTGAGTAATGTAACGACGGTCCGAATACCCCCGAGAACTCCGTGAGTGTCGGGACGAGATCCGTGGGTCGGGTGTAGGGTGTCGTTCGACTGGAGACGGGTAGTAGGGTCAGGGGTAAGGACGGTGTGAGACGTCACGGGGTACGAACGGGAAACGGGACAGACCTAGGGTTCCAGGAGTCAACGAGTCTTTGGAGTCTTTGGACCCCCGAAGTAGTAACAGGTACCCGAAGAACGGTGGTCGATGGTAAAACCTCGATAATAATCTCACTTTTGAAGGAACCTATAAATTAATTTCTTCATCGATATGTTCATTAAACGGAGGTACAGTGTCCTCGTGACTAATCTGGGACCGGAACCGGTATAAGTCGATTCTGAGAGTCCTAGGGTCCCGTACCGTCCGATGACCCGCGGGGTAGAGGGACTACCGTGTGGGCCAGAGGGGGTTGACTTTACGGTCCATACGGATTTCGGTGTCGAGGAGAGAAGGGTGACGTAACAATTGCTGGTGGGTCAGGAACGGGACACCAGTGAGAGTTCGGACAGAAAGGTAGATGGCGAATGTGAAATAAAGAATCTCATTTTCTGTTAAAAGTTTGTGGGTAAATAGTACAAACCGAAGTCGAGAGGGACAATAGAACGACACTAAGTCTAAGTCCAAACTAATTTATTTCGAAACCGTCCCTGAGCTGACCCCCACCCTTCACACCTTCAACAACCCCTGAACTGGCTCCTCACTACGACGACGATTCAATGAAGTCAGCACATCATCACCTGTTACTTGAGGATGGACCCCCTTCTTCCCATTTCTGCACCCTCTACTTACGTCGTCAGGGCATCCTTCCCTCGGCACCTCCTACACGTCCTCTCCCTCTCCTTACGGCCCTCGGTCACACTCCTTCGGGCGGGCACTGTTCCAGTGCTCCTTCCTTCGACTGTACGCGTTCCGCACGAGTCTGAAGTCCCTGGGGAGACCTTTAAGGATTCGTACATGGGGTTGTTTTTAGACGGCCGAAAACACGAGACGAAAAGGTGAGAATACTGTAAAAGACCTTTTTCAGTTAAGTCCCGAAATCAGAAGACGTAAACTTTCTCACAAAGTTAGGTTTTGGGGGAGACTACCGAAAGATCGGACGGACGTCCTGAGCACGTCGACGCGCACACTAACTCCGGAGGACTGGCGTCCTCCGTGTCCTTCGAATTTTGTAGGATCCTTACATCCTCGAAGGCTCCTCAGTTTTAGAAATCTTATCCTGACTAATTTTCAAAGTAAACAACTCAGTTACGAACGACGGTTTAAAAGTATAGGAAATAAAAATCTATATCAACCATATATCTTTTTGTTCATCATCTGGACCATAATCGTTGTAATCTAGAAACTCAATTCATGGAAGAAACAATATTGGGTGACGTGGAAACAAGATATCTCTACATGGAAATCGCGAAATTCCTCTACATCTAATTTCTTTTTGTGAAGTCCCCTTTGTTTTAATTGTAAGTAATTCCTTCTCTCGGTTTTTCACAATTGTTCGGAGAACCGGTCTTCTATTACATTTAGTGGACTCTGGAAAACATATGTTTTACTATATGCCTTTCTTAGACCCAACGCTTGCGATGTATTAAAACACAATGGGTAACTAGAGGTACAAAATAGTTTTCATATTTTCCGGAAGACTTGTTATTTCCTGCCCTGGTCGAAGAGCCTGGTCAAAGAGCTTGATCAGAGAGCCGGACCAAAGACCCCTTAGAACGAGGGGGGCACAGAGAGAGAGAGAGAAAAAGAGAGGGAAAGGGAGGGAGACGAGAAATGAAATTAAAGTCCGACTTAAAGGTAGACCCCGCGCCTCCGAGCGGTCCAGATGAATAAACGAGACCGACAATTCTGGGCGCGCTTTCCCTCGAATTCCGCTCCGTGGGAATCTATAAGTTCGCCCGCGGCCACCGGGTTGCATCTACCACGTTTAAGGAACAGACCTTAAAATAACCAGAAGGCGCATTTAGTTCGATAAGTCGGGAGAAGGAGGTGAATTAGAAGAATGATGTGATATCAAAGAATCAGATTAGAATATAATGATTTATTCGTTCAGAAAGGTGCGGTTGCGGCAGGTGGGAAGCTTAAGGGACCTAGGTGGCCCCGACCTGGGGCCGTCTCTTCGGGAACCTCTCTGCCACTCTTGTGGTCCTTATATCCTGACATCTCCGGACTGACCTTCCAGTCTGAGTCTGGTTCGGTCCGTTCCTGGTTCCTAATCGAGATGTAGTCCCTCTGACTCGACGTCCGAGTCCACTCAGTCTAGGTCGTCCACCTCGTCGAGGAGTCGGGACCGACACGTCCCGTGGTCGACGTGTGGTCGTCGACCGAGACGACCGGACCGAACACCGACCTAACCCCCTCACACTCTAGAGGCTACTACGATTACACGTCTCACATACACACACACACACACACACTGAGTCAGTGTAGGTTGAGGACCGCTCGGGTATCTGAAATCAGCCGGTCCGAGGAGACTGCGTCCCTCTGTCCCTCAACGACGACAACGAGACTCAAGGAGGGTGGAGTCACGGAGTCTTTTGTGGACGTCCAGACAATTTTACGTACAAGACCACGTCCTCCTTGTCACCCGGAGTCATGGACGTAAAGACTACTCGAGGACCCGTTGCGGTTTGGGTTGTAGTACGAACGTGTTTCTCTCACCCGAGAAATTGTTCTAAAAGAAGACAGGTTACCGAATGTGGTCATTCGTTCTTGAGTGGAGTTTCACGGGAGTTACAAGTCCACGATTCAGTACAGACTGAGAAAGACTGGTGTACCTGATGTCGTGTGGTCCGAAGGGACAGGAAGTGGTAGAGGTCCTCGAATGAGTTAGAGTACAGGTACCTCAGTCACTACAGTAAGGTGATAGAGTAGGAGACAAACGGGGGAGAGGAGGACGGAAGTTAGAAAGGGTCCTAGTCCCAGAAAAGGTTACTCAACCGAGAAACGTAGTCCACCGGTTTCATAACCTCGAAGTCGAAGTCGTAGTCAGGAAGGTTACTTATAAGTCCCAACTAAAGGAGATCCTAACTGTCCAAACGTCACGGGACCTACAATTGTTTATTGTATACATAAGTGTCTCGTTGGTTGGTCCTCGTGTACAGTGGATTCTGTAAGAGTCATTCACTACTGTCACAACAGGTATGGGTGGTTCGAGAACGGACGGAACCTTGAGATCAGAGATCACTAAGTCTCGTACTTCCGAGAACGTCGGGGGTCGTCAGATGGGTCGGTCCGGAGGGGTCCTAAGACGGAAGGGAGAGGAAGTTCCGACATGTCCCTCCTGAAGGAGTGACACACGTGTGGTTCCACACTCCCATCTTTCACTCCGACTACACACAGAAGTGTCCGGATAACCTAGTCCTGTGGTAACGAAGTTTCGGTCTTTTCCGGGAATCAAACTTTTCTATCAACCTTTAAGAACCACACTACTAACTCTCCAGTCTGGGAAGGGTACCGGAATGAACGGTACTGAAGGGTGAGGGTGGGGTTATGTGTGTTTAGAATTCAGTGTAGATTGTACTACGTTCCGGGTCCTCCGTGTTCGAGAGGTCCGAACCGTGGACGGTGGGTCGGGAAGCGACGACCTGGGACGTACAAAACATAGACATTCTACATTCTACCTCCCGTTCGGGGAGGACGTCCTTCGGAATGGGTGGAGACATCTGACCCGACCCTGGGGGTGGGAGGAATTTTCGTCGGGATAGTAGCGGAGGTGAAAGACCAGAAAGGGTGAGATGACCCAATCTCCCCCAAATTCCTGTCCTGGGTTACGGGGGAGACCCAGACCGAAGTGTTCACAATCAACAAACCCATCGGTAAGGGAAGAGGTCCCCTAGGAGGGTTGGGTCCCTAGCTTGGACCCAGAGGAGGTAACGTCCGTCTAAGAAATAGTAGACTCGGTGGACTGTTCGGGATAATCAACTATGTAATTTTTTTTTTTTTTACTTACTCTCTACTCTTCCTTCCTCTCTTGCGTCCTTTCTCCTTTCGTAAATCGAGAGGTTTGGGACAAAAGATAAAGAAAACTTCCGGAGCCTTGAATGTGAGGTACACCGTTCTGGTTCTCACGGGTCACTTACATCGACCACGTGATGGAAATCTTCTCAGTTAAGTTCCACTGTACTCAGATTCATCAGTGACTAATTCATTACTCACCTAGATTAGAAGTTGACCCACTTTTGAGTATCGTACCAATGATAGGACGTGCAAGTTCACTTACACGATATTCCTGGTCGTCCTTATAAATTTTAAGTTCCACTTGTGTCCAAGTGGAATGGAGTAACATTAGGTTTAGTTCATTCCAACTCACACCCCTTCTTTCATTGTCTCTTTATTCTTAAAGTAGAATTTAGTAGAGAGATACATCAGTTGTCTTTTGTCTCATTCTTATGACGTGTGGTTTCACCATTAACTGTACTTTAAGTCTTCAGTAACAGTCTCGGTGGTCGGGACGGCCTGTTGACGACTCGTTCCTCGATCACTCTGTCGTCCCACCGATGAGGTCTCAGTCGGACTCCTCTTCACGGCAGACCCGGACTCTAGAGACGAGGTGTTCACGGGTCTACGTGTGCATGTCTGCACGTCTGTGTGTGCATGTATGTACGTCTGTGAGTGCATATGTGTGCATGTGAGGTGTGAAAAGGGTCTCAGTGTGACCCGAGATCTGGTGTCTCAACGACTCGGTTGTAAAGAGATCAGAGACCCAAACCTTATGCAGGTTTCCCCGCCAGACAAAAGGGTTCGGGACCAGGGTTCACATCTAAAGGGAGGACGGGTGAATATAATTCGTTAGTTGACAGTTTGTAAAATTAAATCACTTACTTTTGGGGAACTGGGACCTTCCGGCATTTAATTTACTTTGGAGGAGACGTGTGGACCGGTGGAACCCCCAAAATGGGGGTCCACTCGTCGGTGAACCGACCTCCTCCAGTCCTAGGGGTCCACGAAGGACCCCGACGTCGTTCGGTCCGGGGTCGTATCCCGCCGACACCGTACAGTACAGTCACACTCTCGTTTTTATGAGGGGTGTAAGACGTTCCAGTTGGATACAATGTACGTATAAAATTAATGTACTTAAGTTTTGTATTTTTAAAGTGAAGTGCAATTTTTTCCTACTCCTTGATACGTACGAAGAATTGTTCGGTCGTCTCATTTACATTTAACACAAAGACGATGTACCCTTTTGTCTTACGGACGGTGAGATGTAACTCTGACCGACTTTACTGCGTTTTGGGAGACTTTTCACAACGAAAGGTCTCTATTATCTCTGAGGTCGAGAGGACTATTATCTCAAATCCCAGACCTCCCTCTACGCCTTATGTCTGTTTTCCACTCCCCTCCTTCTCCATCTCTCGTAAATAGAGAAATCACCGGTCCTCCCTTGTCTCTCTGTTAATCTACGTAGTTCGTCCTGAAGGACGTCCTTCTCGGAGAAGTAGACTTTCGGTCTCACACCGATCCTAGATGACTCTACTCCTCCCACACTCTCGTTGTACACGTTTTCCAGGACTCCACCCTTCGCCACGCCGTTCCTTCTCCGTGTTCCGTCCTCCACCCGACCTCTTTCCTGGACGTCCTGTAGTCCGGCACTTCACTACCCCTGTCGTGACCCTCGAGGACCGTCGACCCTCCCCGATCTCCGCTCCTCTCTCCAGTGACACGTAAAACTTTTCTAGGAAATCCACCGTTACCCTTTCCTCTTAATCCCGCTCAAGTCGACACAAACACGTACTGGTGACACCTTTCATTTCTACTCTCCCGGATCTAGGTCGGGACTCCATTCAGTTTCCAGTTGGAGCTCACTTCGGTCTCAATGGGTGTCGCCTCTCATTCCCCAGTAGTCTCTCTTCCTATTTATCTACCGGTTCCTTTCTTCCTGACGGGTTTTCCATAGTTGTACTGTCAGACGACTCCCTGGTGTCACATTCTTTTTCGTAGGACCCGAATCGTCGTAAACCTAGGAACACTGGAATCGTTCTCTATAATACCAACCTCGTTGTCTATGTTCGATTTACCCTCACTTGACTTCTCTCTTCGTCTTTCCCTCTTTTACCGTTGAAAAATCCTTCCTCTGCTTTCTACTATCGTCACCCCTTCTCCTTTAGTAGTTTCCTCCTTGAACAAAACAACAACAATCGTAACAAATCTTACTCTTACAAATTTTTGGACAGAATTCGACAGACCGACTTATATAATGTAACACGTACGTACGATTCAGTGAAGTCAGCACAGACTGAGACGGTGGGACACCTGACATTGGGAGGTCCGAGGAGACGGGTACCCTAAAAGGTCAGTTCTTATGACCGTACCCAACGGAACAGGAAAGGACCCCTAGAAGGGGTGGGTCCCTAGCTTGGACACAGAGAATCTAAGGGACGTAACCGTCCGTCCAAGAAATGGTGATCACAGTGGACCCTTCCGGTATAATGTAATTGGCTTGTGAATTGGAAGAGAGGAAGGACTTTGGGGTGGTCTTAACGGTATTTACATGTTCCCTATTTCCCTTTACCTTATCCCTGTAGCCCCTTTCTCTGTGAGTACCTTTAAACCTTTCTCTTGTGGACCTACTTCCCCTCCCTTTACGGAATCCTTCCGATCATCCCTCCCTACGACTGTTCCTCTTGGGGTCCTTCGGAAACCAGATCTCTTTGTTCTCTTAGATTGACCCTCGGGTACAGGGGTAGGGTGGACGAGAGTCCCGTGTCGGTCCTCTACCAATATTCTTGGATGTGTTCACTAATTTACCGTGTCTTGGTGTATGTGTGTGAGAGGTACCGTCCCATTGAACATCTTAGGATACGTAGGTATTAATAAAATCTTATTTTTCAATTGTAAAACTGAAAGGACCACCGAGTCTGTCATTTCTTAGACGGACGTTTCGTTCTCTGGACCCCAGCTAGAGACCCAGTCCTTCCACGGGACCTCTTCCTTTATCGATGGGTGAGGTCATAAGAACGGACCTCTTAAGGTACCTGTCTCCTCGGACCACCCGATACCAGGTACCCCAGCGTTTCCCAGTCTGTGATGACTCGTTGATTGTGAAAGTGAAAGTTTTTCAATTTTAAAATTTATTCACTTTTTAGTCTTTCAGGAATATAAAAGAAAACTTTCTAAATTGTGTACTACAGGAACAAGGTCACCCTTTTGACTTCCCATACAAGAGTACTATACATGTTCTTGGTCCTACTTCTGGGGGTCACCCTTTCTTGACTTATGGAGAGACAATCCTTCTTACCCTTTCCCTGTCTTTCTGGGGTACATCTATAGGGTACCTGGACGACGAGGTCACGACCACCAGAGTTACACCTCACCCAAAAGAAAAAAGAAAGACTCCACGGAAGAAAGATCTGTCACGTTACCTCACGACGACGACGACAATTCAACGAAGCCGGCACAGACTGAGACACACTGGGGTGTCTACCGTCGGGTGGTCCGAGGTGGTAGGGACACTAAGAGGTCTGTTCTTGTGACCTCACCCAACGGTAAAGGAAGAGATTACGCACTTTCACTTTTTACTTTCACTTCAACGAGTCAGCAGAGGCTGAGAAGCACTGGGGTACCTGACGTGAGATGGTCGGAGGTGGTAGGTACCTTAAAAGGTCCGTTCTCATGACCTCACCCCACGGTAACACCTTAAATCCTTCTACCGTTACTACTGGGACATACGTTCTGTCCCTTTCTCCGTGTCTACACATATTACCTGAAAACCTGAGTCTCCCTCCCTCTCCCACCCTACTAAACCCTCTTACTGTAAGATTGTACATATGATAGTACATTCTTAACTTAGCGGTCAGATACAGACTACGTCCTATGTCGTACGAACCTCGACCACGTACCCCTACTGGGTCTCTCTACAATACCCCTCCCTCCACCCTCCCCCCAAGTACAAACCCTTGCGTACATTCTTAATTTCTAAAATTTTAAATTTTTTATTTTTTTATTTAATTTTTTTTTTTTTCTCATGACCTCACCCCACGGTAACGGAAGAGACCGTCACCTCACGTACCTTGACTTTTGGGAACTTGGTCGTTCAGGACCCTAGGGTGTCACTGACCCCTTCGACTTCCTTCCGGTGCCGCGACGTACGAGAGACCCATGGACCACTTCACGAGTCTCGGTCCCGAAGACCGGTAAAGGCACGACGGAAGGAACCCAAGAGTTCACCGAGTAACGGAGACTGAGTAACGGAGAGAGTTGTTGGTGTGTCAGGGGACAACCCCGGAAACAAAGAGGACCCAAATGGGTGGCGAGAGGTGATGGAAAGGGGCTCGGAGACGTAAATTTTCGTATTACGAGGTTTCCAACAAAAAACCCAAAAAAGGGGGGAAACACAGGAGAAATAAATAGAAATTTACGGATACACTCGTAATATCGATTACATCAGGACCTTGTAAGGGACACTGAAAATAACTTACCTTAAATGAGATGAGAAATACTTAGTTTCAGTCAAGGAAGGTCACATTTCCTTAGACAAAAGTCTACTAACAACTCCTAAGAGTTAATGAACCTCCGAAGTCCGTCGTCCAGTCGGAATGTCCGTCCTAATAAAGACCAAATACTAAACAAAGACGAAAATAGATTGAAACGTTCTAAGATGTCGGGTGTCTTGATACTCAGACTCCAGGAAACCAATTGAAACGATCAATTCTCTAACGTCGGGACTTCGTTCCCTGCAGTATCTAAAGACGTGACTCCCTGATCTCTCTAATGAAATGAAGAAGGGACAACAAACCTTATATCTTCCCTCGTTCTCTCAACAACTTCCTCCTGTCCCGCACAAACATATGAACCAAATATCTTCAGACTCTCGTGAATATCTCTTGTGGAGACACAAAGAATCGTAATAAGAAAATCGTACGTGACATATTTTAATGGTATAGTCACCAATGTTCCCCAGTTCACACCTTTAAAGTGCACCAAGTAAAAATTTGCAAAGAAATCATCAGTCGGAGGAGGAAGATGGTTTTTATGTCGCTACAGAAAAGAGAGAAAGAAATAGACCAGTACGAAAGGGTCATTTGGAGACGAATAGGGTTTACGAGGGTACAATTGATTAACGTTCTAAAAGGGTAAGGGGTCCCTGTCGTTACAAATTACTCCAAGTATTTGTCTCCGTAACTTCTGTTTCATCTTTATCGGTGTTTCTTTTGACTTCCTCCTAATGAGAGGTCCAGACTGGGAAAATTTGACAGGTAAACATACTGTCGTCGTCCCTCTTCCCATCTCGATTAGTGCCTACTTAAAGGACATCTCGGTAGTAGGTCTTTGAAGGGAAGAGTCCGTAGTACTCTAGACGAAAGAGAAAGATCAAATCCAAAGAATATAAGTCCGACGTACAAAAAGAGAAAGAATCAAATGAGACTAAAACGACTTTGAGTAGGAGGTCATTGAAGGATTCTTTCCCTGTATCTTCCTCTTAACAAAGTTAGGAACGAAACAGACTTTTATAGAAATATTATGGAAGTCTGAACCGACTATTAGACCGACTCACGTCCTAAGGGCCGAGGTGACAGACAGTTTCGATGACAACTCTTTAGACCAGGAACAATACTACTGGTAAAAAGACCGTACACCGGACCAAATAGAAGGGAAAGAGACCTTCAAAAATCCTTAACACAATTTGGAATACAGTCAAAACCTCTTAACTGGGGAAATTCAAGGGGTCAAATACTCGTATCAGATAAAGGGGTAAATAAAGACGGAAACTGAAGAGAGAGGTCGTGAGACATCGAAAATCGTATGGACACGTCTAAAACAATCTAAATGTGGAGTCTTAAAGAAGAACGAAATCACTAATATTCAGTATAATATAAAATTTAAAGTCAAAAGTATATAAATAGTGGTCATACATCTTTATGTTAATTACAAACGTGTAACTAGAATACCGGACTTTTGCGCAAAGAATCAAGGTCCACAAAAATACAAACAAAAAACGAACAAACGGAAGACGTCTAAGGAATCCCAAAAATACTTCTGGGAGCGTGGTAGACGTTTACCCCCGTCAAAATAAAGCAAGAAAGACTGGACATATGGAAAGTAAGGAAAACAAAAAGATAAAACGACAGGTCCTGAATGTCATAGTACGACTTCTCTTCACCAGAGTCACAGGAACAGAACACGGACTAGAGTCCCCTTTTGTAAGTTAGAAGGTGGTAGTGTATATTACAACCGCCATCCCTAAAACGTCTACAAGAAATGGTTCAACTCCTTCCAAGTGAGATAAGGATCAATAGACTGTCAAAATAGTATTTATTACAACTTAAAACAGTTTACTAAAAAGAGTAGTTGACTATCCTAGTTTACTAAAAAGAAGAAATCGAACTTTCATAAGACCTAATATAACGATCTAAACACTTATAATTTGGTCGGAAAGTAGGAATTTTATTTGGGTCGAACGAGTACAATTAATAAAATATATAATGACTTAAGATAAACAATTGTAAACGAATTCTTAGATACACCGATGTAACTACTTATAACCGGACATCAGAAAAAAACATGAAAAAAAACAAACGAAAACGAAAGTCCTATTATGAACGAAATGTTTTACTCAACTACAAGAGTGAAAATAAAAGACTTCCTTAACACGTTTTAACCGTAAACAATTAAGAAGAAAAGTGTGAAACCATCTTAAAAGTCGTTTTGGCAGACCGGACTTCTACATAAAAAACTTTTAAATTTTTAATACTTAAGGAAAAAAAACTATCGATATCCCGTTAGGTTTAAACTTTACAAAATAAAGTATAACCCTCTTAACACCATCTAACACGAAAAGTTTCTTAACCAAGAAAGGTAGATTCAACAGTTTACATACACACATCTTAACAAAGATCAAAAGGAAAAAATACAAAGACTACAGACGTCCCTCACATCAGTAATGGACAAAGTAAGGATTATGACGATTACAGACAGAACGGTATAAAAAACAGTTGGGACAATCTCCAAACAGACAAATAACTGGAAGTTTTGTTGGTGGTAAATAAAGTAACTAATAAAAAGACACAAGAAAATTAATTAAAGACGAGAATAGAAAGAACGAAGGAAGAAAGACGAACGAAATCTAAACAACACGGAAGAAAAAAATAAAGGGCTCCACTCTCGAATCTGATAACTAAACTCAGGTAAAATAAAAGATTAGATTCGAAATTTTTTGTACAAAACCTTCAGACTCCAGAAGACGGTCACAAGTCGTCCACAAGACATCCTCAACACTACCCCCTCCCTCCGAGTGTTCCTTCCCCTATATGTGTATATATCAATACTGACTAAGTGAAACAACATACCGTCTTTGTCTGTGTTGTAACATTTCGTTAATAGGAGATTAACTTTTTTTTTTAATTTTTTATTTTACTTAATTTTAGTTATATAGTGGGTTTTTCCATTGATGACTAAAACTACCTTTTCTACCAACCTTTTTTGTTCTTGACACACGTTTTTTTTTTTTTTTTTTTCAAAATTAGTTCTTCTTCTCGAACACGTACCAAGGTCAAGTTACTTATATCTTCCTTTTAGAAAGAGAAAAATACTTTTCAACATCTTTAAGATACTAGGTAAATTTACGGGTCTATGAATCGTAACATGGGTAATTTACCCCATGTTACACGGTAAAAGATCTACGCCTGGGACTGTGAGTCTACAAACTGTCAAAGAAATAATTAATTGTTACTACCACCTTCGTTGTGAGGGGTGGGAAGAGGGGTGCTGTCGTAAAGTCGGACACGATCGGTAAGAGTGGTCAACCTCGTCTCCAACAGGTATTCCCTAGATCCGTCCAAGATGGGGGTTTGGTCGGTACGTGTCAGATGTTGGGTCTCATCTACACCCCTGACCGTTCTCACTCCAGTCACCTACCGTAGATTGGAAGGAAAAGAACAGAAGTCCGAGGTCAGTTCAGTCCAGTTTCCTCAGTCCGGGACCCGGAGACGTCCGTGGACCTATCACCTGTAGGTACGTATTTCCGGTCGGATCCAGAAAGTCCTCCCAACGTTGAAGGTTTCACGATTTCATTTAGTTGTTTGAAGTCTATCCGTCCCGTTCGGTTGAGGTGATGAACGGTTGACACACTGAAACCCATTTACATACTAGTTAAGTCGTAAAGTGAAAGGAGAAGACTCTCTACCTTACTATAACCACAGGTAGAGGATGCCAACGAGACTCCCAATTCCTCAATGAAACACACTTCAAGAAACTTCCAGACCGTCCTCATCCATGGTTTAGTCATGACTATAAACGAGACTGAAGGGGTAGGTTTGAGGAAGTCGGGAAAGGTGAATTCTCAGTTAGAGACTACCATGTCCTCACTCCTTTAACCGTTAATGAAAACGGGAGTAGAGTAGTGGGAGAGAGGTGGAAGTAGAGGTTTGTTGGGAAGGTACCGGCTCCTTTTCGGTTCAGTAAGTTATTATAACGTCTGTGAACAAGTTTTTCGGTCCCCGTCCCCTCCTTATGTACCTTGGTCAGACTCGTCTGACGTCTGTCCAAACACGTTTTGGTGGGGTAAGTGACTCCCGATACACTTACTATCCTATTTGTGTTAGGTCCGTAAAAACGACTTAATGTTAGGTCTGATATATATAGTTGTCAGGAGGTATTTACCTTTCGAGAAGAGGTCGTTCAGTCGGGGGTGGTGTTAAAGGGTCTTCGTTATAGGTCGTTCTTTTCGTGAAAATCCCTGTTTGAACTGAGTTTCAAAGTCCGACGGCTTCTGACTCGATGGGCCAAACACCCCAAGTAGTGGCGTTCGGAGTCTGTCCAGAGGAGTTGTTTTGTTACCTTTCTGAGTCCTCACGGAGGTGGGAAGCGGGCCGCACAGAAGGTCGGGTGGGACAGAGGAGGACGAAAGTCTCTTGTGTCCGAAGATTGACTTTTGTGTGGTGTCCCCGTTTATGTGATTGTATAATCTGGAAGTGGTGGTCGGGTCCGACTCGAATGCAAAGAGACAAATAGACGAGGGTGACTTTGAAGACGTGTCGCCTGATGTTTAAATGAATACAATGTCTAAATAATATTCACTATGTCGAGTCCTTGTCGGTTTACCTTCTCTGCGTGTCTCGTTCCATACCCCTTTCTGGAACCTTTCAGGTACGGGAGAGACCCAGATAGTACACGGGTCGTATATCTATACAAGTGGTTGGGTCTTCGAGTCAACACACCCCCGAAGGTACCTCCAAAGTGACGCATCCGAAGTAACTAATTTAGTGACCGTAAACCACTAATAGAGGTCGGTGGAAGGAGGGGTCTTACCCCGACTTTCAAGGGTGATACATTAGTGTACCGACCAAGGAGAGTTGGTCGGGGGTAGGACTTCGAAAGGTCCCGGGGTTCGTCGTCGGTAGAGTAATCGTCCGTTTTTTGTTAAACTCCTAAAATCCTCAAGACAGTCACAGTAGGTTGAGAAACGTTGGGGGACCCGACATCGGACGGTCCGAGGAGACAGGTACCCTAAAGGGTCCGTTCTCATGACCTCACCCAACGTAAAGGAGGAGATCCCCGAGAAGGAGTGGGTCTCTGACTTTGACGTGGAGAACATAGAGAAGGTAGAGGACGTAACCGTCCGTCTAAGAAATGACAGACCCGGTGGTCCCTTCGGGTTCCTTAGTCCTCGTTTCTGGTTTATAAATAAAACATGATATGATGTCCCAGGTACCCGAATAGAAGGTCCCTCCTATTCGTGTGAATACGTACGTCCGAGTACGCATGTACATACGTTTATGTATGTGTGTATGTGAGTATGTGGGTGTGTGTTACGTGTGTATATATCTGTCCATGTGTGAATGTACTTGTGTGTGTGATTAATCCACAGACTTATAATCTTTGTCGGGGTGGTTTATACTTTACACTTTTCTTGTTAAGGACCTTAGACAACCAAGAGGTGACTCGTTCTCACCTCTTTGCCCTACCTACTCTGTATTTCTACCCCTGTCCACTACATTATTGATACTTTCAGTGTTTCAGTGCTTCCGGTCGAAACCGACCCTTCGAGACAGTTTCTTTCTTTCTCAAGACCCTTTCTCAAGTGACCCTTTCTCGAGTGACCCTTTCTCAAGACTGTCACTCCGTCGGACCGAAGTGAACCGGGGTCGGTCCCAATAATCCATGTTTTCCGGTTAAAGGTACAACGTCTAGGTTAAGTCTAGTTACAAAATCTCGATAAAGAGAGGGACTATCGAGTCAACCATTTCTTAGGTGGACGTTACATCCTCTAGGGCCAAGTTGGGGACCCAACCCTTCTAGGGGACCTCTTCCCTTTCCGATGGGTGAGGTCATAAGACCGGACCTTTTAAGGTACCTGACACATCAGGTACCTCACCGTTTCTCAGTCTGTACTGACTCAGTAGAAGTGAATTAAAGAGAGGTCGTGATACATTTATTGAAGGTGACACCACTAGAAGACCTTTGGTGTTCTGGCTCCTGGGGGTCCCCGAGAAAAGACGACCCATGGGAAGGGACACCGGTTGGATGGGATGGGGTGGGGGACGGGTCTCGAGGGTGGTGAACAGGTGTGCACACTTGAGTGTGTAACGTAGGAATTTTTAGCTGGAGACTTTGGGGGTTTTTTCATCGTACATGTGAGTGAGTCCTATTCTCGTTCTGTCTCTAGGTTCTCCGTCTCCGTTCATCTCTCCTTGCTTCCACGTAAATATCCGTGTTCACAGACCGAAGGGGTCGAAGAGACAAGGATGATGAAGACGTCGTAGAGTCGAGACGACCCCTTCGGAAGGGACACCCAATCTCAGAATTTCGACCTACAGAAAAGTGATACACCGTGGACTTCCGGTACAAAGTCCGTGATTACACGACATTTTTATTTCACATAACGAAAAGTTTTTTGATGTGTATTCTTGTATTACACACACACACACAGACACACAAGTCAACTCAGGATGAGAAACGCTGGGTCACCTGACATCGGGTGGTCCGACGAGACAGGTACCGTAAAAGGTCCGTTCTTATGACCTCACCAAAGAGTACGGGAGGAGGTCCCCTAGAAGGGCTGGGTCCCTAGTTTGGGTTCAGAGAAGTCAAATGGACGTGACCGTCCACCCAAGAAATGGTGATCGCGGTGGACCCTTCAGGTGTACTTTTATGTATAAACGAGTTTACTATAACTTCAGAGATCTCTTCCTTTGCCGTTGGGTGAGGTTATAAGAACGGACCTCTTAGAGTACCTTCCTCCTCGGACCATTCGATGTGAGGTGCCCCAGCGTTTCTCAGTCTGTGCTGACTCGCTAAAGTGAAAGTGAAAGAAAGTATAAGTTCAGACCCTAGTACACCAAAAGTTTCCATATGTCTGTATTTACAAGCATAGAAAATTAAAATAGGGGTATTCGGATCTAAACTAAACTATCAAACTCGTGTCTCTACCTCTTAAAAAATTTAATGAATCAGTTCCGATACCAAAAAGGTCACCAGTACATACCTACACTCTCGACCTGACACTTCTTTCGACTCACGGCTTCTTAACTACGAAACTTGACACCACAACCTCTTCTGAGAACTCTCAGGGAACCTGACGTTTCTGTAGGTTGGTCAGGTAGGATTTCCTCTAGTCAGGACACATAAGTAACCTTCCTGACTACGACTCCGACTTTGAGGTTATGAAACCGGTGGAGTACTCTTCTCAACTGAGTAACCTTTTCTGAGACTACGACCCTCCCTAACCCCCGTCCTCCTCTCCCCCTGCTGTCTCCTACTCTACCGACCTACCGTAGTGGCTGAACTACCTGTACTAAACTCACTTGAGATCCTCAACCACTACCTGTCCCCCCGAACCGCACGACACTAGGTACCCCAGCGTTTCTCAACCTGTGCTGACTCACTGACTTAACTGACTTGACTTGGCTTGGAGTGTAAAATAAAAAGAGATTTAAAAATAGTACCTTTTTAAAGTTCGAGAATCTCTTCCCCTTGTGTATTGTGTTCAGAGGGTAGGTGGAACCTCTGGGTTAATGCCGATTGTACAAAAATATAGTCCAAATGGACATTTGTGACACCACCGAGTCTACCATTTCGCAGACGGACGTTACGTCGTCTGGATCCAAGCTAGGGACCCAACCCTTCTAGGGGACCTCTTCCTTTACCGTTGGGTGAGGACATAAGAACGGACCTTTTAAAGTTCCTTCCTCCTCGGACAATCCGATGTCAGGTACCCCAAAGTTTCTCAACCTGTGTTGACTATCTGAAGTGAAGAAGTGAAGTGACAAAGACGACTTAGTAAATTTTAGTTCAAAGTCCATAGTTCTGGGAAGTCATCAATTCGTCGGTAGAAGATTTTTATTTCAGTAAGATCGTTCGTCACACGATAATAATGTGGATTGTTACACTTGTTATTAAGATGTTATAGTAAATTATGTAGTAGTACAACTTTGAAGGAGGTTTGACAAAGTGTAACCCATCAACTGAATCCTTAACTAGTCGTAGGTACAAACGATGCTTATAACGAGGGAAAATCAACTAAAACATGATCTTGTAAGGGTGAGGAAGAGACTGTGACTGTAAAAACTTCTCTGGTCTTTTTAACTATGTCTTACGAGACGAGAGACGTGGATAGACTAGAAAAGGGGCACCTCAGTAAATGAAACGACAAGTTTGGGAAGAAAGAGCTTTTGGTCTTTCCGACGTCCGAACTTGAAACTAAGTTCAATTCATAAAAATCGTTCTTGTGCCGTGACCACTACCACACACGACCTAAGACGTAGGATATTATGGCCCAACTAAACCAAACTCTCTACGATTCAAACTAGGGAGGACTTCCGGGACTGTCGGTCTACACAGGTGACTTTTACCTCTTACAAGAAGGAAAAGGTCAATCGAGACACCAAGTGGTTGAGAGGTGTGGAAGTATCCCGGGGACGTATTTTAGCGGAAGAGATTGAGTTAATAAAGTGACTGGTGACGTGTGACCCTAGAAGGATTAGTAGGGTGACAACAACAAATCAGCGATTCAGCACAGGTTGAGGAAACGGTGGGGTACCTGGTGTCGGACGGTCGGAGGAGATAGGCACCCTAAAGGGTCCGTTCCTATGGTTTCACCCAACGGTAAAGGAAGAGGTCCCCTAGAAGGGCTGGGACACTGTTTTGGGTGTAGAGGACGCGACGTCCATCCAAGAAATGGTGACTCGGTGGTCCCTTCGGGTCAAGAAAGTAATGAAGACGTAAATGCTTTGTAGTAAGGAGACCTTTCTCGACAGGGACGTTTCCCCTTCTCAAAATAGGGTGTCTGAGAATCCCTCTTGACCAAGAGAGGTCTTTTCAGTACTCTCTTACACCAGAGATTCTCAACACACCCCCGTGTCTTCCACGGGGATCAGTCCCAGGTAACAGGCTCGAAATTCCTTTCCTCCTCATTCGTCCCAACCCGTGACCCGGTCACTCTCCTGGTACATACCGATCTCGACGAGTCCTACCCTTTAGAAACGTCTTTTCCTCAAAGTCTATACGGATATATAGTTTAGGAGAGTAGAGGGAACCTGTGGACGTCATCTCAGGGTGTTCAAAAGTCCGAAGACCTCAGGTCCAGGACTGCGACCAAAACCTCCGTAGTGATTCGGAGTTCCAACGGGACCACTACAGTTCTAAAGTCTGTGGTAGGTCACTTACTTCTGTACCCGTGGTTAGTTTTGTTTGGATCATCGCGTAAAAAGTGTTGCGCTTCGTTGATTAACTTGTGTGAACAGTTACTTGGTTGACTAACAAAAACAGTCAACATCCGTGGTGCCGGACCTTTTCCGTTACCGTGGGGTGAGGTCATGAGAACGGACCTTTTAGGGTACCCGTCTCCTCGGACGGACCACCCGACGTCAGATACCCCAGAGTTTCTCAGCCTTTGCTGACTCTCTGAAGTGAAAGTGGAAAGTGAAAGTACGTGACCTCTTCCTTTACCGTTGGGTGAGGTCACAAGAACGGGCCTCTTAGGGTCCCTACCCCCTCGGACCGCCCGACGGCATATACCCCAGCGTGTCTCAGCCTGTGCTGACTTCACTGAATCGTCGTCGTCCGTGGTACCGGTCATGAGACACAAAAATGGGACCAGTAACCGACTTTTACACACTAGAGACGAGAGGAAAAGGACTGAACGACCACATCTTCACCTTTCTACTTTCGTGTGAACCAAGGGGAACATTAGACCTCGTCTTTACCGAAGAGTCTCGACCGTCTCCTATGAGACTCGGTCGAACCTTCCTCTGGTCTCCCTTGAGTCTCATCTAATTCACCTTCGTTCCGCTCCCGTCGTGGTCGGGAGGTGACTCACTGTTTCCAGTTGTCTAGACGTTTGGGTGTGGTTATGGGGAAAAAGAGGTCCCGACCCCAAAGAGTTGTCAAGTCAAGTCAAGTCAGTGAGTCAGTACAGGTTGAGAAACGCTGGGGTACTTGACGTCGTGCGGTCCGGAGGGACAGGTAGTGGTTGAGGGCCTCAAGTGAGTCTGAGTGCAGGTAGTTCAGCCACTACGGTAGGTCGGTAGAGTAGGAGACAGCAGGGGAAGAGGAGGACGGGGGTTAGGGAGGGACGTAGTCTCAGAAAAGGTTACTCAGTTGAGAAGCGTACTCCACCGGTCTCATGACCTCAAAGTCGAAATCGTAGTAAGGAAGGTTTCTTTAAGGTCCTGGCTAGAGGAAGTCTTACCTGACCAACCTACAGGAACGTCAGGTTCCCTGAGAGTTCTCAGAAGAGGTTGTGGTGTCAAGTTTTCGTAGTTAAGAAGCCGCGAGCCGGAAGAAGTGTCAGGTTGAGAGTGTAGGTATGTACTGGTGACCTTTTTGGTATCGGAGCTGATCTGCCTGGAAACAACCGTTTCATTACGGAGACGAAAACTTATACGATAGATCCAACCAGTATTGAAACGAAGGTTCCTCATTCGCAGAAAATTAAAGTACCGACGTCAGTGGCGGACGTCACTAAAACCTCGGGTCTTTTTATTTCAGACTGTGTCCCTGGTTGAGTTTTCCGTCCGTCTTCACGACCGTTGAACGGAAGGGAGCGGATGGGGTAGTCCCGAGTCAGGGTGGGGATTACCAGTAAACGAGGGTCGAGTTCCCCTTCCTACGAACCCCGAGGAGGAGATCTTCGTTCTCTCGTTTAGTGTCTGACCATTGACTCGTTGAGGGGTTGAACGAGGTCCCTGGGGACACCAGGGTCAGGGGAGGAGGGTCCTTACGTGTCTGAACGATACTATAGTCCGGAAGACCAAGGAAGAAGGACGGAAAGAGGAAAAGGAGGATTGGGAAGGAGGCGGCGGGGGTGGGGAGCGGGGGCGGGTTGGCGGGTAGAGAAAGAGGGAGGCCGATCTCCGAACCTCCCAACTAGACACAAGTGAATGAGTCCTGGAAGTGAAAGGGACAGGTTATCTCAACCAGCAGGAGAGGGCCCCCTAAGAAGAAATCCTTCGATTTCTTCTGATAGAGTAAGTATGTGTGTTCTCTCCGCTTAGAGACTCTGGACGGGGGCGTCCGGGTGCTCGAGAACACAGGCCCCATCTAGACCCCTAAGTCTCTCACACACGGGAGGCCCCTTGTCGGAGACGCGACCTCCGAGTCTCGTCTCCCTCCACCATCCGCGTTCCAAGTTTAGTTTTACACCGGTTTACAGATGGGAGTTCAGTCAGTTAAGGTTGGTTTTTACTAGCACTAGCGCTGTTTCTACTACTACTACTTTGATTGTCGTTATTAGACGGTCTAGGAGCGGGAGTTACGTGGGCCAGGTTCGGATCAGGGGCTAGGCCAAACCTGGAAGGGCCGACCCACGACCCGTCCCCAGCCGTCGGAACTTGAGGAGCCTCCCCGCCTCTAAGACTTCCCGTCAAGACCCTGTTTCCTCCTCCCCGCTCGGTTCGAGACCCCCGTGACGGCTCTCTCCGCCCCCGCTGTCCTCTTACAGGGCCCGGGCGGTCTCCGAACTGACGCCCCCGCCTGTGCTTTCCGCCCCTGTGAGGCCCCCACCGTCAGCCCCTCTTCCTACTTCCGCAACCCCCCGCTCCCGTCCTCGGCTCTCGCTCTTTCACCCTACGTCCCCGACGCCCCTCCCCTCCTCCCTACCCCTATATCCCCGAGTTGTGACTCCCTTATTCATGTTTCCACCACCCCCGGCTCTTCTCTCCTCCACTCCCGCCTCCCGACCCTCTGCCCCCTCCCCGGGTCCTGCCACCCCCGCACCCTTCGCCCTTCCACCCCTGAATTCCCCGTCTCCCCCTTTCTACGCCCACCCCCTCGGCGTCCCTCGCCCCCTCTACGTCGCCCCGGCCCTCGACCCCGCCCCGCGGCCCTCCACCCCTTCCTCCAGGCCCATCCTCCCAGAACGCCCCCGCCCTCATTCCCCGACCCTGCGCCCCTCTACTCCCGACCTGCCGGCCCGCCCCTCCGCCCCGCGCCCGGGTCGGGGGCCCCAATCGACCTTTTCAAACGCGGCCCCGGCCGCCCCCGTCTCCGACTCCTTCGTCCAGATCCTCTGTGCGCTGTCCTTGGGCCGCGGGTCGCGCCACCGGCGTCATTGGGCTCGCTCTGAGAGCCGGGCCCGTCCCAGGGGTCGGGGCTCGCGGCTTAGATAGGGCCTCGGGGCCGTGGCCCTCCCGTCCTTCCCCACGGTTCTACGGCTCCCAGGCTCGCGGGAAGAGCCTATCTCCACTCGGCCGCCCTGTCTTCCGGGCCCGAGGGCCCGACCCACCCCCGTCGACCCAGGCGAAAAGAGTGCCTAAAGGTCGGGCAGAAGGTCCGGTAGGTCAGGTAGCGCTGCACCTGGACCCGCCCGCTCGTGTGGCGTAGTCGTAGCGGGTGAGGGTGGTCCAGCAGGTAAGACCCCTGACTTGGGCCCGCCCCCTTCACCCCTACCGAGGAAAAAATTGATGTCAATCTCGTAAATTTGCGGCTTACTTTCTCTTCACTGAGAAGTGTCTCTGCGCGGTACCCAGGAAAAGGACCCTATTAATTCAAATATGGCGGACCTTACGCCTGGACCCCCGAGACCTTCACACACAAGAACAAGAGAACCCCTTTAGCAAGATAAAATAAAAGAAGCGGCGTTTCAAGGTCAAAAGGAAGGTAAAGAGTTTGTTCCGTCAGCCCCGACAGCCTTGGCCCGCCCCCCACCTCCACCCCCCTGCCCTTTTCCTCAGACCTTCTGTTTTCAAGATGCCACGCCATTACTCCAAGGGTCCCTTCTAGTCATTCAATGTCAGTATAGACTCTATTTAGGCCCCTTCGCTGATGACACCAGGAAGAAGCTGCTAACGTCCTTTCACGATTGAAACGGTGAATTGGGGCACGGGGGTGGTATCAGAGGTTTAACAAGAGAGAGGAGAAAGAGGAATGAAAGAGAGAAGGACTGCAACCTGTAACGGTTCCTGTATAAAGAAACACCACATAAATATAAATCTACATTCTCTCCCTGAAGAACAACCTAAAAATTTCCCTTGTACGAAATGAAACTTCTACTTCTCGTACTTACTCAGACGGAGACCTCGAGACCCATGAATCTCTTAGTCCGTAGAAAATTTCAGACCTCAATCTTCAACGTCTGTAACACGTCTTAGGACCTTCATTTTACAATCAGCGAGTCAGGACAGACTAAGAAGTGTTGGGGCACCCGACATCGGGTGGTCCGAGGAGATAGGTATCTGAGGAGGTCCGTTTTTATGACCTCACCCATCGGTAGGGGAAGAGGCCCTAGGTTTGGGGGTAACGTCCGTCTAAGAAAAGGTAGACTCGGTAGTCTCTTCGGGGTTTCTTAATACAGAAGTACTAAATAAAAATGTTGTAAGGAAAGAAGAAACTACTTTTAGAATGTACATTCTTTTTAAATTAAGGATCTTTCATGTTCCCGTCCTGATACCAGACACCCATATACTGATTACTCCTACCCCCACCAAGACCCCCCCCACACACACACACTACACCCCACACACACACACACACCATGAGTTTCTCAACACCTGAGTGACTACGTCTCGAGTCACGGTCAAACTTATGAAAACAATGGTATCCACTTGGTCTGTAGCTCAAAAGAGTCAGTCTTTTGAACGTGAAACCCGGACGATCAGGTCCGCGAGATCAGAGGACTGTGGTCCCTAGACTTTGCGTTTTAGTCGGTAATTCTATGTCTACGTTACTAAGGAGCGGGTCATAAGTAGAGACTTTTATGACGAAAGGAGAAATATAAACACTTAAGGTAATTCACGTACTGCGAGGATCAAAAGATGGTATGCACCTATCACTTCGATGGTAAAGAACATGTTCCGGATGGAATGCTTACCCGGATTACTGAAATACAGAGTTTTAAATCCCTGACCAAAAGGAAATGGACCTTTAATACTGTGATTAAACTAAGGTGCCATAGAGAAGCTGGGGGATTTTTACAGAGTTCTGGATGACACATACGTATATAAAAACAATGTTTCTGTACTCTTAAACTCGTATTTTATTAGAACTTTGTAAACAACAACGGGTTGACCACTTTTGGAAAAAGAGACGGTCCTAAACCCTAATATGTCGACCGTACCGTCGGATCCCGTTAGATGACACAACCGGTCAATCGACTCTGACTCGACGGGGACCCGATATGTCCGAAAGACAAAGGGGTGTAAACCAAAGTACTAAGGAAAGAATAGTCAAAACCTCGGTGAAACATAATAAGGGAACGGTATACAAAAGACATTTTAACCAATTAATGGATTTCTTGTGACTTTATATATATAATGGTATACATTTTAATTTATTGGTCACTTCTAAACGACAAACTTCGTCCCTTGAGTTTAGTCCACAAGACACTGTTGGATCTCCCCACTGTACCCCACCCTCCACCCTCCCTCGAAGTTCTCCCTCCCGTATATACATGTGGATACCGACTATGGTACAACTACATACCGTCTTTGGTCGTGTTATAACATTTCGTTAATAGGAGGTTAATTTTATTTACTTTTTCTATAAGGTACTCGAAAACCTCTACTATACGATCTGAAAAGGACAGATCGAAATCAATTATTATGAAAAATTGAACAACAATATCAATGATCCGTATTTCAAAGAAAACAAAGTAAAAATAAGACAAAAATTCCTTAGTGTCACCGTAGACCTTTCCGGTCCCGTATCGGTCAGTCCATTTAGTCACTGTTCCAACAAGTCTCCTCCCACACCTTGGGTAGCCCACCAAGATTGCAGACCAACCTTGACACTCGACCTCACCCTTAGGACTCAGTAAACATCCGAGAAACGGAACTTCTACGACGAGGTAAAGGAACCCCAGTCTCAAAAGGCATATAAAGTCAGTTCGGGGGTCTAAGTCGTAAGGTCGTAAGACGATCGTATCATCGATCTTCGTCAAGACAAGATTTATACGACCACCGTGGGCACAGCGATCTATCCACTCCTTGCGTACCTTTTCGTTGTCGAAGACCTTCTCGAATAGGGAGTACACCACGTGACCTCAGGCTACTGTACCCGTAGGTCGGGTCGTGTCGGAGACGGTTCGACGCGGTGTCCGAGTCAAAGGAGGACACAGGTAAACCTTCGTCTACGACGCCACCAGAGTCGGCACCGCGGACGTTCCGCGTCGCGCGTCTCACGTACGGTACGGTGGTTCGTTCCCACGACGACACCCTTGCCTACTTTCCTCGGGACGCCAATGGTGAAGGACGGGTCTTGTGGAGAGTAAAAGCACACGGATCTCCTTGAGTAAAGGTGTGTGAAACTAAGCACGACACTGTCGGAACCATCCTTAAGTCAGGACATGGGAAGGAATCTTGTTCGTCTCTTCTCTATCAAACTCTTTGGACCGTCTTTTCGTTACTTCTATTTCTGGAGAACGTAGTTTTCGTAAACGGGAGTCTGGCTACTCGGACCTACGGGTCCTCTTGTACGTCTCTCCGTCTACAAGTTCGACCTGAACCAACACCTGTGTTGGACGTATGTACCCTGAGGAACCTGACGACAGTCTAGAGACAATCGTAGACTCGGAACAAACGAGTCTCTTTTTGGAAACATCTTCGACGTATTTTCATCCTTTAGACTGGCCCCTGTTTGAGTGAAGACGTTAGACCTCTTCTTTCCCCTTCTACATCTTAGGACTACACCAAGCAGACATTGTCGGAAAGAGTGGTCCGCGAGGTGATTACCCAGGTCTCGTTGTACGTCCTTACGCTCCGACTCATACATTGTGGAGAACAGTACTTGGTAGAGACTTTCGTCTCACTCCAGTGGATTTTTTGGGGACTCACTTCCCTTTATGAGTAATCGTTTCCTTAAAACAACCCCGGTACTTTGTCGGTTGAGTAATAAAGGAAAGATTTAAGAAGATTCACCCCCTTTTTTTTTGTTTGGAACGAAAGGTTCTTTAAAATGAACCACTGTTTATGAAACACAAAATTAAGTCAAACACCCTACTTGACCCTCTTATATCGTAAAATTTTTATATTGCGGAACGTAGAATGGTCCTCTTTAGTCACAGAGTGATAGAATAACTCGAAAAAAAAAAAAAAAAAACCGGTAATGGTTCTTTTTCTCTGCCTGGGGTCTGACCACTTTATAAAAGGAAACAAAAAAAGGGGAAAAGGAAGAAAAATATCAAACAAATAAAAAGTTTCACTGCACTCATCTCTTTCACTGAGAGGTCGCACCTTTTGTGTAGACCTTAGGTAGCCCGAGACGGACCGGGGGAGGGGGAGGGGGGTGTCTACGAGAAGGAACCTTACCGCCCTCCTCCTACCCCACTGTGGGGATACTTGGTGGAAGATCTTCCGCAGTATAAGGAAGAGACGTCTTTCTTTTCGGAACCACAACCTTACGGAACTCCATCTGAGTTTCTGGGGTGGACTTACTCCTACCTCACTTTTGAGAATCCATCGTCTAGAGACAACTTATCTACCTTCTGTTCGGGTCCTCGCCCGTCATATGATGGAAATGGAAGTGTCACTTTACGTCCGTCAGTTTAGGAGTGAGTCTCACCCACTCCCCTCTTCAGACGCCCCCAGACCTACTGGGCTCGTGTCAAACCCTCCCTCTCGAGACGAATGCCTATATTCATTTCGGACGAGAGTCCGTGTCGAGACAGCCTTAGACCCAAACAACCTTCTGGTGACGCGTACTCGTCCTCGTGGTGCACAGAAGATATTGACCGGTCCAAAAAACTTATACATGTACTGATCGACCGTGGGTCGGTGTAAAAGTCGTAGTCCGACATAAAAAGTCATACGTTCACTTTTAATTCGTCACTAGGTTAAAAATGTTACCTTTCCGTCTATGACCAGACCAGTGATGGTCGGGGTCTGGAATAGAAATTTACACTCGTAAACATTGCACATTGAGAGTGGGAGCCACCCCTGAAGAGGTCGATGGGTGTTTCTGTCAAGAGTCCTGGCGACCGACTCTGGGCATTCAGAGACACCCCTGGGAGGTAGTTTTGGGTCGGATCCGTAGTCGTCATCCTTCAGGTACCATGGGGAACCGTGTGTCCGTGTACGAGTGGTGTCCCCTGTAGGAATCGAGCAGGATTGTCGTGACGACTCCTGTTGCCGTGTCCCTTTGGTGAGGTACAGGTGTCGGGTCTTTCATAGGTAGGTGTGTCGTCCTCGTTACCCTTCCTCAATGGGTGTAGAGAGACGTACTGAGTGTAACTCGTCCTTCGAGTGTCCTTGTAGTGTAACTCTTCTTCTACGGTCCGTGTCGAAGTACTGAGGTAAATACACTCCCAGTCTGTGTCCGATTTAATGAGATTCCCTATTCTTCAGGTCTCTCACCACGGTAAGATCACCAATCACTGATCTTCTCCGGTACTCCCTATCCTTTCCAACCCATAGGGTCCTTGGGACCACGGGTGCCACGGGTCGTGAGGACGTCACTGACCGTCGTCGTCCTACCCACTCTGTGTCTCCCGACTACGGGTGGAGAGGTACTCGTCTCGGTCGACTGAGAGTTTCTAAGTCCCTGGTCCCTCCCCCGTCTCGTAAGAGGGGCGTCTGAACCTCAGACACAACGTAGGAAAGCCTACCTCCGTCCTTGAGTGGGTACTCTGCCAAAACTGGTACGTATCACCGTAAGTCTAGATAGGTTTTAGTTAGATTAGAAACCCGACCGTGTTTTGAGAGTCTACCCTAGTCGAAAAATTACAATTATTGGGTTTCCTTTATTCGAAAAAACCAAGGTTTCTCTCTACCCATAGAAGGTCAATGCGTGTCACACCTCCAGCCATAAAATATCTTCTACAAGACTCTTTTATACGAGGAACTCACTATGTATAAATTAATTCCCTTTAATATTTAGCTCGTAATTACCCTTTTACACAAGTGGGAGTCCTAAGTACCAAAACTACCCAAAGACCGTGTAGAATTTGATAACAGTAAAACCAATAAAAGAACGACCCATAAGCAAAAATAACAAAGGAAAGCATGGGAGATGAGTTCAAATAGTTTTGAGATGTATAACTCCCCCTTTTTTTACTTACACTCAGACACCTCGGACGCCACATGAAGGAGGCGGGAAATAAGGGTTCTCTTCAGGTGTAGGTCGTTAAAATTTCCCTGAGCGTCGGGACGAGAGACATGACATCTCGTGTCAGCCTCCCCGTCTCTGACGGAGCTCCCCCGGTACTCCATAAATTTCCGGCACCTCAATAGCGTCCGTTTGATTCCGTGTCCTCTCTTTGAAGCCTGTGGGACAAAGGTTTTCCGAAAGTCTACGTCAAAGGACCTCGACAAAGCGGGGCCACACTCCCCTTTAATACTATGTTAAGTGTAACGAGAGGAAAAGACATTACAAACATATAAAACTAGTAAGTCCGACAAGACCACGATCCAGTGGTAGTATTGAGTACAATACGAGTGGTCGTAGTCCAGGACCCTATCTCCCCGCCGGTGGACCTGTACCGTCGGCCACCGGACCTCACCGCCCCCGTTCCCACCCCGACCCCTGTCCCTCACAACCTCCCGGGAGGTCGGTCGATGTACTGAGGTAACGGGAGTCTCCTTTTTGTCGGGGAGAGTCCTACGACGACGAAACACTGAGAGTGACCTCGTCGCGCACACAAGGAGAAGGGACGGAAACCCAGCACGGAATAGACACTTGTTCCTGTGTGCACCACGGCACTGTCCCATAGGTACACCTTTACGGTTCGTGTGAGAGTCCCAACACGAGACCCCACCCTCCACAACCTTTCTATTGGTCCACCGATCCGAGAGGACACGGCCCAAAGGATGCTGTCGGTCCTTTTCAGTCGTTTCACCCTCGAGTCTCTGAGGTAAGTCACGGGTGTCTGCTCTCGTGAATTCTACTCGTCGTTGCTCCCCGTGAGCGTAAATGACCCGTGGCAATTACATGCACCACGACACTCTCCTCTCTACCTCTCCTACTTTATTCCCCGGGGTCCTTTCACGAGGCTCTCACAGTCGACGACGAGGATAGAGATAGGAATTTTTTGTCAAACGTCAAACAAAATTTTTCACCACACGACCCGGTCCTACTAAGGTCTTTTACGATATCTCGACCATCTTCAACTGGACCTCGGAATTCGTACCCGTGCTAAATTTATTTTTACCTTTTCTCCATTCGACAACTCCCCTCACCGGGTGCTCGACTGGGGGTGGTGGGGACGAAGACAGAGACCCTCTGGTCCGGGGAATAGTGTCTGGTTCGTACCCCCTGGTCCCGACCTATCCCTCTGACGGAGGATGTACTCCGGAGTGTCACGGGGACCCATTCCCCTCTGTCGGGGTCCCAGTCCACGACGGAGGCTCCGAGTAGTCGATACACCTCTGGAACCGTCCGGGGTTATAAACCACCATTTCAACTGAGGGCCGGGAGGCACTGGAGTTTGAAGTGACTCTGTGGTCCCCGAGTACACCAAAGGTGTTATTCGGTGTGTGTTTGGAGGTCCTGTGATCTTCTCTAGAGACGTTTCGTCACCCCGGCAGAAACGGGGTACAGTCTTTTGGTCCGAGGGGGTTTAATTCCCTCACCTCCGAACTGTTGTAGGAGTCCCGGGACCTCGGTCGTGGGCTCACCGTCCTTCCGTAGGTAGACCTCTCGGGAACCAGTCCCTCGAGGCAGATCTCGGAGGAGACGAAGAGTGAGTGTCTCGTCGATAGGTCCGACTCGGGGGCCCAGGGGGACGGTGACTCCGGAAGAGACCTTACTCGAGTCGTCAACATGGTCCGGAAGTCTAAGGTGACGTGGGGTTTTACGTCTCGGGGTGAAGAGACCTCTCACCAGGTACACGGCGGCTCTGTTTGACTCCCGACACTAAATTTGAATATTTTCAATTTTTTGAAGTCTCAAATCTATCTTGACAGATCTATCTTGGTCTAGGTGTGTCATCCGACTACATTTAACTGGAACAAACTCAAAGTAATATATAAATTTATAAGTATCAAAATTAAATCTTAGTCACGTAAATCGCTTTTGGTAAAGATGGAACCGTCTACCCACATGAGACGGAACCTGTAGTGTTCTTCGGAAAGCTGTTTCGGTGCACCCCCACCCCCACGCATCTTCAGGTCGCCCCCTTCCCGGCAACCTTCGGACCGAGAACCCGAGAGACGGGGTAATAGTGATTACGAGGGTCCAACCAACAAAGAAAGGTAAGTGTGTGTGACTAACTCAAAACCGTCAAAGCTGTCAAGATAGATTTGAGGCTTAAAATTCGGTTTGAGTTTTTAGGTGAACGAACAGGAACAAGAAGAAGGAAATCAGAGTCATCGCCAACTAAGGTGAATATGTCCGAATATAAGAAAGAAGGGGACCGAGGTGCTAATCGACGAGCAAGTCCCTCACCGGGACACCGGGTACACACCTAACGCGACAAGAAGGAAACCACTGGTCTACCAAACAGAGACTCGAGAGACACCCCGTCTGGACTTCCGGTAGATCTAAACTAAAGACCAGAACCGGAACCAGGGTCCCTAAGGTCCCTTCACACTGATGAAGGATGTTGTAACGAGGTTTTGGGTAGTTCCTCCAAAGTCTTTAGTCACCCGGAATAAGACTTAAGGTAGAATAAAAAACCTGGACTGTATTAGAGACAAAGAGAGAGTGATTGACCCTTATTCCCAAATGGTCGAGGACACGTCCTTTACCCCGAGGGGTCCACCACGATCACCACTTCTTAAGTGAACGGGAACGTCCTCTGTGTCTCTACGTCCAAGCTAAGGACCCAACCCTTCTAAGGGACCTCCTTCCGTACCGTTGGGTGAGGTCATAAGAACGGACCTATTAGAGTACCTGTCTCCCCGGACCGTCCGATATCAGGTATCCCAGTGTGTCTCGACCTGTGCTGACTTCGCTGAATCGCACGTACACACGTGTCATCTACTCATACTTGACCAATCGAAAGAATTCAGGAACTCTAAAGGTCCACCTTCACAAGAAACCTAAATTTAGGCACACAAACCTAATGTACTGACTTACTACCGTCACGAGCTAGTGTCTTAAAGGGAGGAACCGTTGACATCTGTGTCTTAACGAAGAAGACCAGAGGTGTCAGTGTATCCTTCAACCGGACCCAATTTCCGGGAGAAACCCGGGATATCTAGTCGGTAGGTTTACGAAGTCGTAAAAATCACTGAAAGAGGTTGAGACAACGACGACAACAAGAATCCACGACAATGAAATAGTGACCCGAGAGAGAGGAAAATAGAAAAGCATCCTCGGATAAGAGTTGTGGGATCGGCCACAGACCGGACCTAGGGACAACGTCGGATTCGTCTTTCGTCACAAAAGGGACCTTTACCTGCAAGAGTCCCGCGGGAGACCACCTAAGTCCTCGATTGACTAACACTCAAGGTTCACTACCGCGACTAAGAGTGCGGTGCGGGGTCTGGAATATGGAGGTTGCTTTGGGACGTGCTTGTAATGTCGATGCAGCCGTTCGACCTCCCGGCCGACTTCCTGCGGGGGCTGCCGTCGTGTGAGTGGTGTCACGACAAGAACTAGCAGACGTCGAAGTAACAGAACCTCTTGGACTACCAGAACTAACGGTAGACCTTTTTGTTATTTAAGGTGTTGGCGTACATGAAAAAGTAGCCATTAGACCGGGAGACGCTGGACGACCGGCCGTATCGGATGTTCCAGTTGTAAGACTACAGCCCGTTCTCCTGCGACTCGGAGAGAGACTGCCAGACCAAGGATGCCCTTCCGTCGTACAAACACCGGGAACCCCGCAGGTGGACATCGGACGACCGGTAACGATAGCTCTCTGTAAACTGATACTAGTTTTACTCCGGCATACTACGGTTGTTCTTCGTGGCGCACAAAGAAGACTAGCCCTACACGACCGAGTAGCGGAAGAGTGACCCGCGGAATGGGTAGGACCCGACCTTGACGGACGTGTTGGAGGGGCTGACGAGGTGGTAGGACGGGGAGATGAGGTTCTTCATGTAGCGTAAGACGTAGTCGTAGAAGTACCGGTAGGACCACTGGTAGCACTAGGACATGCGTGCGTAGATGAAGGACCACTTCAGGTCGTCGGCGTCCCACCGGTCGGGCGTGTTGAGTCTCGCCAGGTACCGGGACGACGCCTGGCACCACTAGCACCACTCGCACAAGTAGCGGACGACCAGGGGTGAGAAGTAGGAAAAGGAACACCTACACCGGACGTTCCACTTCCTCACGCGATAGGACAAGTTCCGGGTCACCAAGTAGCACGACCGGCACGAGTTGAGACGGTACTTGGGGCAGTAGATGTGCGACCGGTCGTTCCTCTACGCCGCCCGGAAGAAGGCTGAACAGACGTGGACGGACCAGTCCCCGGTCCCTCGGGTGAGAAGTGGGTAGGTCGGGCGAGAGCTGGGTTCGTCTTCATTTAGGTCGCCGTCGTTATTGTCGTCGGGGAGGGGGTTTTCGTTCCTTCTAGAGGGGGTTTGCCGGCGGAGTGGGACGTAGTGGCTGTCTTTGTTTTGGGACGTCTTACCTCAGTATATGTTCACTCCCACACCCGGAGTTCCTTGGACCCCAGGAACGTAGCGGTGTCCTTCTCGTCGCTGGTTGGGACGTCGGTGTAAGAAGACCTAACGTACGGAGTGGTACCCCCATAAAGGTCTAGACCCTGAGCTCTTTCGACAAGACGGTTGTCGGACCGGACCACATCTACAGAGAATTCCTCCCCCGGGTTCCTTAACGGTTACGAAAAGTCACGTCTGTGGTACGGAACAGGTAAATCCGAGATCCCAGAAGGTTTACATGGTTCGACGACTACAGTCGTCGGTGGAAGAGGACTTAGGAGGGAGGAGAGACCGGAGACAGACCTCTCCCTTCCACAACCTGGTGTGTGTGACACGTTACACAAAGGGTCCTTGTAGTAGTAGGGTCCTACGACAAGCCACTGATGTGATGTGACTGACACGTGCCTACCTACGACATATCAGTAGTAAAGACACAATGTCTCGTGAACGCAAAGTTTACAGACGGTAACCATGGACACACTCGACGTCATGTACCACAGCAATACATTGTCCCTCCTGTTCATTCAAGACCGACTTGGTGGTTCATACTCCTGCACTGACCTTTGATCCACCTGTCCGGTCAGCGTCCGAGAAGTCTGACTGTGTTTCACAGTGCAATTCGTCTAAACCTTTCGCGTTGGGGAGATTTTCCCGAACAGACTCCGACCAGAGTCTACATACGTAGACTGGGGGTTGACAGGACTCTACGGGAACTGACGCAGACCTCCTAGGTCCTCTCTTGCTCACTCAAGACACCTACATGCAGGGGGTTCCCCTGAGGACGAACAGAAGGCAGTAAAGAGGGACTCTTCAGAATTCGAGTAGGTTTTCAGTTTAATCGGTTTAATGGGTCAACAAACCCCAAAGAGGTTTAGGATCTTTTCGGTCGGTTCCATAAGGTCCTCGGGCACGGGGTGTGGGCAGTTCTTTTCTTAGGTTCTCCCTCTTCGTCTCCTGTCTGGGGACCGGGTAAAGTGGAAAGGCTGTATTACCCCTCAAAGACAACTTAAGCTTCTACGAATGTCCTGTCGCGACACTAGGACACAACTCAAACTTAGACATAGTCTTTTCGTAGTTCAATCGTTGGGGGGACACGACAATGTCGACTCGTCGACCCCGGCAGTTGTCGGAGCACCTAAGGACTTTCGACTGGGAATGGCGCTGGCAATCTCGTCAAATTAACACTAGACCGTGAAACACGAAAGAAGTCTCTCTCCATCGTTATAACATTAGAAAGTAAAATTGTGTCCAACTGGGACATAGTGAGAAATGGAAATCTTCCTTAATGAATCTTCCGTAAAAACATGTGTCAGTAGGGGTTCCTAAGAAGTACTTCATGTTTACCTACTTTTATATGTTTAAAGTCTCAACAGTATTCATGCATCAACTACATGACTCAGGAAACAAAAAATTTTTCTATTTTTCCTTGGAAGTTTTCCTAAGAATGGACACATTCGGAGTGAAGTCTTGGGGACTTCAAAAATCCAAGTCACCCTTAAAACGGACTCATTTCTGATTTTCTCATCGGAATTGTGCACTCATTGAAAAGTCTCTTTTTCACTAAGGAGAAACAATAGAGTACGTTCGAGGAGAAATATTTCCTTGTAAAAGTACCCAGGACCCACTGGTACATGGTGGGTTGTAGAAAGAATCAAAAACAACGACTACCTCTATTTAGGATAAAAGTTCCTGTACGAGTAGTCGCCGTAAAATCAACAAAAGTAGTGTAGTGACTTTTCCTCGAATAAGAGAACAGTTTGTCGGACTCTTTTGACCCTCGTAAATATCTTTTTAATTCGTAATTCTATGACCCAATTCTTTTATTGTTGTTTTAACGGAGTCTCTCGGGTTTATAACTCATAACGTAAAACAGAAGTCACCACTTTACTGAATTCTTGAAATATATAATCAAGACTCAACGAACCCCCGAGGTCGAGAGACCGCGATTATCATTATATTGTGACGTGGTATTGGAGTTGAAAAAAAACTCCATCGTGTTGTGAAAGTTAGTTAGACGTACTTTTTATGGGGTTTTGTCAGTAACACAGATAAACTATATACGTTTTTTATTATTATTAGTTTAAATCATGGTTCACAGTCTCTTCCTTTACCGTTGGGTGAGGCTATTAGAACGGATCCTTTAGGGTACCTGTCTCCTCGGAACACCCGATGTCAGGTACTCCACCGTTTCTCGACCTGTACTAACTTACTGACTTGTTGTCGTTTTTCATGGTTCACATGTTAGGATTGATCGATCGACTAGTAAATCTTCGACTCACACAGTTTCGGTGTCTCTTGGACAGACAATCTCGAGTAAGTCAATCGTTGGAAATAGCTCAGGGTACATACAAACAATTTTTATTTTATTTTAACTTTCGGAAACATATTTGACCAACAGCCCTCAGGTACACCCCTCGACACATGTGATTCCGGCGGGGACCACTATACGTCTCCCTGTCGTACTCGAGAGTGGACGACGATCGACAAAGAGGCCCTTAATATAGTGAGACTCTTGAGATCATCGTAAAGGGGATATGAAGGGTCATCGTCTCGACCATAAAAACCTTTGAAACCACATAACCCACGATTGTAACCACCTTATCGTGGGTTATGCGGTTTCTAAGGCTTTTATGGTCGAGACGAACACCCTTCACCGAGTCTACCATTTCTTAGGTGGACGTTACGTCCTCTGAGTCCAAGTTAGGGACCCAGTCCTGCTAAGGGACCTCTTCTCTTACCGTTGGGTGAGGTCATAAGAACGACCTCTTAAGGTACCTGCCCCCTCGGACCGCCCAATATCAGGTACCCCAACGTTTCTCAGTCTATACTGACTCGTTGATTGTGAAAGCGAAAGGTACTTTAAACCATCCAGTTGTCCCTTCCTCCAGTCATCCCTTCCTCCAGTTGTCCCCTCCTCCAGTTATCCGGTGGGAAAGTTACCCCTCTTTTGACATTCTCAGTACCGTCGGCTTCACGTCGGTTTTCTCTCCCCTCCCGCCCAAGACGAGGTAAACCACGTCACCTCCGTGGTCCTCTCTGAACTATTTGGTCGGGAAAAAGATCGAAATAGGTAGTATCTACCGTTCAAAAATGGAGAGGTGGAACGTAAGAATGTGTCTTTCCTCGGTCACAAACCGTAGTGATAAACCATCACTGTAAGGACTTCTTTAGACGGGGGTTTTCATTGACACCCACATGACACCCACATGTGTCTTTAAGTAGTAAAGAGACAATGTCTCGTGAACCTAAAGTTTACAGACGGTAACTGTATACACGTTCGACGTCACACACCAAGGTAGTACATTGTTTTTGGTGTTGGATGACGGTGGAAACTAAAACGGGTTCCGGTTCACCCGTCTTCAAATGGATTTAGGGTAGTCCTTACGAAAACAGTTTGACGGTAAAAGGAGGGTGTGGAAACCACAGGGGTTGTCCTGAGACGACACTAACATAAAATTTTCCAGAGGACCCCTTATTAACTCTTATAGACGAAAGATACCTTTCCGAAGGTTGAGGGAAGGAGGGGAAGTACTTCGTTATGTTCTAGGTGGTAGGTTTACTCTCTGAAAAGTGTTATAAGAAATAACGGGTGTCTGAGTGTAACTGTCGGTCAATTGTAGTCTGATAAATCTCTTGTCAACAAAGAGAGGTTGGAACTGGGTACCAAGTAGATGTGACCTTTTCTCGGAAAGTGTCTTTACATAATAATTGCTCCACATGCAATATCTTTTGAACATCAATTTAATGGTTAAGGTACGAAAATTTACATAGATACTCACGTTTTGGAGGTGTGAGTTTACAAAAATCATAGATTCAGTTTATAGTTTCCCAAACGATGTATTAGTCTTTGCGTGTGTGGTGATAAGACTTTTACTTCCGTGTAAAAGGCTATTGGTCACTGTTCCTCACGTCAGCGCGGATTCACCCTCACTGTTGGAGACGAGGACCCGGTACCACCACTCTGTGTCTTCACGGTACACCGTGGAGGTCGACCGACGGGATCTTCAAGTCCCTACACGGGCCGTACCGTCGTCTCGAGTGTTGTCCTTTGGTGTATTAAATGACTTTCTCACTTCACCTTAGTGACTTGCACTGCTCCCTTAAATTCGGTTAAGAGAATTGGGTAACACAACAGTTTAGAGGGTCTACAACCGGTTTATTAAAGTTAAAATAATAGAAAGTTTCTTGTCTTTAATCTTTTGAACTTCAACCAAAACACAAAGGTGAGGAGTCTCTAGAGGTTGTGGTTAAGAATAGGTCATCGTTGTATCTTTCACCATTTAACCGTTATTTGGTCTCTAGCAGTGTCATTAAGAAAAAACAAAGTGTTTTCAATTACCTTTTATTTGTACTTTAAAAGTTTATAAATGGTCATCCATATTAAAGGGTAGGTTTACGAAAAATTTTTCATTATTTATAGAGTAATAATGTGTAATCTACATGTGCCCTACCTCAAGAGAGGATTAGGAGCCTAAATTCGTAGTTTAAAATTAAGAATAAATCAAGACCTATGTTTCTTTGTAAGTACAGGAATTAAAATGTTCTAAATGAGACCTTGTTCAATATCAGTTTTCAGTTTCCTTGTCTCTTGTAAGGTGAACGTTGGCTGTATATTAACAATGTTTTTTCAAATAAGTCACAAGTTTTTACCTAAACAGACAACTAAAGACGAAATTAGTAGGGAACTAAGTCACCAATCTTTGAAACCAACACCAATTTTACAGGGTCTACTCACACTTAAGCACTGAAGTCAGTGGGTCCCGGTGCCGTACACAGGGGAACACACGTATAAAGACGGATGTCGTAAAGTTCCACTTTGTTGTTTTATCTTTGACCTTTAACATACCCTAAAGTAAAGAGTACGAAAGAAGTTACTCTTACGGAGAAGGGATGGAATCGGGAGTCCTCCCTCGGGGCACACAAACCCGGATTCCCCCAGTAATAAGACCAGTAGACACCAACACTCTTCCTCCGTTCTTACTCCGTCCTCGTGGGGTCCCTACGGAGGGTGTAGGGAGGGTGGGGACTGGTGGCAAGTACGTACTCCCACAGAGACGGAGGAGGACCCGGCAGGTGTCACACAGACGGACAAGATTGGAGGTAGGACAGACGTCGGGTAGACGTTTCTGAAGTCTGAGGGGTCTGGGTGGGTCCTCGGGGTGGCAGGTCCCAGGATCACTTCACCCGGTGTGTAGTCCGAACAGCACGGGGGTATGGGAGGTACACACATAAAAGATGACTTAACATTGACGTCTGTCCGTCTTGGAAACGTACTAGCTTCTCCGTGTTGTGTCACGAACGGAGTACACTTGATTGTACTCTGTTCCAGTTCTCCTCCGACCAATCATTTCCGTTGTTCGTCACATCGACGTGGTCCTTCTGTTGCGAGTCGAGGATCCGTGTCGACGGACCCGTCGGAGGACTGTGGGTGGGGACGAATAGAAATGTGTGACGACCTGCTTGTATCCTACATCCAGACCTGAACGACGGGGGATGGAAAAAAGAAAAAGGAAGAGACAAGAGGGTCGGAGAGGAAAGGACAGAAGGGGGTGACCGAAGAGAAGGGATACAGGGAAACAGTGAAGGGTGCCACCGGGGGAGTACCGGGAGAACAGAACAAGGACGTCGTAGTTTCTGGTAAGGGGGGTTCTGGTCGTAGGTCCTGGTACACGTCTACGGTCCTGCATAGCCAGGGGTTTGAGAGTTGTACACACATTGAAAGATCAACAGGTACAATTAATTTTATGGTTTTAGGTCCCTCCTCAGGGTTCCATGGTTGGACGTACACGTGTGTATATCTGTCTCTACACACAGGCATTATTAGTTACATCCATATACGTATACATATATGCATACATGTCTGTCTGCCTCTGTTTGTAGACAGTATTAATCATCCATATGCATACACACACACAAATATATATATATATATGTGTATACGTCAACTATAAGTGTTCAGGACCATATTTCAACGTTAAAAAGACCGACGATATTTTATACGGTCAAAATTTTGACGCGTAAACAACGAACGTTTGAATATTTATACATATTTGGGGTAATATTTATTTAACACAGACCGTCTACCGTAAAATAGACGGTCATCACTAACGTACCTCAATATTTACGAATAATTAGGAGGTGAAAACTTGAGTGTCGAACCTGAGACCCTAGATATTATACTTCACCGTACTTTTGTTGGTATACAATCTCCCCTTTTTGTCAGTCGCTCTGTCCATTCCCGATCGTTAAGTATGGACTACTACCAAGGCTTTCAGTTCTGACGGACGGTCGTAGTTGACGTTAAATGATTCTTACGTTTAAGAGACCGGGGTAGGCCTTCATGGCTCAGTCCCTGAGACCCCTCCTAGGGGCTACCGAGACTACGGACGGAAAGTAGGGTTCAGACGAATACTTCCCGACAGAGAGGTGGGTTCATGAGGAGTCAAACCACACACTTTCTGGTCGGTCCTGTGACACCGGTCTTTGTCGGAAGGTGGTCACGACCCGACAAACCCATTTATTTACAGACCGAGTTAGGGACGGGACCACCCAATCGACAATCCAGACAGGTCGGGACCGAGAGTCAGGGGTCACGTTAATCAATAGATGTAGAATCACTAAACGAACTAGTACGGAAGGAGTAGTCGAAGGAAGGGGTTGGGACTCAGATGTATGTGAGTCTCGGAAAGAGTCCCAGACGAAGACACCCTGGGGTTCGATTTGACCCCGAAGGGTCCACCGCGATCACCATTTCTTGGACGGACGGTTACTTCCTTTAGATTCTCTCCGTCCAAACTGTGGACCGAGTCCTTCTCGGGGACCTCTTCCCGTGCCTTTGGGTGACATTTTAAGTACGATACCCGTATTGACTTAGTGAAACGGTATGTAGATAGTGACTGTGTAGTAACAATCAGTTGATGCAATGACAAATCAGCGATTCAGTACAGACTGAAAAACGCTTGAATACTTGACATCGGATGGTCCTAGGAGACAGGCACCCTAAAGGATCCGTTTTTATAACCCTTTAGTTGATATGAGGTTATTTTTTTTACTTTTAAAACCCGAAGGGTCCACCACGATCACTATTTCTTGAACGGACGGTTACGTCCTCTGTACCCAAGTTAAGGACCCAGTCCTTCTAGGGCACCTCTTCCTGTACCGTTGGGTGAGGTCATAAGAACGGACCTCTTAGGGTGCCTGTCTCCCCGGGTCGATGTCAGGTATCCTAGTGTTTCCCAGTCTGCGTGTTTGATTTGTTTCCTTATCTTTGTGAAAGAACAGGTACACTTACCGAGTACGAAAATACGTAAAAACCCCCCCTTTTCTCGTATTTCTATTTCAGTTCCTCCCTTCATGATGAACGGTAAAAGGTGGTCCCCGACTTGAAATACATCTTTGGGACTTCCTGGGATTATTCAGGACGTAAGACAGGATCTAAGTCGGTGACTGACAGTGGTGGAAGATCCTTTAGTTAGTCGAGATTAAAGGAGTGACTTTTTACCTAGGAAGGTCGACACGATAGACTTCTGCGAGGGAGCAAAGGACAGGAGACTCCTCGTCCCTGTCAAGGTCCAAAGACTGTACACGGTCATTTCAGTAAAAAGGCGAAGAGAAATAATTTTGGTTGAATTTCAAAGTGATGTCTTGAATTCTCATAAAAAGACTTTGGGTTCCAGTTCTAGACAGACACAGGACGTCAAGGGTCCACCGTGATCACCATTTCTTGGGCGGGCGGACGGTTACGTCCTCTGTATTCTCTGTACCCAAGTCGTAGACTCAACCCTTCTAGGGGACCTCCTCCCATACCGTTGGGTGAGGTCATAAGAACGGACCTCTTAGGGTGCCTGTCTCCTCGGCCCGTCCGATACAGGAACCCCAACGTTTCTCATCGTGTGCTGACTTGTTGAATGTGTGTGTGTTCCAGTTCTAAAAAGACACAGGATATCAATGGATAACCATTAGAAAGGTCAGAGGAAGCGTAAAAGGTGATCCGAAGGTGGTAAGTGTCCACCACGATCACCATTTCTTAGACGGACGGTTACGTCCTCTGTATTCTTTACGTCCAAGCTAGGGACCCAGTCCTTCTAGGGGGTCTCCTCCTGTACCGTTGGGTAAGGTCATAACAGGTACCCTAAGGTACCTGTCTCCTTGTACCGTCCGATGTCAGGTACCCTAGGGGGTCTCAGTCTGTGCTGACTTCGCTGAACCGTGCGTACGTGTGACGGTAAGTGTATTTTCATAAATACCGACGACAGGTATACATGAACCTGTCGTTATCTCGTGTCTACATGTGAAACTCTCACTTTGTAGGGTCTTTTGTTGACAGGAACCACGAGTGTGTGTCAGTAGTGGGGGTGTGGGAGAGTTCCAGTCCACGTCGGGACACCACGTCCACCGCTCCGTCTCGAGTCTCTTTGGGTCGTCGGTCGAGTTCCCGTGCACCGAGAGGTACGTCCTCGACTCCACCCGACGGGTCCCTCGGACCCTAGGACACTGACCGGAAGTCCCCCACTGGCTAAGCCCCTTAATTCCTGGTCCTATAAGCAAGGTAATGCATTCGTAAAGAATGTATTACGAAGTCACGAGGGACTTTCCTCTCGACGCGATGTCCTTCCCCCGTGAAGTCCTGTGCCCCGACCTGTACCTCGGTCCTCAGTTCTGACAGGACCTCGTGTCCCGAGAAACACCCCTACCCCGGAGTGGTTCGCGACGAGGTAGGTGGGAGGGTCGGACTTTGATCCGGGAAGGGAAGTGTGTGCCTGGGGGTCCCTTAAGAGGGGGACGAAGATGACACTCGGAAGTCTCATAGGAATCCTCAGTCCGGAGTTTCGACCGACTTTGGTCACTGGTCGTCGGGGTGTCCTTCGGGACGTCTGAGAGTCGTCCACCCTTAGCGATCTTCCGTGTCGATTAAGGGTGTTCTACTACCCCCTCCCTCCTCGGCAGAGGTCCCGGTGAATCGTTCTCCCCGGTAAAATCCTGAGCGGTCCAGGAGGGTCGTCTGTGTCCCCGGACCCATTTCACCGTCCTCCCGGGTGTTCTCCCTGTCGGCCAGGATCATGTGAGGTCCCCGGGTCCTACCGGGAGTGTCGCGCGTCACTGGTGCGGGACCCTCAGCCTCCGGGTCCTCGCGTACCAACGCGACCGCCCTCAAACGGAGGCTTTGCGTCGCCTCGACGTCGCGCCTCGAGTCCTTCGCGGATTTCCTCGCCCTTTTGTCGAGCGACGGCGGTTGGCGCACTCGAACTCGTTCACCCGTGGTGGGCTCGGAGTCAAAGTGGTAGGCACACACTCCGAGGCACTATGGGCCGTGCACCGCGAACTTCCTTCTCTACTCTACCGGACCACTCGAGAATGTACGAAATGTTTCCCCTCTTTTGATTCTGGTGTTTTAGTGACGGTAAACGACACAGAGTTTAGGCGAGGTCACCGATGGCCTCACGGCCAAACAGGGTGACGGGGTACCCTCTGTTCCATATTAGACTTGAATTTTTATGTATAAAATTAATTGTAACTTTGCTATAAACTAGGGGGGTATGAAAATTAAAACATTTAACTAAGAGTACGGTTTTGGGGGGTTTTGGTTTTTTTTTGTATATAACGAATAGTGGTGACTCTATTTGTGATTGAAGTCTCGTCTCTCGATGATTTTGACGTCTAATCGTAAAGAACGTGTGGCCTCTCTTTTCTTCTGTGTCTAGTTCACAAGTCCCCGAGAGTCCAGAAGCGAGAACAAAGGAAGAGGCGAAACGGGATTTGCACTTACAAAACCGGAATCGTCGCCTCTCACGTTCTGACAACTTTCTTCAGCAAACTAAGTACTTATACACACATGTGAGCGTATGTCTCTTCCTAGCACGGAGGGTGTCTCCAGTCTGTAAATACCTGTAGAGGTCCTACGTCCATATGTATTTCTTACGCCCCGTTAAGAGTGTCGGTGGAGTTTAGACGTAACAGTGTCCCCTCCTCGGGTTGGGTCGATGAGTCGGGAAGGGGTGAGTCGGGGATGACGGAGACCTATTCGACCTTGTCCATAGGGTTAACGTGGACTTTCGTCTTGGTCAGGTCTTTCTCCGTCTCAACCCCTCTCCCTCACCAAGATCTAATCACAGCCTGAGGGGTGTTTCAAGGGTAAGTGCCGTCTTGTAAGATCTTCTAACTTTGGTGACAGTCGAACCTAAGTACCCCATTTTAAGGTGTCTTACGATTATACTTCGAGACCTGGAAGGGGTTGGGTAGGAGTTGACAGTCGAGATGGGGTAAGAGGGTAGGACCGGTTCGTGTGGGGGAGTTTCATCTTTATCCCAAGTGTGTGTCATAATCTTGAAACACCTTAATCGCGAGCAGTCGCAAAAGTTTTTAGATGAAAAACGAGGAGTAAGACCTTCGTAGTTTAAATAATGATAATTTCCGATTCACATACACCTCCCAGAAAGACAACGTGACTACTTCCCCCACGACGGGTTCTCCCCTAAAATTGACCTGTTCTCGGTTACAGCACCGTGATCACCCTTCCACGGTAACTTACTTATTTAGAAAGATAGAAAATTTTCAGTAGTCGACAATTTAGCGTACCTTTAGAGTTCGGTCTGTAAATCTTTGTAACAGTTTAAAGGATTTTGGTCTTCTGGGTCATCCTCTAGTCTCGTAAACTGGGACTTCCTTCCTCGACCCTGTTTCACGACGGACCCCGTCCATGGGAGAAGTACCTCGTTAACCCTTTGGATAGCACCTTTGTTTGGTCTGTGATCTGGGTGGGTAGACAGGTCTTCGTCCTGAAGTTTGACTAAGGGTTTCGAGGACTCGGACCAGGCATCCAAATCCGTTTGGAATTAGTAGGTGTTGGCTTCCTTGCAGAGACTCGTGTGCACAAACGTGGGTATAAGACGCGTCCAGCTTACGTACGAAGGAGGAGATGACTTATATTTCCCCTGTCCTAAAGTGCTCGACCATGCCGTCGTCGGGTAACCGACTCTCCTACATGTGTAGGGGCCGATGGGTTATAGGGACGTGTGTGGGAGCAAAACGGTAATTTGACTATTTTTGTTTCCTTCGTAAATGGACAGTTCTAGAACTAGGCACTCCGAATAAAACCCGGGATAAACCGTCACTTCACTTTGGGGTTCTTGGGGACCCGTTGGTCCCAGTACCCTTTTCGTACGGACACGAGTCGTGATGGACTTTGTCGACCTTGACCTCACTGTAGACGAAAATCGTGTCGTGGGGTTTGAGACCACGACCTTTGGGGTACTTGTACCCACACCACGTCCGTCGGACCCTCCGCAGTGGTTACTCTTCCCTGCCGGGATTCCTGGTCGTGAAGTCTCGCGAAACGTACGTCTCGTGCCCGTCGTAGAACAGAATGAGACAATGTAGGGTTTACAAATCATGACTGGGAGGACGACGAAGATAAGGGACATAACACGAATTATCCATTGTGAAAGGGTCACCTTAAAGGGTCACCTTACCCAGTCGACTTAATTGTAAAACGGACCTGTTGATGTCAGTTTGAATCAAAAGTAATTTTTGTATGTCGTGTCTTGTAATCAGAATGTAGAAAGAATCAGAATTTTTTATATTTATATCTCCCTATTAAACATGTCCTACATATCCATACATGTGGAAATTATACGATTACTCTTAAGACTTGTTCAAATACTTTGAACGTAGAATCCCTTCGGAAGGAGGATCCCGAAGACTTGTTTCGAGACTCGGTTACCTGTCGACGGGTCCAAGGGCCCCGGGCTATGGGTAGATGACCCTTCTTGGTTCGGGAGAACTGGTGTCCGCGTCACAGCTTGTCCCGTCGACCGCCCAGTACCCAAGGAGAGGTGACCGACGACGTCCGTCTCGAGCGAGGGCCGTCTCTGCTACCCGTCCGACAAAAGGTCCACCACCAACTACTCCACCGACTATGACAGTTTCTAGGACAGGAAACAGGCCTAGACCCTCCCTACGTGTTCCTTCCAATCATGGTGGGTGTCAGTCTCTTGTCTCTTGTAGGGAGATGTGCTCCTCAGCTTTGACCTTCCCGTCCGAGGAATCCGTGGGTCCTAGTGGGAAGGTCTCTACCACAGACGGTTCAGGGACCGATGACAGTGACCGGTCAGTTAAATCAGTCGAGTAAACAGGTGGGGAGACCCTGATTTGGTCGTCGTCGTCGACCCTGATTTGGTACGGGAGGGGTTGGAAATCGTTGGTCCCTGACCACTCGAGCGAGTGGACCACGGTCGGAGGAGAGAGGACGAGGGGAGGATGGGAGGACCCTGGGTCTTTGGAGACAGGGTGTGGTGGGTCGTCATAGATGTCCGAGGTCTCGGGGACGATGGAAACCCGGAAACCTGTCACCAGGGACCGGGTCTGACACGAAGAAGTTGGACCTTTGGGTTGAGTCGGAGGTCGAGTCGTAAGAGTCCAAGGAAGGAAGGTGTGGTTGAGAGGGGTCCGGTGGGTGGTCGTAGGACGGACGGACGGTCCTTCCTCAGGTGCCGACACTACTCCCCGAAGTTCAAAGATGTCCTCCCACTGGGATCGACGCTACCTCCCCGTCACGACGTCAAGGACCAGTGAGTCAAGACCTCGACCCATAGCACGGACAGGTACTTGAGGAGGACTTGTCTACTTCCGGACTCTACCCCACGTCCAGGGTCCTCCTCGAGACAGAGGAACGAAACGAGTGACCCGGACACGAGACCAGGGACCTCCGGTGGTCAGGGGGGGTGGTGGGACTCAGTCACGTGAGTATCCTCTCTAGTGTGAACTCTCTCCGTCATACTTCAGACCGGTCCTCGTCAGAGAGAACGAAACCTACGTCGGGATCCCCGGACGAGGAAACTCTCCCTCCCTTCCACCCCGTCCCTCAGCCATGGAGTGATGTAGGTACCTACGAGGTTCGGGTATCAACCGGGAGTGTTACATAGACCCAACGGACCCATGAGGTGAGAGAGAGGTCGGAGTAACGAGTCTTGAATAGGGAGAGTCTCGTTGGTCTAGAGAGGGTAAGGATGGAACCCCTGGACTTCTGTGCAGGTAAAAGGAATGAACACAGTTATAAGAAAGGGGTTCAAGAAAAAATAAAATAATATAACCTCATTTTATATAAGGTTATATTTGTCAACATCATAGTTATGTTTATCAACTAAATTTCATAACACAATCAAAGACGACATGTCGTTTCACATAGTCAATATGTATATGTACGCACGTAACACACGATTCAGTGAAGTCAACACAACCTGCGAAACGTTTGGATATCTGACATCAGAACAGATTGAGTTACTTTGATACTCGGTACGGTACATCTCGGTGGGTTTTGCCTGTCCAGTACCACCTCTCAAGACTGTTTTACACCAGGCGACTTTTTCCCTTACCGTATGGTGTAGTCATAAGAACGGAACTCTTGGGGTACGTGTCATACTTTTTCGTTTTTCTATCCTGTGACTTTCTACTTGAGGTGTCCAGTCATCCACGGGATAATTATACGATGACCTCTAGTCACCTCTTTATTGAGGTCTTTCTTACTTCTCTGTCTCGGTTTCGCTATTGTTATGGGTCAACACCTACACTGACCACTACCTTCATTTCAGACTACGACGTTTCTCGTTATAACGTTTCCTTGGACCTTACAATCCAGGTACTTAGTTCCGTTTAACCTTCACCAGTTTGTCCTCTACCGTTCTCACTTGCAGTTGTAAGATCCTTAGTCGCTTGATTTTACCTGACCTTACCCACTTAAATTGAATCTACTGGTAATATAGATGGTGACACCCGTTCTTAGGGAATCTTCTTTACCTCATCGGTAGTATCAGTTGTTTTCTCAGGTTCTACGTCAATTCAAGTCAAGTCAGTGAGTCAGCACAGACTGAGAAACACTGGGGTACTTGACATCGTACGGTCCGGAGGGACAGGTAGTGGTTGAGGACCTCAGGTGGGTTTGGGTACGGGTACCTCAGTCATTACCGTGGGTTGGTAGAGTAGGAGACAGCAGGGGAAGAGGAGGACGGGAGTTAAAACGGGTCGTAGTCCCAGAAGAGTTTACTCAGTCGAGAAGTGCAGTCCACCGGTTTCATAACCTCAAAGTCGGAGTCGTAGTCAGGAAGGTTACTTTTGTGTCCTGACTAGAGGAAATTCTACCTGAACAACCTAGAGGAACGTCAGGTTCCCTGAGAGTTCTCAGAAGAGGTTGTGGTGTCAAGTTTTCGTAGTTAATAAGTCTCGAGTCGAAAGAAATATCAGGTTGAGAGTGTAGGTATGTACTGGTGACCTTTTTGGTATCGGAACTGATCTACCTAGAAACAACTGTTTCATTACAGAGACGAAAAATTATACGACAGATCTAACCAGTATTGAAACGAAGGTTCCTCATTCGTAGAAAATTAAAGTACCGACATCAGTGGTAGACGTCACTAAAACCTCGGGTCTTTTTAATTCAGTCGGTGACAAAGGTGACAAAGGGGTAGATGAACGGTACTTCACTACCCTAACCTACGGTACTAGAATCAGAAGACTTACAACTCAAAATTCGGTTGAAAAAGTGAGAGGAAAAAGTGAAAGTAGTTCTCCGAGAAATCAAAAAGAAGTGAAAGACGGTATTCCCACCACAGTAGACGTATAGACTCCAATGACTATAAAGAGGGTCGTTAGAACTAAGGTAGAACACGAAGGAGGTCGGGTCACAAAGAGTACTACATGAGATGTATTTTCAATTTATTCATCCCACTGTTATATGTCGGTACTACATGAGGAAAAGGATAAACCTTGGTCAGACAACAAGGTACAGGAATCGACGTTACAGTTTTTACTGTCTTACTAGAGATAAGTAAAGGTTCCGTTTGGTAGGTTTTAGTGTCATTAGGTTCAGATACGGGACTGGTCATTACGACTTCTTCGACTTCAACTTACCAAGACACTTCTAGATGTTCTGGAAGATCTTGATTGTAGGTTTTTTCTACAGGAAAAGTAATATCCCCTGACCTTACGTTTTCATCCTTCAGTTCTTTATAGACCTCATTGTCCATTTAAACCGGAACCTTACTTCGACCCGTTTCCGATTCTCTCAAAACGGTTCTCTTGTGTGACCAGTATCGTTTGTAGGAGAAGGTTGTCGTGTTCTCTTCTGAGGAGTGTACCTGTAGTGGTCTACCAGTTATGGTTTTAGTCTAACTAATATAAGAAACGTCAGTTTCTACCTCTGCGAAATATGTCAATCGTTTGTGTTCTGGCCCTCGATTGACACCGAGTCTAGTACTTTAGGAATAACGGTTTAAGTCTGAATTTAACTTCTTTCATCCCTTTTAGTGATCTGGTAAATCCATACTGGATGGATTTAGTTTAGGGAATGCTAATATGTCACCTTCACTCTGTATCTAAGTTCCCTGATCTAGACTATCTGTCTCACGGACTTCTTGATACCTGCCTCCAAGCACTGTAACATGTCCTCCGTCCCTAGTTCTGGTAGAGGTTCTTTTTCTTTACTTTTTTCCGTTTTACCAACGGACCCCTCTGGAATGTTTATCGACACTTTTCTTCTCCTCGATTTCCGTTTCCTCTTTTTCTATCTATATGGATAAACTTACGTCTCAAGGTTTCTTATCGTTCCTCTCTATTCTTTCGGAAGGAGTCACTAGTCACGTTTCTTTATCTCCTTTTGTTATCTTATCTTATGTTATCTTTGTTATTCTTTCTGGTCTCTAGAGAAGTTCTTTTAATCTCTATGGTTCCCTTGTAAAGTACGTTTATACCCGTGTTAATTCCTGTCTTTACCATACCTGGATTGTCTTCGTCTTCTAGAATTCTTCTCCACCGTTCTTATGTGTCTTCTTGACATGTTTTTCTAGAAGTACTGGGTCTATTAGTACTACCATACTATTGAGTGGATCTCGGTCAGTAGGACCTTACGCTTCAGTTCACCCGGAATCCTTCGTAGTGATGTTTGTTTCGATCACCTCCACTACCTTAAGGTCAACTCGATAAAGTTTAGGACTTTCTACTATGACACTTTCGCGACGTGAGTTATACGGTCGTTTAAACCTTTGGAACCGTCAACGGTGTCCTGACCTTTTCTAGTCAAAAGTAAGGTTAGGGTTTCTTTCCGTTACGGTTTCTTACAAGTTTGATGACGTGTTAACGTGAGTAGAGTACGATCGCTTCAATACGACTTTTAAGAGGTTCGGTCCGAAGTTGTCATGTACTTGACACTTGAAGGTCTACAAGTTCGACCTAAATCTTTTCCGTCTCCTTTGTCTCTAGTTTAACGGTTGTAGACAACCTAGTAACCTTTTCGTTCTCTCAAGGTTTTTCTGTGGATGAAGACGAAATAACTGATATGGTTTCTGAAACTGACACACCTAGTGTTGTTTGACACCTTTTAAGACTTTCTCTACCCTTATGGTCTGGTGGACTGGACGGAGGACTCTTTAGGCATACGTCCAGTCCTTCATTGTCAACCTTGACCTGTACCTTGTTGTCTTACCAAGGTTCACCCCTTTCCTCATGCAGTTCCGACATATAACAGTGAGACGAATAAATTGAATACGTCCCATATAGTACTCTTTACGACCTGACCTACTTCGAGTTCGACCTTAGTTCTAACCTTAGTTCTATAAAGACCTTCTTTATAGTTATTGGAGTCTATACGTCTACTGTGGTGGAAATACCGTCTTTCGCTTCTTCTTGATTTCTCGGAGAACTACTTTCACTTTCTCCTCTCACTTTTTCAACCGAATTTTGAGTTGTAAGTGTTTTGATTCTAGTACCGTAGACCAGGGTAGTGAAGTACCGTTTATCTACCCCTTTGTCCCCTTTGTCACCTTTGTAACTGTCTGAAATAAAACCACCCGAGGTTTTAGTGACATCTACCACTGAAGTCGGTATTTTACTTTCTACGAACGAATAACCTCCTTTTCAATACCGGTTGGATCTGTCATATAATTTTTCGTCTCTGTAATGAAACGGTTGTTCCAGGCAGAGCAGTTTCGATACTAAAAAAATCATCAGTACATACCTACACTTTCAACCTGATATTTCTCGACTCGTAATTTCTTAACTACAAAAACTTGACTCCAGAACCACCTCTGAGAGCTCTCAGGGAACTCACGTTCCTCTAGTTTGGTCAGGTAGTCCTTTAGTCAGGACTTATAAGTAACTTTCCTGACTACGACTTCGACTTTGATTATGAAACCGGTGGACTTTACTTTGTGACTGAGTAAACTTTTCTGGGACTACGACCCTTTCTAACTTCCACCCTCCTCTTCTCTTTCTGTCTCCTATTCTACCAACCTACCGTAGTGGCTGAGTTACCTGTACTCAAACTCATTTGAGGTCCTCAACCACTGCCTGTCCCTCAGGACCACACGACGTCAGGTACTCCAGTGTTTCTCAGTCTGTGTTGACTCGCTGACTTAACTTGACTTGACCTGACATCAGAAGGTCCGAGGAGACAGATACCTCCGTTCTTATGACCTCCGTTCATGTTCTTATGAGGTCCGTTCTTATGACCTCACCCAACAGTGAGGGAGAAGGTCCTCTAGGAGGGATAGGTTTCTAGTTTGGACACAGAGAATATAGAGGACGTAATCGTGTGCCCAAGAAATGGTGATCACGGTGCATCTTAGCGTATGTATATGCACACACACACACACAACAATCAGCGAGTCAGCACAGGTTGAGAAACACTGTGGTACCTGACATCGGGCGGTCCGATGAGACAGGTACCCTAACAGGGCTGTTCCTATGACTTCACCCAACGGTAAAGGAACAGGTTGTAACGTATATAGGTGAGAAAATATCTAACAGAAGGACATATCCAGTAATGTCTCATACCTCATCTCAAGGGACGTGATGTGTGATACAAGAATCAGTAATAGATAAAATATATGTCATCACACATATACAGTCGGAGTTGGAGGGTTAAATACGGAAGGGTGAAAGGAGGGACCATTGGCATTCAACCAAAAGATGTAGACACTGAGATAAAGACAAAACATTTATTCAAACAAACTTGGTAAAAAAATATTCATGTATATTCACTATAGAATACTATAAAGAGAAAGAAACAGACTATGAAGTGAGTTACACTGTTAGAGAACCCCTTTTTGTTAAGTAGAAAGGGGTTCAAGAATCAGAGTGAGGGGACGGTATTATACCAGTGAGAATAGAGAAGGGGGAGGTAGTTGGGGTTTCTGTACCCTACAGAAAGTCAGGACATAGAGACCCGGAAGTCAGGGTATAGGGTCAGAAGGTGATTGAGATACGAGGTCTACACCTATAGTCTTCGGTAGACGAAGTCCAAAATTTGAAAAAATTTACTTCTACAAAAGGAGAGGACCCTAGGTTGAGACGATACTCCGGGGAGAGGTGGGTTGAGACATTCATAACTTCCCTTCTTTGAAGGGTCAGTCCAGGGGACTGAGAACCCGTGATTCGGAGTCATTCCTACATTAGACTACCCGTGTAAGTCTTTTGTTTTTGTTTTTGTGTTTGTGGAATACGTTCTGAAAGACCGTAGAAACGTAGTTCCAACAAATTAGGAGGACCTCGAGGCATCTTAAGGGGTGGGTCTTCCTGGGGACTCACGTATTGTCCGGGAAAAATCCTCCTACTTCCGTAGGTCCTCCAGTCGGACTCGGATCATGACAGTCCCACAACGGAAATGTAACTAAGGAATAAGGGTGAAGAATTACTAATTGTAAGTAAAGACAAGATCCCGTTATCCCGTCTACGTCCTAAATACTACCCCTCCACAGACCCTGTCACCAGATTTGGATCCGAGTACAACCGTAGTGGACTCCCCGAAAGGTATTGAGGTACGGGTCCGGTCGAGGTGGTCCTCGAACCCCACTCCGGACCGGTGATCATACAAAGTATAAGGGAGGTACTGACGTTGTACGACGGGTTCGACTCCTGGTGACCAGTTACAAAAACATCACGGATCCTACCGGTCATATTTGTACGTGTGTACCTTGGTTTCCGTGTGTCTTCCTATTCTTTATATTTCTTTATCAAATGAAGTAAGGGTATTTATGCACGACTTTCGGGTAGACCTAAGACGGGTCTCTTGAACGTCGGGTATCTGATAGACACCCCGACTGGACGGTACACAACCTTTACAGTTTCCGACTAAAATTTTCGGGTCGTCGGTCTGTTTGAATCCTGTTTGAGGAGGTCTACGTATTTCCTAAAACGATGTTTTTACTGTGTTCCTTACAATTGGGATCTTTTGATACACGCCGTCTCCTACTCTGTCAACCTACCGTAGTGGTACTCGTACTCGAACTCGTTTGAGGTCCTCTATTACTTCCTGTCCCTTCGGACCGTACGACGTCAAGTACCTCACCGTTTCTCAACCTGTACTGAATCACTGACTTGTTGTTCCTCCTATCCGATTTTATGCGTACATAACATTTTCTTCTTTCTAGACTTTAGTTAGTAGATTTGAAGGTGGTATCCTTTGATCTTTTCGTTCTCGTTAAATTCAAGTTTATTCTCTCTCTTTATTATTTTTAATCTCGTCTTTAGTTACTTTAACTTTATCCTTTAGTCATATCTTTTAGTTGCTCAGGTTTTCGATCAAGAGAATTTTCAATTTTAGTCATTCGGAAATTGGTCCGATGGATTCTCCTTTTCTTTCTTTTGTGTTTAATGAGTATAGTCTTCACTTTCTTCCCAGTAGTGATGTCTAGAGTCCTTATAATTTTCCTATTATTTCCTTATAATATTCATTACTACGAAAGGGTGATATTCATCCTTGTTCCCTTCCTACAGGGTAATGTAATGAGAAAAAGTTGTGGTTTTACCTTCAGGATTGATTATGTTATTCAGTTCTTTCCTTTATGAACTCTTCCTTTTTTATTTTGACCCAAACGAGTGTCTATTATACTAATAGATACTTATTTGGAGTTTTTTAGTTGTCGTTTTTGTTGGTTTTTTTTTTTTCTTGGGTTGAAAGGACCTTACTTATATACTAACGTAGTTCCAAAGTCCTATTCTCCAATTATATGTTTTCGGTTAACGAAAAGATATACATTCGTTACTTGTTCAACTTAAACTTTAAATTTTGTTGTGATAAATATAAGTCGAGTCAAGTCAAGTCATCGAGTCAGCACAGACTTAGAAACGCTGGGGTACTTGGCGTCGTACGGTCCGGAGGGGCAGGTAGTGGTTAAGGGTCTCAGGTGGGTTTGAGTTCAGGTGGCTCAGCCACTACGGTAGGTTGGTAGAGTAGGAGACAGTAGAGGAAGAGGAGGACTGGAGTCAGAACGGGTCGTAGTCCCAGAAAAGTTTACTCAGTCGAGAAGCGTACTCACCGGTTTCATAACCTCAAAGTCGAAGTTGTAGTCAGGAAGGTCACTTGTGGGTCCTGACTAGAGGAAATCCTACCTGACCAACCTAGAGGAACGTAGGTTCCCTGAGAGTTCTCAGAAGAGGTTGTGGTCTCAAGTTTTCGTAGTTAAGAAATCACGAGTCGAAAGGATGTCAGGTTGAGAGTGTAGGTATGTACTGGTGACCTTTTTGGTGTCGGAACTGATCTGCCTGGAAACAACCGTTTGATTACAGAGTCGAAAGTTCCCTGTACTTATTGGTTTTGTTAGAGTTTTTTTCTTTTTCTTGATTCTTCTGAGTGTGAAGGACTAAAGTTTTGAGTGATGTTTCAATGTCATTAGTTTTGTTATTCTATAACCAAATTTCTATCCGTATAGCTGGTTACCTTATTTTATCTCCCGGGTCTTTTGTTTTGGGGGTGTATACACCCGTTTAAAAAAACTGACCCTTCGGTTCCGGAAACCGATATCTTTCCTGTCAAAAAAGTTGTTTACAGAGACCCTTTTGACCTATAGGTGTACGTTTTTTTATTTCGGTGTGGGAATTGGCTGTGTTGTATGTTTTTGATTGACTTTTACCTAGATTCTGGTTTCATATTACTTTATGTAGAGTATCGGTAACACTACCGATAATAATTTTTTTTTTGTTTTGTCTTTTATTCTTTACAACCGTTTCTACACATCTTTGACCTTGAGTATGTATGTTACCTTATAATCAATTGAAATTTTTCCTTCCCTTAATCATGTGTACGATGTCACACTTATTTTGAACTCCCGTAATATAATTCACTTTCTTTGGTTGCATTTCTCTGTTTATGACATACTTAGGTTCATATACTCCATGAACAACAAATCAACGATTCAGTAAGGGTTGAGAACTCTGTGGTACCTGACAGACACCCTAAAAGGACTGTTCTTATGACCTAACCCAACGGTAAAGGAAGAGGTCCCCTAGAAGGACTGGGTCCTTAGTTTGGGTTTCAAGGACGGTGCAGAGGACGTAACGTCTACCCAAGAGATGGTGACTCAGTGACCTCTTCGGGTACTCCATGAACCTCATCAGTTTTAGTATCTGTCTCTTTCATTTCACCACTTCCGGTCCCCGGGACTCTACCCTTACTCACTCACTCACTTGCAGCGAGTCAGCACAAACTGAGAAACATTGGGGTACCTGATATGTCAGGTACCTTAAGAGGTCCGGTCTTATGACCTCACTCATAAAGGTAAGAGGTCCCCTAGAAGGTTTGGGTTCCTAGTTTGAGTCCAGAGGACGTAACGTCCGTCCTCAATAACGAATTGCTCATATTTCAAAGTCACAACGTTCTGTTTTTCTCAAGACTTCCATCGACCACCACTACCAACATATAGATATACTTGTATGAATTATAGTGACATGTGAGTTTTTACCAATTCTACCATTTAAAATGTGATATATATAAAACGGTGTTATTTTTTTTTACTTCCCTTTTTTACTCGTTTTCTAGACTTGTTTGTAAAGAGGTTTCTTCTATGGGTTTACCGGTTATTCGTGTACTTTCCCACGAGTTGTAGTTCTCAGTAGTTCCTTTTACGTTTAATTTTGGTGTTAGTCAAGTCAAGTCAAGTCAGCGAGTCAGCACAGGTTGAGAAACGCTGGGGTACTTAGCGTCGTGCGGTCCGGAGGGACAGGTAGTGGTTGAGGGCCTCTAGTGAGTCTGAGTGCAGGTAGCTCAGTCACTACGGTAGGTCGGTAGAGTAGGAGCCAGAAGGGGAAGAGGAGGACGGGGGTTAGGGAGGGTCGTAGCTTCAGAAAAGGTTACTCAGTTGAGAAGCGCACTCCACCGGTTTCATGACCTGAAAGTCGAAATCGTAGGCAGGAAGGTTTCTTTAGGGTCCCGATTAGAGGAAGTCTTACCTGACCAACCTAGAGGAACGTCAGGTTCCCTGAGAGTTCTCAGAAGAGGTTGTGGTGTCAAGTTTTCGTAGTTAAGAAACCCCGAGTCGGAAGAAATGTCAGGTTGAGAGTGTAGGTATGTACTGATGACCTTTTTGGTATCGGAACTGATCTACCTGTAAACAACCGTTTCATTACAGAGACGAAAACTTATACGATAGATCCAACCAGTATTGAAAAGAAGGTTCCTCATTCATAGAAAATTAAAGTACCGACGTTAGTGGTAGCCGTCACTAAAACCTCGGGGAGTTTTATTTCAGACTGTGACAAAGGTGACAAAGAGGTAGATAAAGGGTACCTCACTACCCTGGCCTACGGTACTAGAAACAAAAGACTTACAACTCGAAATTCGGTTGAAAAAGTGAGAGGAGAAAGTGAAAGTAGTTCTCCGAAAAATCAAGGAGAAGTGAGACGATATTCCCACCACAGTAGACGTATAGACTCCACTAACTATAAAAAGGGTAGTTAGAACTAAGGTCGAACACAAAGAAGGTCAGGTCGCAAAGAGTACTACATAAGACGTATCTTCAATTTATTCGTCCACTGTTATATGTCGGAATTGCATGAGGAAAAGGATAAACCTTGGTCAGACCATATGGTGAAATATAGGTGATCATAAGAGTTTAAATTTTCAGTCTATTATTGTTGACAACCACTACTGTGTCTCTTTAATCTTGGGAATATGTGACGAATTACTACGTCGACGAAACCTTTTAACAGACCGTAAAGTTCACTGATAAATATTTCAATGGCAAACTGTATGATTAAGTTGAGGATCCATATATAGGTTCCATTTACTTTATATACAGGTAAGTCTTTGAAAATATATTACAAATTTCACCGTAATAAGTGTTGACGGTTGACGGGTAGTTGTCTAATTAGTATTTATTTTACACCATATAAGTATTTACCTCATAATAAGTAGGTATTTTTCCTTCACGATTGTGTACAATGTCGTATCTATTCGGAAATTTTGTAATACGATTCACTTTTTTTAATCAGTGTTTTCACATGTACAACATACTAAGACAAGTATACTTTTACGTCTTACCCTATTAGATGTCTCTGTCTTTTGACGACTCACTAAGGATTACGACCTCTTACCCTCTGATCTTCCCACTCTCGATTTACCATGCCGTACTTTAATGTTTTACCTGACACTACTACCTACGTGTATAGACACTTATATGATTTTTGGTGACTTAGTATGTGAAATTTACCCACAATACATTTAATATAGGGTTATTCCGACAAAAATTTCTAGAGACACAGATGGTCAAGTGTCTTTTATGTCCTCCGTTCTTTGTTCAATTTATTGTGGTGTTCCTTTGTTCCTGGGTTTAGTATTACATGGGTTTAGTATTACATGGGTTTAGTATTACATGGGTTTAGTATTACGCCCTATAAAATGTCTGTTTACAGATTAAGGAGTTTATTTAGTTCCTCCTAAATTAAGGAGTTTATTTAGTTCTCCCTCCGTCTTTCTTTCAACGTTGTCTCTTGGTATTCTCTGTATTGTTTCACGTGATACGTCTAGTAGATAGTTAAAACTAAGGTTGTTTGAATGATATTTTTCTTGTAGAAATTCTATTAGTCCTTTTAAAGTTATACAAGGTATTAATAAAAACCAAAACAACCATATTGCTACTATACAATAACGACGTCGTAGGAATAACCATCTCTAAGGACGTCTTCAATGTCCTCTTTACTGTTCTCCGGGTCTTAAACGATACTTAATGAAACTTTTAAAGGAGGAAGGGGAAGGAAAGAAGAGGAAAAGGAAGGATTTTCTTGTTAGTCAGGTTTTCGGTTCTTCTATCCAGAGCCACGATACTCCCAGTACATCAGTGTTACCGGGGTGTACCGTAGAACCTCACAATCGTCTCACCTTTACGGGTACCCTACCTACCTACCCGACCGCGTCCCAATGTCTCTGTAGGCACGGTCCCTCTTCCAACCAGTCACGTCATACCGCCAGTCTCGGTTCCTCCCCCTCCCACACACGCATCCTCCCGTCTCACCGCGTCCGTAGCCTCGTACTCGTTCCACTCCTCCCTTAGTGCACCTCTTGCCAACCCCGCCCTTCAGGTTCAGTTCCGACCCACTCCTTCCAAAGGTGTGTGTCATCCCCGTCGTCGGCACTACCCACTACATAGTGTATGTTTCCTCAAGTAGTTTATCCAATTTAACAACTCTTATTACCCTCAGTCCAAGGAGTAACAACCTCTTCCCTCAACTTCTGTCTCTTTTCCTTTTTTCATTTTTACTTGGGACACTAACATCGAACTTTAATCTTCTTAAAAACACTTGCGGACCAAAGGTTAAGAGACCACCGAGTCTACCGTTTCTTAGACGGACGTTACGTCCTCCGGGCCCAAGTCGGGACCCCACCTCTTCTAGGGGACCTTTTCCCTTACCGATGGGTGAACTCACAAGAGTCGACCTCTTGGGGTACCTCTCTCCTCGGTCCACCGATGTCAGGTGTACCAGCGTTTCTCAGCCTGTGTTGACTCGTTGATTACGAAGTGAAAGTGTCTATCTATATCTTTATCTATACCTTTATTCACACACACACACACACACACACACACACACACACACACACATGTCACAGACGGGTAAATCTCCCAGACCATCGTCGTTGTGGGGTGGTCGTTACTCGTGTACGTTACGGGTCTAGAACCAGAGACTTCCTTGGTCTCGTCTCAAGTAAACCTCTTCACCCATTGACGTCCTGAGACGGTCCACCGGCTCCAAATAGTGAAACGTAGTCTTCTTTCTTCTACGACTTTCTATTTCTGTATAGTTTTCCTGTATCTTCGGTCGAACTTCCTCGTAGTTTTACTTATGTTTTTGATTCACATTGGACAGCCTACCGTAGTGGTTGAGTTACCTGTACTCAAACTCGTTCGAGGTCCTCTACCACTTCCTGTCCCTTCGGACCGCACGACGTCAGGTACCCCAGCGTCTCAGGCTGTGCTGACTCACTGACTTGTTGTTGTTTATCGGGTGACTTATTTTGTCCTTTGATCTTTAGGTGTTGTCGTTTTTATTTAGTCACTAATCTACCCTTCAAACTAGTACTTCTCCCTTCAATACATCAAAAGTTTCATGGAGGGGGTTACAATTGAGTTCCCTTTCCTCTCCCAGACGATACCCCTCCGTACGGCTGTGGAGGAGCCACTTTGTCAGGTCCACTTGTGAGTGGTCGTCAGTCGTAGAGGGGTCGTCCTACGTCACTATGTCGCTCGTCACAAAGAGACTGTCAAGTAGGTTCTACGTATTCGACTGAGGTTATTACTCCTGTGTAGTCTCCTTGGACTTGACTCTTGACAAGATCCAACTTCCTCCGATTTATCTGTAGCGGCGACTTACGTCGTGTACTAAGACTTGACCTAGGAAAGTCCTGTTTCCTGTGAGGACCCTGTTGTTTTCCGAGACCTCCTACTCGACCACCACTACGTCGTCCTATTTCCAGACTAAGTAAGCCCACAGACATGGTACCAATCCGTCTTAACAATCGTCCTTAAGTGTGAGTTCATGAGAGCCCCCACTACCTTATAGACTCGTCAACTGAAAGTTTACTAAGGTCTCTTCTTTCAAAAACATATGACACGAAGGTTTTCTATGAGGTTTTTTTTAATTACCCCACTCTATGTCCACTTTACTGTAATCTTGTTATAACCAGTAAAAACGTCGGTAATTATTCATGAACCCTTAAGTGATCCGGTGAAAGAAACGAGACCATGTAATTTCTTTTTACACTTCGGTCACGACTGTCTTCTGTCTACCTCCTTCTTCCCCCTCTTTTCTTTCCTGGACGTCCCACGGGTCAGACGGACCCCGTCCCCTGCTTCAACACTCTGTGGCCAGGTATGTGACTATCTGGACCTCTCTCGGAGTCATCTAACGTTCCGTGTTTTTGTTCGTGATCTTTTTGATTTTATGAACAGTTTTTTAATTTCTCCATCGTTTTTACTCCATCTGGTTTCTCACAAGTGTCCCTTGTAGTTCTTTGTTACAGAACTTTAAAATTTAATGACTTAGTTCGTGAGAAGTTTCTTGAAATTTCTCTTAGGTAACCGTTTCGGACAGAGAGAGTCTTAACCTTTGTTCCATTCCTCCTTCCTCCCCCGGATAACCAGAAGTAATTTGGGAAAGACGGAAAAAACAAGTATAGACCCCTGTGCTGTAACTGTCTTTCAATTTTCTGTCTAACAACTCTACTTGAACAGTCAGTTCGTGAAAAGTACGAAGGAATATAAAGAGGTGGAGAGAACCTCAGTCCACCCCTAATTACCTGGTACTCGACTCACTGTACACATCGAAGGGGTCACTCCGGTGACTAGAAGGAGGTAGGGAGAGAAGAGGTACCACTGTTCCGTCTGGGTCCTCTACCTGCTCGGACGTAGGGACTCGGTGGGTTCCTTCCTGACCTCTCCGATCCCTCGGTGTCTGTGGTCGAACCACACTCACCCTTGTCTTCGAGACGACCTAATTTAGTGAAAGTTGGTCTTAAGTGGACAATAAACAATTCCGTCGTGTCAGATCTGACTGACCATTTTTCCCTTAAATTTTTATTATTGTACCGAAATAATTCACCTCCCTAACCCTCCTCCGAAACACAAAAGAATTAATGTGATTCTTCTTTCATTGTTGGATTATTTACACTTACAACCTACCGACAACACCAAACCACTAACATACTTTCGTTTTCGGGGATACACGAGAGTTTGGACAATATTGGACTCTGGTGCAATTGTTTGTTGGACTCTAGTGTAATTACTTCGGGTGTCTTGTTGGTCAGTACACACTGTCGTCGAACAAGTTTACATTCGTGCGAGCGACGGGTGGTGTGAAACGACCGGGAAGTTCCGGTTGCACTACTTAGTCACTATTTACTGAGTCCCTTATTAAAATCTGTGTCTCGCGACTGATTTACAAAGACTTTCTACAACTTTTCTAAAAAATTTTTTTCACGTGGTCTACGGTAGAGACTCCGACAAGGATGTCTGGTTGAGTACCCGGATAAAGGTCGACCATAAAAGTTCCCAGCCATTGATGGGTCCTCGAGTCTTCGGGTCGGTGTTGGTAGGGGCAGTGGGCAATAGTCACGGGGGTCCTCGGAACTTGTTAGTCACGTGTCACCCCTCCGTGTATCCAACTATATGAGCCCCCATTTAAATCTGCGTCTTGACAAAACGTAGGAATAAAAAGACTCATTAGACAAGACGGTTCAAAAGGGGAAATATCAGACCCTGGTTGGTTAATGGTACTTTTAGTCTACTTATTTATAACTTCTCTTACACAAGTAGCAGATAAAAGCACAGGAGTGTCGTTCGTTCGCTGTAATATAAAAATTAATTCAGAAACTAAAGGTAAAAGGGAAAGTTGATTTCGACAGGAGGTATCCTAGTTAATTCGATCTATTAGTCTAGGTTACTTTTCGGGGGGTTTTCTTGTCAATAATCATCCACACTAAGTGTGTAAAAGGGTTGGTATGACGTTTAAAGACGAGGTTTTAATTTCAACATCTCTGTTGGGTCACACCCCACAAACCCCGAACGAGTCTGTAGACCAGATTGAATAGAGGAAGAATGGGAGACGTAATAGAGATATGACCAAACACTTACATATTATATAATCATCATGTATAGAAAAGTATTTAGTAGGAAAACAGATATTTCTGACTCACTGGTTTTGTATTATTATTATTATGAGTAGAAACTAGATATTCTCCCATATTAAATCGATTTAAAATTAAAAAATTTTTTATGGATTTTAAAAGTTGGTTTTATAAATATAATAGTCTTAACGAATAAAAGGAGAGGATAAATGAATCTCTATTGATGTTGTTTAAAGTATCCATAAGTTACGTCTACCTTTCTTGAGACCTGACTCAGACACATCTTTTGAATAAACACTTGGGTCCAACGGAAGAACCTAGGAGTCAAGGATTGGACGTTTCCAGACTCCAACGAAATACATAAGTCAATAGGTCACGAATGACTTGTGGTGAATACACGGTCCGGGACAAGACGACGACGACGACGACGACGACGACGATTCAGCGAAGTCAGTACAGGCTGAGACACGCTGGGGTATCTGCCGTCGGGTGGTCCGAGGGGGCAGGGACCCTAAGAGGTCCGTTCTTGTGACCTCACCCAACGGTAAAGAAAGAGGTTACGTACTTTCACTTTTCACTTTCACCTCAGCGAGTCAGCACAGACTGAGAAGCACTGGGGTACCTAACGTCGGATGGTCAGAGGAGGCAGGTACCCTAAAAGGTCCGTTCTCATGACCTCACCCCACGGTAACGGAAGAAGCCGGGAAAAGATCTACCACCCTTTATTAATAAGATCTACCACCCTTTATTGATAAGATCTACCACCCTTTATTGATAAGATCTACCACCCTTTATTGATAAGATCTACCACCCGTTATTGACTTGTTCTAACAATGGGAGTACCCCTAATATCAGGTCGACAACAAATCAGAGATTCGGTGCAGGTCGATAAAACACTGGGACACTTGACATCGGGCGGTCCGAGGAGACGAGTACCTTAAAGGCTCCGTTCTTATGACCTCACCCAACGGTAAAGGAAGAGGTCCCCTAGAAGGGTGGTGTCCCTGACTTGACTGACTTGGGTGCAGAGGACGTCACCGTCCGGCTAAAAAATGACGACTCGGTGATCCCTTCGGGATAACAGATCAACCCCTTCGATTTATTATTTAATCGTTTATTCTCACGAACAAACACCATTCACGAATTCCCATTCTTATTTAGACCCATTTCTTCGTCGTCAATATGTTTCATAAGATATACTCTATTTTACCAACCCCCTCCTCCAAAGAGACTAAACCTCATTTGGATCTAGTAACATTCTCCACTCATATTCGGGTATTAGAACTGTAGCGAACTACTTGTGTGTTGGTTTCCTTCATTTCTACTACTTCTGTCTAAAGAGAATACTTGTCGTGGACTTTTTTAAGATTTCCTTTAGAAGTCTGAGGTTTAGGTTTAGGTACTAATGATACAGTATCTGGTTCGTCTCATATGGTCCTACTTTGTAGTCTTTTTAGATGGACACATTAAGGGGTCTGTTTACCTGAAATCCCCTTTGTTTAGTACCATAATAGAGTTTTCGACAAGTTCTTTGTAAACTATTTCAAGTTATGGATATGTACTATTTTCATAACCCATTAATTGTATATACAATTACTCTCGTCTCTAATAGGAAGGTTGAACAGTACCTGGATATGGTCCCCGGTTTTAGTTATAGACCTAATCGTCAGGAAGTCATGTGTAAACAACTTACTTTTTACTCACTTACTTACTTAGGAAATCCGACTAATCTTGTAGATGTTTTCGAAAGTAGTAGGAATTCCCTCTTTCACTTTCAGTGAGTCAGAACAGACTAAGAAACGCTGGGGTACCTGACATCGGGTGGTCCGAGGAGACAGGTACTTTAAGAGGTCCGTTATTGTGACCTCACCCTTCGGTAAGGGAAGAGGTCCCCTAGAAGGGTTGGGTGCCTAATTTGGGCCCGGAAGACGTAACGTTCGTCTAAGAAATGACAGACTCGGTGGTGTTTTCGGGCGTACCGTTGGGTGAGGTCATGAGAACGGACCTTTTAGGGTACCTGCCTCGCAACATCCGATGTTAGGCGCCCCAGCGTTTCTCAGACTGTACTGACTCGCTGAGATGAAAGAAAGGTTCAACCTTTGACGTGTTCCCGCGGGGGAGGACCGGTTACGAGTTTCTCAGGGACCAGTCGAGTCGTGATGGGACACTCCAGACCCTAAACCTCCTGTTCTTCCTTTTTGACAGTTGCGAACGTTACCGTACTGGTGACCAGGTCATTTTGATGCTGTCAGTCTTTTTAAAGGTCTTAGTTCTAGTGTGATGGAAGGAGAGGGACGTCGTTATTGATAACTCTTCTTCATTAGTTTTTAGTGTATAGTGAATTTTGTTCGTGATTTTGATCCGTGGGTGCCTTCATTGGACTATTTCCTTTGTCTTGAAAGACCTCTCTTAAAATTTTAAGATTGTTTTCTATAGAATCGTGATTTATTCACCTCTGTACGGTACAAGTACCTCCACTACTAAATGATAATTTTTTACAGTCGAGAGGAGTTTAATTAGATGTTTAAGTCGTGTTCAGGAGAGTTTTAGGGTCGTATATAAAAACCACTGAACCATTTGACTTAGATTTGAGTCTTGTTTCTTATTTCCAGACTCTTATAGATTCTGTTGAATACTTTTCCTCTAAGTTCTCCTTCCTGGGTGCGGTGGTCTATAATCCTATCAAGTTTCGGCACTACTGATTTCGTCATACCTTATACGTGTTCCGTCTCTTGTCTTGTCTTGTCTTGTTTGGGTGTCTTGTCTTGACTCTCAGGTCTTTACCTGGGTGCTGTGTCTCGTGAATCACACACAACCTTCCTCGTAGTCGTGGTGTCTCTTTTCCACTCAAGAAACCATTTATCACTACCCTTGTACCTGAGTGATGCACCGCTAAAAAATCTGCAACCCAGGAAGAGAATGTAGTAGAAGATTTCATTGAAGTCAACCCGAACTTTCCGTCTACACTTTCTATTTTGGTGCTTCGGTTATCCTCTTTTATGCCTTCCTTCTACGTCATACGGACACTAACCATCCACTCTTTAGAAAATTTTGATGTTTGGTATTTCCCCTTTTAATTACCTAAATCGATATAAGGGTCTTTTCTTTTTTTTTCTGAAAATAAACTACTTCTTCCAGTGTCTGTTTTAATAGACTCTCCACTTCTACACCCTCTCATGTATACCTGTAAGATACTGACCTCTTTTGAGGTCTTTCGGGTTATTCTTTTAATTTCCCCTTTATACCCCCTTTCTATCCTTATGTGTTAAACGTTTCTTTGGACAATTTTACGTTAGTTTCTTGACATACCGTTTGTTATTCTGTAGAGAGGTGAGGGGGTGGGGGTAGTATAATCGTATTAATCTCTCTCTTCTCCGTCTACTCCCTGGAAGTAGGAGACGGTGACACGTACAGCTATTGGGATCGGTAAGACCTTCATTTACGTTGGGGCGTCACTGTAATGTACATATACGTAAGGCGTTAGTTTTTAAGGTGAGAACCCTATCCGGGCTCTCTCTGGCATGGTCCACGTCCCCCTTTGTGCGCGTTCCAAACGTCGTGGAAGTCCAAAAATTAGGAAGTGTTTTCTCGGGACCTTCACTACGCATCTGACACATAGGTCACTCGGGGTCTACCGGGTGGGTTCATTGTGAAGTACGTCTCCGTGGTGACTGTCTAGAGTTTTTGTTCGTAGCTTCCCCTTTTCTCTCTTTACTAAACACCATGTTATAGTACAAACACTTAAAGGTTTTGTGCCTTCGTGTTTTATACATGAAAGGGACCATACATATATACACTCTTTTTTTTAGGTATGTTGGTTCCGTTCACCTAACCTTCCGATATTTAATATAAATACCCCGCACCAACGGGTCCACCTTCCCTTTCTCCTCTACGTCTTCAGATCCCTCGGATCCATCCGTCCGTCGGTTCAGGTCTGTGGACTCCGTTTCGTAGTAGGGATTGTGTGTGTCAAGTCGACATAGGTTCAAGTTGACTTCTGACAGAAGTAGTGATGGACAGTTAGTTTTTTACGTTGTAGAGAGTATGTCTTGTCTGAACACCAAAGGTTCTGTCCCTCCCCTAGCCCCTCCCTTCCTGACCCTCAAACTCTAATCGTCTACGCTTGATAATATGTCTCCGTCCTATTGTTGTTCCAAGATGACATATCGTGTCCCTTGATATAGGTTACAGGACACTATTTCGTGTTACCTTTTCTTGTATATATATATATATATATATTTATATATACAGACATTCATATATATATACAGACATTCATATTGACTTAGTGAAGACATGTCGTTTTTAATTGTGTAATATTTAGTTGGTATGAAGTTGTTGTAAAAATTTTTATGTTGTAGGAAATGATAACTCTGTTGAGATGGACGACGTACGTAACAAGAGTGACCTATTTTCTAAAATTTGTTGTTAGGACCTTAAATGAGTTATAAATCCAATCACAAGTCAAGTCAAGTCAGCGAGTCAGTACAGGATGAGGAACACTGGGGTACTTAGCGTCGTGTGGTCCGGAGGGACAGGTAGTGGTTGAGGGCCTCAAGTGAGTCTGAGTGCAGGTAGCTCAGTGACTACGGTAGGTCGGTAGAGTAGGAGACAGTAGGGGAAGAGGAGGACGGGTGTTAGGGAGGGTCGTAGTCTCAGAAAAGGTTACTCAGTTGCGAAGCGTACTCCACCGGTTTCATGACCTCAAAGTCGAAGTCATAGTAAGGGAGGTTTCTTTAGGGTCCCGACTAGAGGAAGTCTTACCTGACCAACCTAGAGGAACGTCAGGTTCCCTGAGAGTTCTCGGAAGAGGTTGTGGTGCCAAGTTTTCGTAGTTAAGAAACCGCAAGTCGGAAGAAGTGTCAGGTTGAGAATATAGGTGTGTACTGGTGTCCTTTTTGGTATCGGAACTGATCTGTCTGGAATCAGTCGTTTCATTACAGAGACGAAAACTTATACGATAGATCCAACCAGTATTGAAAAGAAGGTTCCTCATTCGTAGAAAATTGAAGTACCGACGTTAGTAGTAGACGTCACTAAAACCTCGGGTTTTTTATTTCAGACTGTGACAAAGGGGTAGATAAAGGGTACTTCACTACCCTGGTCTACGGTACTAGAATGAAAAGACTTACAACTCGAAATTCGGTTGAAAAAGAGAGAGGAGAAAGTGAAAGTAGTTCTCCGAAAAATCGAGGAGAAGTGAAAGACGGTATTCCCACCACAGTAGACGTATAGACTCCACTAACTATAAAGAGGGCCGTTAGAACTAAGATCGAACACGAAGAAGGTCGGGTCACAAAGAGTACTACATCAGACGTATCTTCAATTTATTCGTCCCACTGTCATATGTCGGAACTACATGAGGAAAAGGATAAACCTTGGTCAGATAACAAGGTACAGGTCAAGATTGACAACGAAGGACTGGACGTACATCCAAAGTGTTCTCCGTCCATTTCACGAGACCAAAAGGGTAGAGAAAGTCTTAAAAGGTGTCAAATAACACTAGGTGTGTCAGTTTCCGAAACCATATCAGTTATTTCGTCTTTATCTACAAAAAGACCTTGAGAGAACGAAAAAGCAATTAGGTCTCCTACAACCGTTGAACTAGAGACCAAGGAGACGGAAAAGATTTTGGTCGAACTTGTAGTCCTTCAAGTGCCAAGTACATAACGACTTCGGACCGAACCTCTTAAAACTCGTAATGAAATGATCTCACACTCTACTCACGTTAACACGTCATCAAACTCGTAAGAGACCGTAACGGAAAGAAAGCCTAACCTTACTTTTGACTGGAAAAGGTCAGGACACCGGTGACGACTCAAAATTTGAATCATTAAGATCCTGATACGGTCCCACTTTAGTTTAAACAAATGAATGACCTTCTACCCCATAAATCAGTTGGGATGTCTTAATAAGTACCCTTCATCTACCCCTTTGTCACCTTTGTCACAGTCTGAATTATAAAAACCCGAGGTTTTAGTGACGTCTACCACTAACGCCGGTACTTTAATTTTCTGTGAATGAGGAACCTTCCTTTCAATACTGGTTGGATCTACCATATAATTTTTCGTCTCTGTAATGAAACGGTTGTTTCTAGGTAGATCAGTTCCGATACCAAAAAGTTCATCAGTGCATACCTACACTCTCAACCTGACACTTCTTTCGACTCGTGACTTCTTTACTACGAAAACTTGACACCACAACCTCTTCTGAGAACTCTCAGGGAACCTGACGTTCCTCTAGGTTGGTCAGGTAAGATTTCCTCTAGTCAGGACCCACAAGAAACCTTCCTGACTACGACTTCGACTTTGAGGTCATGAAAGCGGTGGAGTACGCTTCTCGACTGAGTAACCTTTTCTGAGACTACGACCCTCCCTAACACCCGTCCTCCTCTTCCCCACTGTCTCCTACTCTACCGACCTACCGTAGTCACTGAGCTACCTGCACTCAGACTCACTTGAGGCCCTCAACCACTACCTGTCCCTCCGGACCGCACGACGCTAAGTACCCCAGTGTTTCTCAGCCTGTACTGACTCGCTGACTTGACTTGACTTGTCTTAATAAGTCTGTGTTAGCAAGACGATCCTTCTCGGTTTTTCGGTTTGAGTGACAGTACTCGATAATGAAGAGACCCCCCCTTCCTCTCTGTTAATTATCCTCCGAATGGAGGACGAGACAGTGTAAAATGTTGGACGTTTATTTTAGAACACCAAGTTGAACATCTCTTTAAACTCCACTCATAGTTTTCGGGTCCTTGGGACGTGAACGTTTGTTTCTAAGTGATACTTACACAAACCTTCCCTTTGAGAGTGTCAAAAACATTAGTGAAAATTTCTTGTGCTCTTAATTCCGAAAGATGGACCCGAGACCACTTAAAGGTTCAGAATATTTAACGTACCCCGAGATTAGTATCCGAGATCATTAGACTGAGACCGGACTTTTATTCAGGAGACCCGGACCAGAGGTCCCAGGGTCTCCTCACTGACAGTCCTGAGTCGTCCGCATACAACCATCTCTTCCCTTTCACCAGGGGTCACGTCACTGGATCCCCTCTGACAACCTCCCTCCCACCGGTCACGTCCGGTGTGAGGCGGGACACGAGTGGCACGGAAGACCCAGGTGCTCGTCGTTCACAAACCGGACCGGCAATACGTACGGTCACTCCTGCTTCCTAGGGCCCAACCACCATGAGAAGGACTGGTTCTTCAGAGGTAGAGAGAAATCGTCGGGGAGACGGAGGAAGGATGAGTAGAGGGGAACCATGGTTCCGAGACGAAAGTCAAGAAGGTCGTAGAACCGTAGACCACGAGACCCACTCTGCCCCGACTACGTAAGGTACCTCCGACGGAACGAGTTGTGTCCGGGGTTCCTGACTTAGAACTCTCGTAGAAGTTTTCCGAGACGGTTGTTGTACACGGTCGTTGTGCAGTTAAGGTTCCTCTCGTTTTCTATTTGTTGTGTTACACTCCAAACCGTTACGTTTCTGTTGAAACTAGTCTTTTTTTTTTTTTTCATTTCATCTCTTTTGACTGACCGACCACTCTATTGTTCTAAGAGCATTACCGTAAACTTTTGTGTCGGGGTCTGAACCGTACTGAGAAAGACTACTGAGACGAAAGGGTTCTGTCGACCCGTAACACAGAACACGGTTTCTAAGTTCGTGTGGGAAACAGAGTGATCAATCTTACTGAAGTAAAAACGTACGACGTTCTCCGATCCGTATGATGTACGGTGGATGAAAGAGACCATGTAACCGATCGGAGAAGTTGTTTACACGAGAGAAGACTTATTTTTAGACAGTTATGGTTTCTTTTATGTGTTTCCTTTTCTGTTGAACGTTCCAAAACACGTTTTGGCTTTGGGTCGGGTTGTTTACAAAGAAAGTTTTAGAAACATAATCCACGTAAAAAATTTTCTCTTCTTTTGGTTGTAAATAATCGCCGGAAAACACACTGAACGGGGTCCGATCCTCGAGATGGAGGGAAACTGTAAGTGAACAAAGGGACCCCCTTTTCCGAGAACATACTTACAAACTCTAACTCGAACTGAGGTACGGGAAGTCTTGTGTGAAGAGTGATGCCCCGTAACGAGATTTGTCGTTGTTTATAGTCGTCACTCTCTTCAGCTGTCCGTGTAGATTAATTTAGAGTTACAACCTAAAAGTTTGTTTCGTTATGCATGTTGTCGTGAGACTTTTTACGTGTGTCACGATGTGTTTTCATTCCACAACACTACAAATAACTCCTGGTGTGACGGTTGTACGATGTTACGTTTGTGGTGTTCTGGTCCTTTCAAAGAGAGGACCCGTATCGATGTAGAGGTCTCTGGTTGTGACGAGGACCCAGCATCAAACATGGGATATTTGTAAGTCCCTCACGAGATTTTATTTTGGTAAACAATTTACAATCGTCTCTTACCCGTCTTCACTTATTTACTTCGGTTTTGATTCTGTAAAACTGTTGAATAACTTAATAAATGTCTAAACCCCTGGGGGGGGTTTTTTTCTTCTCCAATTTTGATACCCGATTTTAACAAACACATAAAAGAAAAAAGTAAGATGAAAAAGGGGACTAATGGGCCTCATCAACTTTTAAACACAAGATAAAGATATGGTAGTGGTAGTGGTGCTGTAGTGGTAGTAGTACTGGTAGTAGAGGCTGGGTGATCGTGGTCGTAGTGATAGTGATAGTTGTAGTGGTAGTGGGTGTGGCGATAGTGGTAAAGTAGTAATAGCCGTGGAAGTACTGGTAGTAATAGTAGTGGTGGTGGCAGTCATGGTAATGGTCTTGTTAGTGATAGTGATAACAATAAATCTATATCACCAAGTTCTATGACGAAGGGACCACCGAGTCTGCCATTTCTTAGACGGACGTTACGTCCTCTGGTCCCAAGTTAGGGACGCAGTCCTTCTAGGCGACCTCTTCCCTTACCGTTGGGTGAGGTCGTAAGAACGGACCTTTTAGGGTACCTGTCTCCTCGGACCGTCCGATGTCAGGTACCCCAGTGTTTCTCAGTCTGTGCTGACTCACTGATTGTGAACCTGAACCCAAAGTTCTATTTGTCTCGTGACCCAGATGAAGACGTTATGAAAAGTTATCTGTAATCGAAGAGGCCCTGAGAAAGATGAAAGAGAGAGGGGAAGAGATCAAAACCCTCATCCTCACCTTTAACTCCCTACTCTTTTCCCACCGAACCCGAAAGTAAAAAGGGTAGAGTTTGGGGTCGGATTAGATTGAGAGGAGGCCGAGACCCCGGTCTTAAGTGACCGTTGAACTGATTTAATTCGTCACTTTTACCAGACGGTATTTAAGTTGATGATTTTACTTCAACCCTCTGTAACAATTTTGACCTCGCCTCCTAGTTCCTCGATTGTCAGCCAAGATTTAAAACGTTTCAGCGAAATATGGAGGATCCGATAAAGGTGAAAAAAAAAATTTACTTCTCTAACCTAATCTACTAAGACGTCAAGAAAACCGAGACCACTTAAAGACAGACATTAGGACCCTCTTTACCGGATAACAACAGTACCTCATCAGATAAGTATTTTCGTGAGTTAGGATAGGAGTGGGTGTATGTTATGGTTCATAAGTTGGTCGTCACTTAAATGGTTTGAAGACCCTAAGAGATAAAGGAGGAGCCGGTTTCTCATTATTATTACTATTATTATTATAGATGGGTATTCTGATTACCTTTTCAATTTATTATACGTGGAACGGTGCACCATCTTTGAGTGATTTATGATCAGAGGAGAGGAAGGGAGAAATCGGCCATTTTAAGAGTTCCTTCAACTTTTTCCATAGACCCCTACATTTCGGTAGACACTCAAACCTTACGAGAAAGTGTTAAGAAATTGTTGTTAGATGTGAAAGTAATTGGTCAAGTGTCTACTAAATAAAAAGGGTTAGATACACTGTTTGTCTCCAGCGACTGTGTGTAGTGTACTCACGTTCGTTGGCGTCAAACACCAGTGAGAAGAGTGGGGCAAAATAAAAAGTAGTCTCGTAAACAGTGATGGACATTGCGTACCGCCAATAAATTTGAGGTACTGTCGTCCCTGAAACAGATAAAACAAAAGGACATATAGGGGTCATTTATCTTATCATAAACTGTGGACCATCCACAAGTCACCTCTCCTTCTTCCCCGCTCCCTTTCACCCACACACATGTTTTTGTGTACCCACATAATGTTAAAGAGCGAATGCACAATCAAAACAAGTCGTCTAATTCTCAAGACACTTTTGTCCCCGGTTCCGTAAAGTCGAACCGTAGGAATTTTGACTATGTCATAAATTCCGTGTGTTATAGGTTAATTATGGATTCACTTATTTATTTACTTAGGTAAGTAAATACATATAGTATACAGAGTTACACTAACTCTGTTTCAATTAATATTTTTCTCCCCCTTCAACGAAACAGAAGGCGTCTCTTGACATCTCTTCCAACATTATACTTTCGTCCCCAGCCGGTTTAAGTTTCGGAACTTTTTGAGTTAGTATTGTGTCTTTTTTTTTTTTGGGTCGATTAGTCGTAGGAAGTAGTTTTGGTGAGACCTTCTTTTAAGTCATTAACGTGTCTAAAGTTTCTTTTCTGTTTCAATTTTTTTTTTTTTTTTGGTTTGTCGGAATTTTCTCTTTTTTTTGTTATGGTTTACCTTTGCGTGAGTACAGTTTCTCCAGAAAGGCGCCTGACGAGAGACGTGACGACGGGCACCGTCCGGGGCAGACGACCCCCTAAGCGACCCATAACTGTATCCACCCCCGAAGAGGGCATCCTCGGTGTACACTAAAGGGAAGTCCGTACGACATCTACAGGTTCCTAGGACGTTGTTCCTTTGTCTGGAGGAAAAAGAAGACTAGTACTACGAAAAGTACAATTCGGTCGGTCACAAAGTGTCTCTTCAAGGAAATCAGGTAAGTATTCTTTTAGGAAGAAAGTCTACGGGTAGATAATTGAGAGAAGAGACTGGGAGAATGGGACGACACGAAGCCGATCCTATGAGAGGTGAGGAAGGACAGTTTTACCCTGTACGATCGGGTCCTACTACCTGTGGTACTTCCAATCCTCGGGACAGTTCTGGGATCCGGGTAGACTGAGTCCGGCCCCCGGTCCTCCCCGTCCCCTTGATGTGGGCGGTGTCTTCGAGGGAGTCGGAGGAGTAAGGGAGACGCTTCCTGACTCTCGTTTTATTGACTCGTCCTCTTGTTGCTCGGAATTAAGGTGACGAGAAAAAAATTCACATCCACTTACGAAGTATATAATTGAGATTTCTTTACGTTACATAAAGGTTACGAGACCGGGGTAAAAATCTTTATTTCATTATAAATGGGGGTAAACGAAGGATTACTTAACTTTGTGAAAGGAATATTTTGTCTTAGTCCGAACACAGTAGTACCCTGAAGGGTTGACTTCGTTCTGACAACTCCGGGTTGAACCCCCCCCCCCCGCAGTGTCAATAACAGTGGGTTCCACTTGCTTCCCACACCGGGACAAGTCCAGTGGTAGACTAAGAAACATGTCCAGTGATAAACATTGTTTGAAGGCGTCTATGAGAGTTCTGGTGGAACCTGGACCTCTCTTCAGTGGAGAGGTCCACCACCCCGTACTCTCAGTCGAGTTAAGTTGGCCGTTCTCACCCAAGTCCTAAGAAATCCTCCGAAAGGGTTCTCGGGTGACTTCCCGAAAACCGTCTGTTGACAGAGACGGATATTCAGACTCTTACGTTCACAGGACTCTTTCAGTAGTTGAAGTCTACCAACGTTCACAACTCATGTCCCGTCCCTCTATATGTGAGGAACCACCACTATAGGTCTCAAGTCAAAGTAAATCCCCTTTACCGACGATCGTCTAATTATCCCCAAATAAACAAGATACCTGTTCCATAATAAACGAAAGGTTATTTTGAACTTTAAGTAATTCTCAGTACTCAGAGTTCAAAGTCCGGTTCAGAGTAAAAAAGAGACCACTTAAACAATGTAACAGACAAGAATTAGACCGACCTTATTGAACCTATATTTTTTCTGGAGTAAAAGTTTATTTAGATTGTTCAAAAAGTTATGTCAGTTATAGATTACATTCATTACACAGAGAGAATCAGAAATTATCAATAAGATACAGATCCATGTACTAACAACATATTTTACGAAATTTACATATGTCTTGTTTCGACTTTTACATTTTTTCACGGAGACCGTTTCAACATTGAAATTAAACGATAAAGGTAGGATAAGACTCCATCTCAGTACATCAAACTGAGAAAATACCTAATAATTGACCCGTCGTGTTTGTCCAGTAGAAATTCGACCCTGTCCGTACTGTATTTTAATAAAGTGCCCTCCTTGTAAAATTTTTATATAACAGTAAATGGGTGACCGTGTTTACCGTTATTACATCCACTTTTGGAATTACAATTTGGTTGTTTACCAATTTTATATATGTATCTTCGTATGTAGCCTAGAATTAAGTAAATAGTGAGGTAGAGGAAGTCTGGGACATCGGTCCTGGGACCTTGGTAGTTTTCAAGAGCTTTACAAACTCCTCCATTTTACGAATTTTATTTTTCTTTGGAAATTTTACATATCTATGTATGTACACATACGAATAGATTTTTATTGACAGATCTCTTATCTCTGACTGTAATCGTTAATTTGATTTATCATGAATTAATCAGTGTGATAAAAATTACACCCTACATCCACGTACGAATATCCAAACTATTCTTCACTTTACAGGAGATTTTCCTGGGTCCGGGACACTGTCTGAACATAAGGTCCACGGTAGAGACGGCCCGACCACAGTGAGGCAAGAAGGATTTCCACTGATATCTTCCTCCTCCACCCCGTCTCCTTACCTTCCCTTTTGATGTACGACGGTAATCTTCGATGGTCCTAAGTCATAACTGAGGTCTCAGAGGGTGGAATCGGAGCAAACTTGACCCACACCTCAACCGGGACCCCTCCACTTAAGGAATCAGGGACCCTCCCCGTTCGGGAGGACGATTTCTTCCCGGAATCTACGTACCAGAGTCACACGTCCTCTTGTCCTTCTTGACCCTCCCCACTTCTCACTCGACCAGGACCATGGGTCCCTACCTAATAGACTACGTGCGGGAGACTGTAGGGACTGTCGGTAATAAAGATACAGAAACTAGACCATAGGGACTGTCGGTAATAAAGATAAAGACACTAGGTCAACCCTTTGACGTCGGGGTGGGTGTCGTCAATAAAGGTCAGTCGGTAAGACGATGAGGTGTCCTGTCCTTGATGGTTGATCCCTCGTGCAGTGAAAACTTTTCATAAAAAATACAAAGAACAGGTGGAATGGAACGGAGAGTGGAACGGACTGTCCACAAACGACGGTCAGAAGTGGTTTGCCCAGAGGATTCACAGAAGGGACCATCATTCAAACGAGAAAAGGACGTTTGATATCTGTATACATTTATGTTTTGTTCTTTTTCAGGAGGAGCAGAACGCAGAGGTGGAAACTTTCGGTATTATGAAATCTTCCCTGAAGTTACCGGTCACCTAACGTAGGCACAACATGAGTCAAAAGGGAAGTACGGAGTGTCAACTGTACTTCTAAACCCTTCAATCAGACACACCCACACTTTTTCTCCGATGTAGAGTAGTTTTGATGTCTACGAGGGACGAAAGTCATCGGGGGGTGGAGGGAAGGGATTCACACTGGTATTTAATTTAAGAGATGTATGTCGGTGTAGTGCGTTGTACGGAATTTTATCTAAAGTCAATCTCTTATAGATGCACAGTCTTGTATCAAGGGTGGGTCGAATATGTGGATATTGGTAAGTAAGGACCCGTTTCGGTGGAACAACTAAGGAAGAATATCTCGATAACTATGAACCGAAGTCACAATAAATGGTGAAAATAACAGTAGGTGTATTCCATTCACTGTAGTTTTTTAAGGTAAATTGTCTTTATAGTATCTCTATGGTATTGAGATCTTTCTCTTACGGAATGATCTTAAAACTTAATCTCCCCTTTTAGTCCCTCTATTCATTTTGTCTTTTGGAGTTTGTTTTTATTTTTTGGAATACAATTTCCGAATGTAAGAAAGAGAAAGGTCTCTTGAGTTTCTTGGGGTCCGAAAGTTTTCAGAACTTGAGAGAGAAAAGGAGTAATTCAAGTGTTATGTTACCCTAAACAGGATCCTACTTCTCCCTTGAACGTCTGAACATAGAGTCCTTAGTGTTACCTCAAGGTTCCGTAAACTGATTTAGAACACTACAATTTCGTTTTCGAAGGGGATGACAGACGAAATACTTTAAGTTCCCCTCCTTCAAACACTGAAAAAGACAGACCTATCTTATAGTCGGACTTTTATCTCAATTTCTTTCGTTATCCTTTACTTCAAGTCAATCGATGGTAAGTTCCTTTCTATATTCTGAGTGGACCCGACACAGTCCTGGCACCCCAGACCGAAAGTCCGCTCGTAGCCGTTTGGGGGGACCTCCTCCACAGAACGAACCTTATGACAACATTATGCCCACCAGACTCGGTAGTGAGAGGAGAAGTCAGGTACCGAGTAGATCTGAGACGTAAGACAATTTTCTCCTAAAAGTTCTTGAAATCGGTTTTAAACTCGAATAACAGTTTTGTTTTTTTAGATTACAATCATTGATATCAGGGTCTTTCGTCTCAAATCAGTGAGGGGGAAGTTGCTAGATCCAGAGTCGGTGTATATTTTTCGTCTACTTACTAAGTCGGTTTATAGGGACGAAATAAGTGTCACGATGGGAAATCTTTTAAGGTCAGAATAAACTTCGTCTTTTCTTGAGGAAATAATTTTCATGTAAAATTACTCCTTTCTGTATCAAATATACATTACTATTAGTCGACGAACTCCATAACTGTGTGTAAAATCATATAGTACTTTAAATGGGTTTTGTTTTAATTGAAATTGCCTCTAAATCACTGTAGTTCCTTTAACCGTCTCATTCCTGGAGACTTAATAAGATAGAAGACATTACTGTTGCTCTTTCGATCGTTTTTTACAAAAGTACTAGTTGTAAAAATCTTGAGACCTTTAATTAGTCTTCAAACATGGTTAGATCTCTCACAAAACTTCTTCCGTTACCGTGGGGTGAGACCATGAGAACGGACCTTTTAGGGTACCTACCTTCTCGGACCGTCCGACGTCAGGTACCCCAGCGTGTCTCAGCCCGTGCTGACTTCACTGAATCGTCGTCGTCGTCGTCGTCGTCTCTCACAAATAATTTGTTTGTTTTTTTCCTGTATTTATCGACAGTCCTGTTCTCAAAACAACATAAAATTGAACGAGACAAAGGTAGAGGTCCCATCTGAATTTTCGGTTTTAGGTCATCAGTGTCACTTTTGGTCGTCGGATTTATCGATCTGTACCCTCCTCGTTTTTCGTAAAGTCAAGTCAATACAGCGAGTCAGCACAGACTGAGAAACGCTGGGGTACTTAGCGTCGTGCGGTCCGGAGGGACAGGTAGTGGTTGAGGGTCTCAAGTGAGTCTGAGTGCAGGTAGCTCAGTCACTACGATAGGTCGGTAGAGTAAGAGACACCAGGGGAAGAGGAGGACGGGGGTTAGGGAGGGTCGTAGTCTCAGAAAAGGTTACTCAGTTGAGAAGTGTATTCCACCGGTTTCATGACCTCAAAGTCGAAATCGTAGTAAGGAAGGTTTCTTTAGGGTCCCGANTAAAGTCAAGTCAATACAGCGAGTCAGCACAGACTGAGAAACGCTGGGGTACTTAGCGTCGTGCGGTCCGGAGGGACAGGTAGTGGTTGAGGGTCTCAAGTGAGTCTGAGTGCAGGTAGCTCAGTCACTACGATAGGTCGGTAGAGTAAGAGACACCAGGGGAAGAGGAGGACGGGGGTTAGGGAGGGTCGTAGTCTCAGAAAAGGTTACTCAGTTGAGAAGTGTATTCCACCGGTTTCATGACCTCAAAGTCGAAATCGTAGTAAGGAAGGTTTCTTTAGGGTCCCGACTAGAGGAAATCTTACCTGACCAACCTAGAGGAGTGTCAGGACATTTAAGGATAAGGGTCTTTTGTCAGTAATACTGGAAAGACAAGTAAGAGATAATGGAGGTGAGGGTTTTGACAAAAATAAACTGGACTAAGTCTCGAACGGATACCTTTTGTCGAAGAAGGTATTTCAGTAAACAGTTTTTGTTAATCTCCGTTAATAAATTGTGATACTGAGGGACTTTGTTATCTATTGTAAACCCGATTTTTCATTCGATCAGTTTTTCGAATTGTCTTTTTCGATCCTTTAATATTTAAAACTGTATAAAGATCCTTAGATCCGTAGATGTACATACGTATCTTGACAAAAGTGTAGGCCCAACACACGGACGAGTCTTTTCTACATTTTTCCGTAATCAAGAGTAGACGTGACTGGAACTTCAAAACGTGTTCGTCTTTCAGTTTTGATTTCGTCTCAACAGTTGACGGATCGGTTCACAATTTCCTTAAGGGGTTCTAAGTGTGTCTCGTGGAGTCGTTTTTGACCCCCTGAACCACCAAAGTCTGTAAATTTAGAGAGAAACTAGTAATCGACAGATTATTCACTTTACTCGTCTCAACAGTCACCAGTATACATTGTTTTACATCTGAACTGGTTCAATCAAATCCTTTTAGTAATTTTGTTTGTTGGTGTTGTTTGTCGTTGTTGTCGATGAGGTCACTTGTGTCTTCATTATTCTTTCATTTGTCAGTATAACAAATATACCTCTGGAAAACTCGTTAGACCTATCTCCTATTTTGGTCGGAGTTGTAATAGAATTCGATTCCGGATTAGGTCTCGTTCACTTAGGATTAATAAAAGTTAAATACTCTCTACTCCTTCGACGTCTTCTTTTCGAACTTAGATCGTCTCCAAACAAGTACTCTAAATTCCTTTCTTTGATAAAGGTATTGTAGTTTCACGTTCCGTTTCGTCGTTTACGACGACATAACTATCTTTGTTAACGTTCAATAAACCTCATAGAGTGATTCTATTACTTCCATCGATGTGATTTGTTGTCTGAAAGTCACATTTGTTCTATCGAAGTATAACCTTCTTCTGTGGTAGATCCTTAAAGTCTCGATCTCTTTCAGTTACGGGTCGAAGTTTCTTGTTTGACTGAGAACGATCCCCGATTTCGTCAGCCACTGAAATTCAATTTCGGCCATGAGTAAATGGTAAGACTTTTAAAATCCCGGGAATCCTTAATACGATTTAGATGAGACAGATACGAGATATTTGTCTAGTCGTTTCAGACCTGTTGTCGTATAGATAAATATCGTACCAAATGACTTATAAAATTCGGGTTACAACTCTGGATAACGAACCTTTCTTTGTTAAGGAAAGTTTTATAATGCTGAGTAACTGTTACGTGGACCAGTGGGTTCTCAAGATTGACTCTAACTACAAAAATACGAACGATTGTGTTGTAAATAGGACGTCAGGGACTTAGTTCCTCATTAAAGTTGAAAGTACAGAATAATAAATTCTTTATGTAAAGTATTCGGATATCGACGGTATTTATCACTAAGAAGACTAACTGGACTCGTTTCAGTTAACTTTCGGAAGATCTTTCCTGACTCGTAGGATCTCGTAGTTTTTGTGAGTACTAAGTACCTTTCTCCATTTTAGAAGTTGTAATTATCCTCAAACCTTCTTCAATCAAAGTTGGGAGTACCTACTGAAACTCCCCAAATTCTGAATGTCCCTTTTAGACACAGATGTGTCTTGAAATACTCTATATTTACGGATATACTATTGTCTGTTATAGTTTAGTTTTTGGACTTAAAGACGGAATTATTTGATCTTTTATTCTCAATTTGGGTTCGTTCGTCTTCCTTTTTGTTATCTCTAATTCCATCTTTATTTTTATCTTTTAGTTATCGTTTTTCGTTACTTTAGTTCTAAGCAAAGAATCTTTCTAGTTGTAATAACTATTTAGATATCGATCTGACTGATTCTTTCTTCTGTCGTCTGAGTTTAATGGTTTTAATCCTTCTTTTCTCCTTTTTGACGATGGTTGGTATGTACTTAATTTTCCTAATATTCTCTTTGATAATTTTTAATATATGGTTGTTTAATCTATTAGATCTGTTTTACCCTTTTAAGGATACTTCTGAGTTAAATAGTTTTTATTGAGTTCTTCTTTATCTTTTAGACTTCTATTGACATTGTTACTCTGTTTTAATCATTAGTTTTAGAACGTAGGGTTCTTTTCGGGTCTTAGTATACCGAAGGACCACTTAAGATTATAGATTTTCTCTTAATTATCGTTAAGAAGTATTGAGGAGGTTTTTTGTCTTCTCCTCCCTTCAAAAGTTTGATTTAGATACTACGGTCTTAATAGGTCTACGGTTTTGGTTTCTGTAACGTTCTTTTATTTTTTGACGTCTGGTTAGAGAAAATACTTATACTTACCTTTTTAGGAGTTGTTTTATGATCGTTCGGTTTTTAGGAGGTCGTTTTATAATTTTTTTATTACGTCGTACTGATTCACTATAAAGATGCCATTACGTTCCAACAGGTTTGTAAGTTTTAGTTGATTTCATTATATAGTATGGTTATCTTATTTTTGTTTACGGTTTATGAGTATAGATCTGTGTCTTTTTAGTAAACTGTTTTAGACTGTCAAAAGGTACTATTTTTTTTGGGAGTTTTTAGAACCTTAATTTTTCCGTAAAAAGAGTTGGGTTTTTTCTCTTAGATACTTTTCAGGTATCGATTCTCGTGCTAATTACCCTTTTAAGACTTATAAAAGGAGGATTCTAGTCCTTGTATTATTCAAACAGGGTAGAAAGGTAGAGATAAGTAACATGATCTCTAAGATCGGTCCTGTTAATATATTGTTTTTCTTTATTTTCCGTAAGTCTAATCATTCAGTCTTATTTTGATATAAAACAACGTGTCCTGTACTAGAACATATATTTTTTATGATTCCTTATGTGTATATGTGGGTTTAATAATCTCGATTCACTTATTATTTTTTACTTACTCAAGTCGTTCAAAGGTGTTATGTGTTAGTCACATATTTTAGTTAACATAAAAATACATAATTGTTATCTTTGTTTTAATTGTTCGTTAAAGTGAATAATATCATAGTTTTTCTTATTTTCTAAATAAGAAAACCATCATTTTTAATAGTTTTGTTCACATTCTGAGTATTGATTTTTAATGTTTTGTAACAACTTTCTTTAATTCCTTAGGATTTATTCACCTTTCTGTAGGACGTAAGTACTTAACTTTCTAGATTATGACAATTCTACCTTCATGAGGGGTTTATCCAGATATCTAAGTTCTATTAAAGATAGTTTTAGTGTTAACAGAAGAAACCATTTTTATTTGTTCGATACGATAAATAAACTTTAACGTTCTCCGGGTCTTATCACTTGTCCCAGTTTACAATTATTTCTTCTTACATCAACCTCCTGTGTATGATGGAGTGAAGTTTGATTGATATTTAGATATGTTAAGTTCTGATATACCATAAACGTATTCCTATCTGTATATTTAATTACCTTGTCTTAATTCTCAGGTATTTATTTGGGTATGTAAATATCAGTTATCTAAAGTTGTTCCTACGGGTTTGTTAAGTAATATATTTTCTTATCAGAAAAGTTGTTTACCACGATACTACTGACCTATCAGTAAACACTTTCAACTTGGGAATTCAGTGTGGTATATGTTTTTAATTGAGTCTACCTAATTTCTGGTTTTACATTCTCGATTTTGAATCTTCTTTTGTATCTACATTTAGGAGCACTAGAACCTAATCCGTTACCAAAGAATGTGTACTGTGGTTTTCGTTTTCGTTGGTTTTTCTTTTATTCATTTAATAAACCTGGAGTAGTTTCAATTTTCGATACCAGGAAGTTTCCTGTAATAATTCTTTTACGTTCTGTTGTGTTTCTCATTCTCTTTTATAAACGATTAATATATAGACCTTTCTCTTAACATAGGTCTTATATATTTATTAAAGATGTTCAGTTGTTATTTTTCTGTTTATTACGTTAGAATTTTTACCTGATTCCTAGGACGGGTAGTCTCCAAGTTCTGGTCGAGGTGGGTGTTCTCCCGTCCGTGGTCAGGGAAGACGGTCCTTCGGATGAGTTCGGGAATCTGTTTAGAGTAGGTGATCACCCTTCTACGGTCTTCGTTCTCCTTTATGTTGTGACTTCGGACACCTTTCCTCTGGTGTTTGTGTCCTTTAATATGTTTTACTCTACTGTCTCTTTATACAACGTTTTTTTCCGTGTTCTATCTTTGGGTGTTCTTGTTGATTTACTTCTCCTCTGTCCGTTAGATGGACTTTTTCTTGAGTATCATTTCTATCATTTCTACTTGGTTTTTAGAGACTTTTTGTCACCTCCATGTCTACTTCTTATATGTATTTGACAAGGTATTTGTTGATCTTCTGAATTTCTTGTTTACTTGTCTTCACTTATTATGTTGTTGACTCTACTTTTTATCTGATCTGTCTTAATTATCGTCTTATTGACTCCGTCTTTTTGTTCATTCACTCGGCCTTCTGTCTCACTACCTTTAGTGACAGTGTCTTGTCTTATTTCTTTTTTCTTACTTTTCTTTACTTCCATGAGAGTCTCTGGAGACCCTGTCATAATTTACGTGGTTGTAAGTGTGATATCCCCAGGGTCTGTCTCTTGTCTTTCTCTTTCCCGACCTCTTTTATTAACTTCTATAAGGTCAGTTTTTGAAGGGATTGTACTCTTTCCTTTGTGAGTGAGTTCAGGTCTTTCCCGTCTCTTAGGGTATGTCCTACTTTGGTACCTCTTTGTTTGGTTCTGTGTATAATTAGTTTGACTGTTTTTAATTTCTGTTTCTTTTTTACACTTTTCATTGTTCCCTTTTCGTTGTTCATTATGTGTTTCTTAGGGGTATTCCAATAATCGACTAAAAAGTCGTCTTTGAGATGTGGTCTTCCGTCACCGTACTACATAAAGTTCACTACTTTCCCTTTTTGGTTGTTGGTTCTTATGAGATAGGTCTTTCCTATAGTAAATCTAAACCACCTCTTTAGATTTCGAAATGTCTGTTTGTTTTCGATTCTTTTGAGTCGTGGTGATTTGGTCGAAATGTCGTTTACGATTGTTTGAAGAGATCCATCTTACTCTGGTCGTTGGATTTTGTACTCCGAAACATGTATATATCTGAAACATGTATACATCTGACGATCTAGTCTTGACCACTGTCGTTTGTTTTCGATGTTATCTGTGTGTATGTCTTTTCTTTTTCGTTGTGTTTGTGTTGTGATTTCTACCAGTGGTTTGGTGTTCTCTTCTCTTGTTTTCTTCTACGTTTCTCTTTTCTTGATGTTTTTGTTTGGGGTTTGTCAATTCTTTTACCGTAATCCTTGTACGTATAGTTATTAATGTAATTTTCATTTACCTAGTTTACGAAGTTGGTTTTCTGTGTCTGACCGACTTACCTATGTTTTGGTTCTGGTTATATATACGACAGATGTTCTCTGAGTGAAGTCTGGATCTTTGTGTATGCCCAACTTTAACTCCCCTACCTTTTTCTGTAAGGAACGTTTACCTTTAGTTTTCTTTCGACCTCGTCTTTATGAATGTAGTCAGTCTTATCTGTAATTTTATTTCTGACAATGTTTTCTGTTTCCAGTAATGTATTACTAGTTACCTAGTTAGGTTCTTCTATATTGTTAATATTTACATAGACATGGGTTGTATCCTCATGGAGTTATATATTTCGTTTACGATTGTCTGTACTTTCCCCTTTAGTTGTCATTGTGTTATTATGACCCCTTGAAATTGTGAACGAATGTGGTTACCTGTCTAGTGCGTCTCTCTTTTCATTATTTCTTTGTGTTCGGAATTCACTGTGTAATCTAGTCTATCTGAATTAACTATAGATATTCTTTAAGGTAGGTTTTCGTCGTCTTATGTGAAAGAAGAGTCTACGTGAACCTTGTAAGAGGTCCTATCTATTGTAAAACCTGGTGTTTAGTTCTGAACCATTTAAGTTCTTTTAAACTTAGTATAATTAGTAGAAAAGATTGGTGTTACGATACTCTAATCTTTAGTTAATGTCATTTTTTTTTAAACAATTTTTCTTTGTGTACCTCTAATTCGTTATACAATGATTTGTTAGTTACCTAGAGACTTCTTTAGTTTCTCCTTTAGTTTTTTGTAGTTCTCTGTTTACCGTGGTTTTTGTAGTGTTAGGTTTTAGACACTCTACGTCGTTTTCGTCAAGATTCTCCCTGGAAATCTCGTTAGGTTAGAATGAAGTTCTTTACTCTTTTTAGAGTTCATTTGTTGGATTTAAATGTGTATTTCGTTGATCTCTCTCTTCTTGTTTGTTTTTAGAGTTGTTAGGAGTTCTTCCTTTCTTCAGTATTTCTAGTTTTGTCCTTATTTACTATATCTCTGTTTCTTTTTTTATCGTTTCTAGCTATTTTGATTTTTGACCAAGAAACTCTTCTATTACAACTATTTGGAAATCGATCTGAGTGGTTCTTTTTTTCCCTCTTCTGAGTTTAGTTATTTTAATCTTTACTTTTTTCTTCAATGTTGTCTGTTCTGTCTTCGTGTTTCCTGGTATTCGTTGATGACGTTCGTTAATACACGGTCATTTTACCTGTTAGACTCTCTTTACCTGTCTAAGAACCTTTCCATGTTGAAAGCTTCTGACTTTGTACATCTTTATCTCTTATACTTGTGTGCTTAGTGACTTTAACTTTGACACTAAATTTTTGAAGGTTGTTTGTTTTCAGGTCTCGGTCTACCGAAGTGTCTACTTAAGATAGTTTGTAGATCTTTTCTCAATTTTGGATAGGAAGAGTTTGATCAGGTTTTTTAATATCTCCTTCCTTATGCGAGTTCGAGTAAGATGTGCCGGTGATAGAGGGACTATAGTTTTGAGTTGTTTCTATAGTGTGTTTTTTTCTTTTAATGTCCGGTTGTAGTAACTACTTGTTTCTGTGTTTTTGGGAGTTGTTTTATGAATGTTTGACTTAGGTTGTTATGTACTTTTCCTAGTTGTGTACTAATTCACCATAAATAGGACCCCTATGTTCCTAAAAAGTTGTATACATTTAGTTAGTTATATTATGTGGTATGATTACTTGACTTCTTATTGTTGATATACTAGTAGAATTGTCTCCGTCTCTTTCGAAAACTGTTTTAAGTTATGGTAAATGCTCTTTTTGAGAGGTCTTTCATTCGTATCTCTATTGTATTGTATTACTTCCGGTATATACTGTTTGGGTGTCGTTTATAGTAAGAGTTGTCACTTTTAAAACTTTCTTAAAGGAGATTCTAGTCCTTATTCTGTTCCTACACGTTAGAACGGTGAAAATAAGTTGTATCAAAAAACTCAGGATCGGTGTCGTTAGTCTCTTTTTTTTTTCTCTTTAATTTCCTTAAGTTTAACCTTTTGTTCTTCATTTGAACAGTGACAAACGTTTACTGTACTATGATATGTATCTTTCAGGATTTTTACAATGGTCCTTTGATGGTCTTATCTTAAACCATTTCAACGACCTATGTTTTAATTATATGTTTTTAGAGAATGTAAGGTTATGTGATTGTTGTTTTCTAGTCTCTTTGATTCTTTCTGATTCTTTTGTTAGGGTAAATAGTGACGTAGTCTTTCTTATTTTATGGATCCTCATTAGGAACGAAATTCCTCCGTTTTCTGGAGATGAGTCTTTTGATATTCTATGGCTACTCTCTTTAATTTCTATTGTATTTGTCTACCTCTTTATATGGTGCAAGAATCTAACCTTCTTAGTTGTAACAGTATTACTGATATGATGGGTTTCGTTAGTCGTCTAAGTTACTTTGCAGAAAGTTAAATGGTTATTGTAAAAAGTGTCTTAATGTCGTTCTTTTTAAAATGTTAAACATACCTTTGTGTTTTCTGCGACTTCTCGGTGCTGTTAGAACTCTTTCTTTTTATCTCGACCCCCTTACTCAGAGAGACTGAGGTCTGATATAATGGTTCGATGTCATTAGTTTTGTTGCACCATGAGTGTGTTTTTGTCTTTATATTTAGTCACCTCGTCTTTTCTTTCAAGTCTCTATTTGAACGTGTGGATGCCAGTGGATTAGATACTGTTTCCTCCCTTCTTGTATGTTACTTCTTTTCTGTCACAGGAGTTATTCATTCGAACCCTGTTAATGTACATTTTCTTACTTTAATCTTGTACGAGATTGTAGTATGTGTTTATATTTAAGTTTCACCTAATTTCTGAATGCTTTCTGGTCTGTGATATTTTACGAATGTCCTTTTGTAACCGTCTTGTGAAAGACTGTATTTAGTGTCGTTCTAGAAAAAACCAACTAGAGGTTCTAATTGTTTTTATTTTTATTTGTTTACCCTGGATTTATTTGAATTTTCGAAAACGTGTAGTTTTCTTTAGTAGTCGTTTTACTTTTCTCTCGGTATCTTACCCTCTTTTATAAAAGTTTGTGTCGTTGGTTGTTCTCTAATTAGATTTTATACATTTGTCGAGTACGTCGAGTAATATTTCTTGTTTGTTGGGTTAGTTTTTACCCACCTTCTAGATTTTTCTGTAAAGAGGTTTCTTCTGTAGGTCTACCAGTTTTTAGTGTGTTTTTCTACGAGTTATAGTGATTAATGATCTCTTTATGTTTAGTTTTGATGTTACTCCATAGTGGAGTGTGATCAGTTTTACCGGTAGTAGTTTTTTAGAAGTTTGTTATTTACGACCTCTCCCACACCTCTTTTCCCTTGAGAGGAGGTGGTAACCATTTAACATGTAACCATTTTACATTTAACCATGTCGGTGTTACCTCTTGTGATACCTCTAAGGGATCTTTTGATTTTTATCTCGATGGTACACTAGGTCGTTAGAATGACTATCCGTATAAAGGTTTCTTTTTAGTATTAAACTTTATTATGTACGTGGGGTTACAGGTAATGACGTGATAAATGTTATCGGTCCTGTACCTTAGTTGGATTTACAGGTAGCTGTCTCCTTACCCATTTGTTCTGCACCGTGTATATACGTCACCTTATAAAGAGTCGTGACTCATTTCATTTAGTCTGTGTCTTTCTATTTATAGTATACTACAACAAATATGTACCCTTAGATTGTTTATTTACCATGTTTACTTGGATAAATACTTTGTCTTTAACAGTGTCTACGTCTTTTGTAAGAATACCAATGACCCCCCTTTTTCCCTCCCTCCCTATTTGACATTCTAACCTTGATTGTATACGTGTGATGACATATGCTTTATCTATTGATTGTTCTTGGAATCTTCTTTTCAATACTGGTTGGATCTATCGTATAAGCTTTGGTCTCTGTAATGAAACGACTGATTCCAGGCAGATCAGTTCCGATACCAAAAAGGACACCAGTACATACCTGCACTCTCAACCTGACACTTCTTTCGACTCGTGACTTCTTAAATACGAAAACTTGACACCACAATCTCTTCTGAGACCTCTCAGGGAACCTGACGTTCCTCTAGGTTGGTCAGGTAAGATTTCCTCTAGTTGGGACCCTAAAGAAACCTTCCTGACTACGATATCGACTTTGAGGTCATGAAACCGGTGGAGTACGTTTCTCAACTGAGTAACCTTTTCTGAGACTACGACCCTCCCTAACCCCCGTCCTCCTCTTCCCCTGCTGGCTCCTACTCTACCGACCTACCGTAGTGACTGAGCTACCTGTACTCAGACTCACTTGAGGCCCTCAACCACTACCTGTCCCTCCGGACCACACGACGCTAAGTACCCCAGAGTTTCTCAGCCTATACTGACTCTCTGACTTGACTTGACTTGACTTGACTTGACTTGTTCTTGGATCACATATCAAGTCCCTTGAGGTAAGTCATGAGATATTACTGGATATACCTTTCTTTTAGATTTTTCTTCACCTCTATATATGTATATATATATATATATTGACTGAGTGTAACAACATATCGTCTTTCATTGTGTCGTGACATTCAGTTGACATTAAAAATTTTATCCGATACCTAAACTCGTCTGTAGAGAGGTTTATTCTATATGTTTATCGGTTATTCGTGTACTTTTCTACGATCTGTAGTTATCAGTGGTTCTTTTACGTTTAGTTTTAGTGTTAATCTCTGGTGAAACATGAGTGATCCTATCGATTTTAGTTTTACTACCTGTTATTGTTTATGGTCACTTTAACTTTGAGTATATAAGACCATTTTTATATTTTACCATGTTGGTGAAACCTTTAGGCAAACCGTCAAAGATTTTGAAATCGTGTCTCAATGGTACGACGACGATGACGACGATTCAGTGAAGTCAGCACAGACTGAGACACATTGGGGTATCTGCCGTCGGGTGGTCCGAGGGGGCAGGACCCCTAAGAGGTCCGTTCTTGTGACCTCACCCAACGGTAAATGAAGAGGTTACGTACTTTCACTTTTCAGTTTCACTTCAGCGAGTCAGTACAGGCTGACAAGTACTGGGGTACCTGACGTCGGAGGGTCCGAGGGGGCAGGTACCCTAAAAGGTGTGTTCTCCTGACCTCACCCCACGGTAACGGTATACTGATCCATTAAGATAAGGATCAATATATGGGTTCTCATAACTTTGTAGACAAGTGTGTTCTTGAACATGTGTATAAGTGTCGTCGTGTTAAGTACTCTTGATTTTCCATTTTTGTTGAGATTATAGGTATTTGGTTCCTTACTTATTTACTTTCCATTGTTTACATACGTTTTCTTTTAATAATTTTGGGGTTTTACGGTATGATTATGTACGATGTTGTATCGAATTGAAGCTTTTGTTAGGTTATTCACTTTCTTGAGTTCGTGTATGACATACTAAGGTAAGTATATTTTATAGGTCTTGACCGTTTAGTTACTTCTGTCTTTCATCTCGTTACTAATAGACCCCTCTCTTCTAACGTTCAACCCCTTAATTGACGATTATTCATACCTCAAAGAACGACCCCACTACTTTTACAAGACCTTAATAGATCCTTACTATCAGTATGTCAGAGACTGTCATGATTTATGATGTCTTGATATATAAGGTTTTCCCATAAAAGTAGGATTTAATATATAGTTTTTTAAAAAAAATTATTAGTTTTCTCTAAACTGATGTAAACTCAAGAAAAAGTAACAGAAGAGATCAAAACACAACTTTTACTGGGACCTAGAACCGTTCTTATTAGTCTCCTTTTTAGAAGATTCCTTTTAGTCTGGTATGGTTTTTAAGGTAAGTAAATTCTAATGTTAAAAACTAAAGGTCAACCTCTACCCTCTACTAAGGTCTATGTCTCAGACAGAGGGTTATTAATTGTGTTACTCGTTTTTTATTAAGTGTTTATTACTCATTTCAGTAGGTTGGTCGTCGTCGTCCTCATCTATCTCCTTCGGTACACGAGGTTGGACTTTGAAACTCTACGACCCCGTCGGATGACCCGGGATTGCGTGGTGCGAGTGAGGTGTGAGTAGACAGGGGTTGAGATAAGACTCCTTACACCTGTTTCTTCGACTAATATGGTTTAAGAGTGTGAAGGTCGAGTAAGGGTTAAACTTCTCTTCACCGGACTCGTTCGTTCTTCGTTTGGGTTCCGCTTGACGAGTGTTTGTCTTAGAGGACAGAACGACCGGAGACCCTTTAGATCTTCCTTTTACCCGGTTACTGAAGACGTTAGGTTCCAGAGACCTTTTCCCACCCCTCCCCTGTTTCTCACACCGTCGACCTCCGTTCTACACGAGAGAGTACCGGGGTCGTCCCGGTCTTCCACTGTGTAAGGGTGGACTACCCAGAGTCTGGACGAGTCACCTGTGTTCGTCGAACAGTCTGGTCTACTCTTACTACGGTCCCTGGTCCTGGGGACCAACTACGAGACGAAATCTTTAAAATATGGTAATGAACGTATAACCTAAGTTTCAAAAGAGTTATCTATTCTAGAGAGATGAAGTAAAAGAAAGGGGTTTTGCAGAAGTTTAAAATAATATATCTTTGTACATTCCTGAAGTGTGGAATTCATATACGGGTCTCTTCGTACATCAAGTTAATTGAGAGGGGTAAGTAAAAACATGTATGATTAAATTATCATAAATAAACTGAAAACACATTGTAAAACTTTCATGTCTTTTCGATTTAATTATATTTTCTGTGGATGTGTAGGTGGTGACTCTAATTTTTTCACACTTGTAAAACGATATAAATTAAGGAAAGAAAAATTTCTTTATTTTAAACAGTCTGAGTGTAACCTACTTATTCATACACTATAAAAGTCATTTTACAATTATCATCTTAGATCCACCAACCAACATGTCCACAAGTGACGTTTTAAGTAAAATGTATGACCTTATGACAAGAATATTTTACAATCCCTTCTCTATGTGAATTGTTTTGGTCAATATCGGGTGGGGTTCGGGGACAACCAAAAGGTCCACCGAGTCATCATTTATTAGACGGACAGTTATATCCTATGTATCCACCGCACTCAAGTCAGGGACTCAGCCCTTCTAGGGGACTTCCTCCTTTACCGTTGGGTGAAGTCAGAAGACCGGACCTCTTAGGGTCCCTGTCTCCTCGGACCACCAGATGTCAGATACCCCAGTGTTTCTCAGCCTGTACTGAATCGTACGTACGTACGTGGACCGAAGATACATGTTTTTAAACCCGAAGGGTCCACTGTGTCACCATTTATTAGACGGACGGTTACGTCCTCTACGTTCTCGGTGCCCAAGCCAGGCACCCAGTCTTTCTAGTGGACCTCATCCTTTACCGTTTAGTGAGGTCATAAGAAGGGACCTTTTGAGGTACCTGTCTCCTCGGACCGCCCGATGTCGGGTACCCCAGCGTTTCTCAACCTGTACTGACTTGTACGTACGTATGTACAAGGACAGTAGGAGTGTACAGGATCTCAACCATACATTATAAGAACGTGCAAAAATATGAGAAATATGTGTACGTAAATAGGTATTCGATGTATATGTCAATAAATACACAAAAATTTTAAAGGTATTTACGAAGTATAGAAAAAAATGAAGTAAATTTTACAAACTCTAAGCAAAACTATTATGTGTATATGACTACTTAAGACAAATTACTGATATAAGGTAATATTTTATTTTAAATCTCGAAACAAGTGGGTGACAGGACACTTCCCGATATCCCAGGGGTGATGAAGGATTGAAAAAAAAGTGTGTCGAATATACTCAAACGTCTTCAGGAACAGTTGGTCCTTTTTACCCCGAAGGTATCCGTGGGGGTGTTACTTATGGAATTTTCTTTAAAAGGTCGCCTACTTTTTTTTTAATTTTTAGAGAAAGTTCTTTCTACTTCTGAAGTCTCTCTATTACTTCTGTCTCCTTATATTACGGAAGTGTTGATTCAGACCTTATATCGGTATCTTCAACCTCCCTTTCATTTAAGTCCTCTTTAATTGGAAATAACTGTCACTTGTGTGGTAACATTATTCGAAAGTCATCCTCTTCACTGATTTACTAGTTATACGGAGTAATGAAAGAAAAATCACGACGTACCTTATAAGAATAGAGGATTCCTTTGAGTTCTCATCTGCGACTTGTAAAAAATACTATTTGATTTGTAGAGTGTTAAGGACAAATGTAAATGATAAAGTAAATTACAAATTTACTTTGTAAATTGGAGTCAAGATCTGGAAGATCTTGTGTGGTTTTTTTCAAAGAAAAGTAGTCTCCCCTGACCTTACGTTTTCATGTTTCAGTTCTCTATGGACCTCATTGTCCGTTCAAACCGGAACCTCATGTTTTACTTCGTCCCTTTTCTGATTCTCTTAAAAAGGTTCTCTCGTATGACCAGTATCGTTTGTAGAAGAAGGTTGTTGTGTTCCCTGTTGACATATGTACCTGTAACGGTCCACAAGTTATGGCTTTAGTCTAACGAATATAAGAAACGTCGGTTTCTACCTCTTCGTGATATGTCAGTCGTTTTTGTTTTGGTCCTCAACTGACACGAAGTCTAGTACTTGAGACATAACGGTTCACGTCTGAATTTAACTTCTTTCATCCCTTTTTTATGATCTGGTAATTCCATACTGGATTTAATTTATTTAGGGAATATTAATATGTCACTTTCACTGTTTATCTAAGTTCCCTAATCTAGACTAACTATCTCACGGACTTCTTGATACCAGTCTTCAAACATTGTAACATGTCCTCCGTCACTAGTTTTGGTAGGGGTTCTTCTTCTTTACGTTTTTCCGTTTTACCAACAGACTCCTCCGGAATGTTTATCGACTCCTTTCTTCTCTTCACTTTCCGTTCCTTTTTTCCTCTCTATATAGGTAGACTTACGTCTCAAGGTTTCTTATCATTCCTCTTGATTCTTTCGGAAGGATTCACTAGTTACGTTTCTTTATCTCCTTTTGTTATCTTACCCTTTCTGATTTCTAGAGAAGTTCTTTTAATCTCTATGGTTCCCTTTCAAAGTACGTTTCTACCCGAGTTATTTCCTGTCTTTACTATATCTGGATTGTATTCTTCTATAATTCTTCTCCACCGTTCTTATGTGTCTTCTTGATATGTTTTTTATAGACGTACTGGGTCTATTGGTACTACCACACTAGTGAGTAAATCTCGGTCTGTAGGACCTCACTCTTCAGTTCACTCGGAATCCTTCGCAGTCATACTTGTTTTGATCGCTTCCACTACCTTAAGGTCGACTCGATAAAGTTTAGGATTTTCTACTACGACACTTTCACGACGTGAGTTATACGGTTGTTTAAACCTTTTGAGTCGTCACCGGTGTCCTGACCTTTTCCAGTCAAAAGTAAGGTTAGACTTTCTTTCCGTTACGGTTTCTTACGAGTTTGATAGTGTGTTAACGTAAGTAGAGTGTGTGATCATTTCATTATGAGTTTTAAGGGGTTCGATCCGAAATTGTCGTGTACTTGACTCTTGAAGGTCTATAAGTTCCACCTAAATCTTTTCCGTCTCCTTGGTCTCTAGTTTAACGATTGTAGGTGACCTAACAGTTTTTTGGTTCTCTTAAGGTCTTTTTGTAAATGTAATTGATACAATTTCAGAAAGTGACACACTTAGTATTGTTTGACACCTTTTAAGAATTTCTCTGTCCTTATGGTCTACTGGAATGGACGGACGACTCTTTAGACATACGTCCAGTCCTTCGTTGTCAATCTCGACCTGTACCTTGTTGTCTGACTACGGTTTAACCCTTTCCTCATATAGTTCCGACGTATAACAGTGGAACGATTAAATAGAATATACGTCTCATGTAGTACGTTTTACGGTCCGACCTACTTCGTGTTTGACCTTAGTTCTAACGGTTCTCTTTGTAGTTATTGAAGTCTATACGTCTACTGTGGTGGGAATACCTTCTTTCACTTCTTCTTGATTTCTCGGAGAACTACTTCCACTTTCTCTTGTCACTTTTGCGACCGAATTTTGAGTTGTAAGTTTTTTGATTCTAGTACCGTAGGTCAGGGTAGTGAAGTACCGTTTATCTACCCCTTTGTTACCTCTGTTACTGTCTGAATTAAAAGAACCCGAGGTTTTAGTGACGTCTACCACTGACGTCGGTACTTTAATTTTCTGCGAACGAGGAACCTTCTTTTCGGTACTGGTTGGATCTGTCGTATAATTTTTCGTCTCTGTAATGAAACGGTTGTTTCCAAGTATATCAGTTTCGATACAAAAAAGATCATCAGTACATACCTACACTCTCAACCTGATATTTCTTTCGACTCGTGGTTTCTTACCTACGAAAACTTGACACCACAACCTCTTCTGAGAACTCTCAGGGAACCTGACGTTCCTCTAGGTTGGTCAGGTAGGATTTCCTTTAGTCAGGACTGATAAGTAACCTTTCTGACTACGACTTTGAGGTTATAAAACTGGTGGACTACACGTGTTTATTGAGTAACCTTTTGTGGGACTACGACCCTTTCTAACTTCCGTCCTCTTCTTGTCCTACTGTCTCCTACTCTACCAACCTACCGTAGTGGTTGAGCTACCTGGACTCAAACTCGTTCGAGGTCCTCAACCACTACCTACCCCTTCGGACCGTACGACGTCAGGTATCCCAGCGTTTCCCAGTCTGTACTGACTCGTTGACTTGACTTGACTTGAATTACAAATTTTATGACGTTCGAAGATAATAAGAATAAAATGTTTCTTTTGAATAACAAGTCAGTCATTCAACACAGGTTGAGAAACACTACGGGTGCGTGACGTCGAGCGGTGTGAAGGGACAGGAAGTGACAGAGGACCTCAACCGAGTTTGAGTACAGGTAACTCAACCACTACGGTAGGGTGGTAGAGTAGGAGACAGGGGGTTGAAGAAGAGGAGAACGAGAGTTAGAAAGGGTCGAAGTCCCAGAAAAGGTTCCTCAGTCGAGATTCGTAGTATACCGGTTTCCTAACCTCGAGGTCGAAGTCGCAGTTAGGAAGGTTGTTTATAAGTACCAACCAAAGGAAAGCATAACTGACCAAACTAGAGGAACGTCAGGATCCCTGAGAGTTCTCAGAAGAGGGATGTCTCTTTTTGACGACTCTGTTTCTAGTCCTGGGATGTCGGTGACTCGGACTTTCGATGTTTCAGGTTATTTCGTCTCGGTACGACCAGTAGGGTTCGTATCGTGGAGTACTGTCCTCGGGGGCTTAGTCCTGAGACAGATTGGGACTACTACTGTTGTTGTCACGTCCATCTTGGGCCCCACTGTGGGTGGGTTCTTCTGTTGTATACCCCTGTAGTGTACGAACGTCTCCTTTGTCTTATTTTTGTATAGTGTGACCCAAAAAAACCATTGGAATCGATGACAGTGATATCAAAGTTCTTTTACAAAAAGATTTGTAACCCTCGTAGTGGGTATACAGTCGAAGGTAGACAGCCAAAAGACTCGGGGTCGGGTCGTGGTCGGTCCACAGGGGTCCGGGTCCTTCGGGACACTAATTGACAGACAAGTCTCGTGAGGAGTCCCTCGACAAAAGACCAAAAAGAGGAAAATTCAATAAAATTCTCCTTTCCCGTCTTTTACGTCTCTCCGGCGACGTTTACCACAGTGTCGTGATGAGTGGCCAGTACTTCTCGTCGCTAGAACCTTCCTGTGACGTTTATGACGAATTTGGCCTCGAGTTTCCGAACAGGCTACCTCGGCTACTGTAGGACCCGGTCGGGTAGTGTTGTGAGGTCTTACACTGTTCGACACCCTCGTTCCCTGTGTCGGGGTAATCTCCGTCTGTGACCTCGATGGGTCCGAGGAAGAAGGACTCCCACTTTGAGGCGTCGGATCCCTTCTTCTCCCGCGGTTCCTCCACCGAAAGTATTGTACAGGACCGTCGAGACGGACGTCGAATTAGGGTCCTCGGGGGTCTGTGTCGAAGTGGTGTCCCTAGGTAAAGAATTATCGAATAAGAGACGTTTTCATTTCCAAGACAAACATTCAGGTAAAATTTAAAAATTTTAAGTTGAACTACCGAAAAGTTAACGAACTCTCAGATATTTTATAGTTGAAACTTGAGTTGACCCTTTATCTCAAACCTCCCTTTAGAATTGTACCGTTTCCTTAGGGAGATTCTGGGGTACTCGGAATTTTAACCTGAATTTAACTGAGAAAAAAAATTTACATAAATAAAAATTAACCTCCTATTGACGAAGTGTTACAACACAACCAAAGACGGTGTGTAGTCGTACTTAGTCGGAATCCATATGTATACAGGGGAGGGAGGACTTGGAGGGAGGGGTGGAGAGTGAGGGAGGGTGGGGTAGATCCAACAGTGTCTCGACACTCAACTCGACGGACGTAGTATGTCGTTCAAGGGAGACCGATAGACAAAACGTGCACCGTTACATATTCGAAGTCACGACGAGAGAGTTAAGTACGGTGGGACAGGGAAGGGAACGACCGAGGTGTCCAGACAAGAGACAGACGCAGAGATAACGACGGGATGTTTATCCAAGTAGTCATAGTAAAAAGATCTAAAGTACGTATACGCAATTATACACTGTAAACAAAAAGAAAGACTGAATGAAGTGAGACATATTGTCCAAGATCAAAGTAGGTGGAGGGATCTTGACTGAGTTTAAGTAAGGAAAATACTGTCTCATTATAAGGTAACTTATGAACATGTTGTTGAAGAAATAGGTAAGCAGACAGTTTCCTGTAGATCCGACAAAGGCACAGGACCGATAACATTTATCACGACGTTACTTGTAACCCCATGTACACAGAAAATCTTAGTACCAAAAAGAGTCCCATATACGGATTATCACCCTAACGACCAAGTATACCATCAAAATAAGGATCTAAAAAGTTCTTTAGACAAGAGGTATCACCTGACATAGTTAAATATAAGGGTGGTCAGCACATTCTTCAAAGGGAAAAGAGGTCATAAATGACAAACATCTAAAAAAATAAAAAAACTACTACCGGTAAGACTTGTCACACTCCACTATGGAGTAACATCAATTCGTCTGAGTATGACTTACTTAGAACTCCAAAGGATACCGGAACCTCCTTCAACAAACGAATAAAGGATCCCCCTCATTTCACAGTAGTGGTTTACACCGTTGAGGTTCGTGATTCTGAGTTGAGTTTCGTAGAATTGAAAATTCTACGTAAATATCTCTATGATCAATCGGTCATACTGGTTGGGTGGTGTACGGTAGACGTAGATGTGGTCTTCTCGGACCTGTTAGTACGACGAAGAGTAGTTTCTCCACAACCGTCAGTCTACTCCCGGGGAGTCCCTGGACCTCGTTGGAATTGGGTGACCCCACGGACGGAAGGACCACCGGTCCTCCACCGTATTAGGTACACCTTGGAAGTCTCTTTTTTCCCAGTTTATCTCCTTACACGGTCTCTTCCGGGGGAGACAAGATGTTCATCTTGACAGAGGAGGGGTTTGTGTACAGGTACCGTAGGGTGTCTTTGTAGAGTCGGGGAGGTGCACCGTGGGACTAGTCACGTTGTACAAGACGATGATTACTCTATTTCCGTAAGAGGGACCTCTTTTACTGTCTACACACACAGTGTGAGGTAGAAAGAGAACGGTGGCAATCCTGTGTTGACACAAAGTTCCTCCAAGGAGGTCCTCGTACCACCTACGGGTCTCTCCGTAACGATGTCGTCACTCGACAAGGGACCCCGTCACTAATCCTTCCACGTCTTCGTAACGGTGACGTCCCCTTCAGTCGTTTCTCTCCTGAGTAATTCTACCCTTCGACGCTCCCTTCCTCGTCTCTGTAGTGGTGGAGGTGTCAAACCGGCGAGAAGGTAGTGCTTCGGTGGAAGAGATACGTGTTGCGGTCGGTCCGTGACGTGTCGGGTGGGACTACCATCGACGACCCGACCCCTCGGACTCCAAAGAAGAGTGTCCGAGTTTCCTCGTACGGAGACCCCTGTGTCTTTGTTCTTAAAAGACCCTTCTGGTTCACATTGACCTAGTGACGAAGCCCGACGTCACGTCAGGGGAACCCAGAGTTCGGGTACGAGTCACCGAATCAGTACAGGTTGAGAACACTGGGATACCTGACGTCGGGCGGTCCGAGGAGACAGGTATCCGAAAGGGTCCGTTCATAGGACCTCACTCGACGACAAAGGAAGAGGTCCCCTAGAAGGGCTGGGACCTTAGTTTGGGTACAGAGGAGTAGAGGATGTAACCGTCCACCTATGAAATGGTGACTTGATGGTCCCTTCGTAATAGGGAACCTATGTGATCGGGATCGTGTCTATACCGGTTCCCTAAACAGGGTCCTCTGTCTACAGGGTCGACATAGAGACACTCGGTTATTACTATAAGAAAATACAATAATACCCATAATCATAAATAATAATTGGGTCCATTCGTATTTCGTTCGGGTATAATTCGTCGACAACATCAGCACACTAATAAGTAATTACCTGTCCTAACCTCCACAGAAAGGTCGGTTATTCCTTTATCCTCAGATCCTACCTAACTCCCTTTCTGTGGACCGAGGGGGAGGACTGGGCACAAAGGTCGGTGTGGACAGGGGAGGTGGGTCGTAATCGTGGTCGGCTCCCTTGGTCGACCGATCATGAAACCTCTTGGTCTTATTGTTGATCCCTACTCAGTTCTTTCACTTCGATCAGAAAGAAGATTCCTCTTTTAGTCGTGAGATCCGAAATTGTGTCACTTACTTCTTATTCCAAAGACGGCTCCAGGCGTGTCGAGAGAGTGGAAGATGTGTGGTTTCTTCAGGTCCGGACTCTATCCAGAAGAAATTCAGTCAAGGACCCTGTCAACCTTCTACGTCCCGAGACCCACCTTCGTGGGAACGAACCACTGTCACCTCGGGATCATAAACCTATGTTCTCCCGCTGTCTTGGACGTCTACGTCCTAATTTAGTACTGAGGTCCGAGACCCCGGCCCGAGTCAGGGGTCACCTGACTCATTCATAGTAGACAGTCAACCCAAATTCCTAGGAAGACATCTTACTGAAGAGACACGAGGTCTTTGAGTGAGGTTTAGATTTTGGTGGGACTCGACTGTCAGAGAGACCCGGAGCCTAAAAGAGAGCCACAACGTTACCAAAAATCGAATTTTCGGTGATAGTAGATCGGAGTGGACACCCTCCTAATACTCCCGGAGGGGTTTCCACTGGTCGTCTCGACGAACAAAATAGGGTGTTACGTTTGTCCCTCGACCTCCACAGACAGTAAGTACTTACTCTTCCTCTTCGTGACCTATTTTTCATGTATGTCTCACCACCCCGGGTCTCAGTTCTGAGTTTGACTACGACATTTTGGATTTTACACCGGGGGTTTGTTTGTGTCCTCGTCGTTTTACTCCAGTAAGGAGTTAGCCAGGGAAAACCTCCTTTGACCGAGAAAACATCGCCATGTCATCACATGGTGACTCCCCACTTGTCATCACTTGTCTTTCCCCCACTCCTGACCTCCACGACCAAACGGGTCGACCAGAGAGAAGAACTGGTTTTCGTTCCGGCTGTAGTGGGAGGTCCTTGAGTGAGTCTGGTGTGTCGTCGGTGGAGTCGGGACTGTGATCGTTCCCCGGAGTAGTCCGAAGTGGTGTTTCCGGAGAGGGTCGACCCCTACTCGGTGAACTCTCGTCGCACACGACTCTGGGAATATTAGTGTAGTCTATCTTGATTCTATACCGTAGAAATGAGTGTACCGTTGGTGTGTAGAAGGTGCGTGTCATCTGGGACCGTCCCGTCTTCAATGATACATTCTACGGTCAAGTCAAAGGGATACCGAGGTTTGTTCAGGTCTTCGGTCACCGAGGTGGACCGGTAACCACAAGCTCCGACGGGGTCGGTAGATTGACTACTCGCCTGACGTCCGGTGGACCCTGGAGGTAAGTAGACTCGAACGAGAGACTCGGGACGGACCCTGTCAACGAGACAATCAGTCGTGTTTGTTCACTACAACGTTATTCTTTCTCGGGGTCGTAGAGCCACTTTTGAGGTAAGAAAAGACGAGTAAGGACCCGTTGAGAGGAGTTAGTGGGGTTGAGAGGAGTTGGCCCACCACTGTGGTACTCGGTCCGACGAAACTAGAAAGTTAGGACTTAAAGCTATGTTCCGGAGGAGGTGTTCGGTCCCCTCTTTCTCTGTCGTCCCGGACCATGGTCGTGCGTACGTAAGACGAGAGTGTGTCTTGACAGTGGACCGAGGAGGAGATGGGCCCTTTCCGACCGTCATGACAGAGGACCCTCGAACCCCTCTTCCTCCAGTTCTGTATTCACTCGTGATCGTTACGAATAGTACGCGTGGTTTGTGGGTTTACCGAAATGAAGACATTTATTCTTCAACAGTTCCAAACAAGTACGAATGGTCATTTCTTAAGAAGTGATATGACTCGTATACAGGGGTTATCTACAATTGAATAAATATTTAATACTTGTATTATATTATCAAGGAAGAAAGGAACACGAGTCAACACAGGTTGAGAAACGCTGGGCTACTTGACATTGGACGGTCCGAGGAGACAGTTAGTTTAAAAGGTCCGTTCTTATGACCTCGCTCAACGGTAAAGGATGAGGTCCCAAAAAGTCCTAGGTCCTTAGTTTGGACGTAGAGGACACAGACGACGTAGCTGTCCACTTAAGAAATGGCGATTACGGAGAACCCTTCGGGTTATATTAGCATACATATAATATTTTTATAGAAAATTTTATACATCCGGAAAAGACCACCGAGTCTGTCATTTCTTAGACAGACACTACGTCCTCTGTGACCAAACTAGGGACCCGTCCCTTCTAGGGGACCTCTTCCCTTACTGTTGGGTGAGGTCGTAAGAACGGACCTCTTAGGGTACCTGTCTCCTCAGAACGTCCGATGTCAGGTACCCCCAGTGTTTCTCAGTCTGTACTGACTGTGAAAGAAAAATGAAAAGTTTTTCCTGTGTTGTTTCTATTTGTTTTCAAGTTCTACAGAGCAACTGGGACTTTCGTAATGTAACAGTCAATAATAGAGTTTCGTTCTATTAATAAAACTCACTCTATAAATATAAATCTGTGACGGGACGGTCACAGATTGTTACTATCTATTTTTAAGTAGAAAGGTAGAGACCTTTTGAAAAGAATTATTAAATCTCAAACCTCCCCAACTAAGGAATAGACTAAACACACACACACACACACACACACACACACACACACACACACACACAAACACTTTCATTCTAGGGTGAAGGGTATGGGGGAGACACCAGGACCTCGGTGACTGTGTGTCTTTCCTACAGTGACCAAGTGACGTGGAAAATAAATACTAATGTTCCATTATAGGGGAGACAGAGTTTAGTCGTCGCTGATATTTGTCTCCGAGATTGTACACAGAGGGTGCAGCTATGGAACACCCAACCCGGAGGGGTGGAACCACCCGTGATCAAGGTACCCCGCCCCCCGCCCCATCACCCTGAGACGTTCATACCCGTCTTTTGGAGCGTCCTAGACACGACGAGAAAATCCTTCAGTACTGGGGAAGGTGGGTGTGGGTGTGGGTGTGGGCGTGGGTGTTGTGAAGGTTGAGTGTGAAGTGTCGGTAGGTCGGAGGGGTTCGGTCGTGTCGGGAACGTCACCAGGGTAGAACCTGAGAGGAGGACAGGAGTATAGATCTGAGTGTCTGAGAGGTTCTCAAGTTCAAGTGTCGGTGTAAGAGATGGTTGACCACTGACTGTGTCCCTTAGAGTCTCTGTAGACCTTAGTAACGGGTTAGTCTTTTTCTGGGATGGTTTGTTACTGACGAGAGAGAAAGAGGAACACCCGACTCTTGAGAGTGGGGAATTTTCCTTGTGACTTGTGGTTACTTAAGAATCGTCTCTCGACCTCCGATGTTTGAGTTCGTATCAAAAGTCAGTCGAGATCACACAGGTGAATCATATAAGTGTACGAGTAACAAAGTCTGAAAACTTAGGTTCTGTCCATTCTTGAAGTTCTAAGGCGAGGGTACGAGAATTAATTCTCAACAAAAGTTGTAGTGATTAATAATCTCTTTACGTTTGATTTTGGTGTCACTCCGTAGTGGAGTGTCGTCAGTCTGACCGGTAGTAGTTGTTTAGATGTTTGTTATTTACGACCTCTCCCACACCTCTTTCCCCTTAAGAAAATGTAATAACCACCTTTACAGTCAACTATGACGATGACACTTCTTGTCATACCTCCAGGGAATTTTTATGATTTTTATCTTGATGGTATCCTGGGTCTTCAGGGTGAGGACCCGTATATGAGACTCTTCTGGTATTAAGTATGATTGTGTATATACACCTTAGATCTTTTTACCATGTTTACTTGGATAAAGGTCCCGTCCTTATCTCTCAGTTTGTATCTCTTGTCTGTACACCCGTGTCCCACCCTTTCCTCCCACCTTACCGAACTGGGTAGACGTGGTGGTACACATTTGTCTACCGACCACCCTTCGACGACACATCGTGTTCCTCGAGTCGGGTCACGAGACGTTACTACACCCCCTACCCTCTCTCTGCGTTCTCCCTCCCCGGTACACACATGTGTATCGACTAAGTTAAGTAACATGCTGTCTGTGATTGTACGATAGTATTTCATTGACATGGGGTTATTATTTATTTGTTTTTGTTTTTCTATGTACGTGGGGTTACAAGTAACGTCGTGATAAATGTTATCAGTCCTATACCTTCGTTGTATTTACAGGTATGTTGTCGTATACATACAATGACACATATTGTATTTATTGATTACTCTTGGATTGTATAGTGTGTCCCTTGAGATGAGTCACAAGACACTACTGGATTTACCCTACCTTTAGGTTTTTTCTCCCCTACATACATATACGAGTCGAGTAAGTGATGACATGTTGTCTTTGTTTGTATTGTAACATTTCGTTGATATAAGGTTATTTTTTATTATTTTTAAATTTTTCACTCAAATTATACACATGATCGGGATCTCGTCGTTTGATTTTAATATTCCTCTATCAAAACGTGGGGAGTCTTACCGTCCTTAGATTTTTGGACTTTTACGGTTCACAACTTCTTCGGTTCCTCAGGAGGACACGGCGAACACCTTGACGTATCACTTTATTGGAGAAAAAAAAAAAAATTCAACTTCTACAGGGTTTTGTGTCACTAAACAGGGTCTCCATATTTGGGCTTCTTGTAAGAACGTGTACTCGTGTTACACGTTTTATAGATAACCTCTGAAGTGAGTCATCTGTAAACAACTTGTATTTGGCACATGGTNTTAGGTTTTTTCTCCCCTACATACATATACGAGTCGAGTAAGTGATGACATGTTGTCTTTGTTTGTATTGTAACATTTCGTTGATATAAGGTTATTTTTTATTATTTTTAAATTTTTCACTCAAATTATACACATGATCGGGATCTCGTCGTTTGATTTTAATATTCCTCTATCAAAACGTGGGGAGTCTGACCGTCCTTAGATTTTTGGACTTTTACGGTTCACAACTTCTTCGGTTCCTCAGGAGGACACGGCGAACACCTTGACGTGTCACTTTATTGGGGAAAAAAAAAAAAAAATTCAACTTCTACAGGGTTTTGTGTCACTAAACAGGGTCTCCATATTTGGGATTCTTGTAAGAACGTGTACTCGTGTTACACGTTTTATAGATAACCTCTGAAGTGAGTCATCTGTAAACAACTTGTATTTGGCACATGGTATGGGATAGGATATTAGATGTCTATGTCGTTCCTTGTTTTGTCTCAGGACGAGAGTACTTCGACTGTCAGATCTCCCATCTGTGACTTTTATTCTTTCCCTTTTATGTGATAAATGTACCTGACTTACCACGGGGACGTGTTTCGGGACAGACGTAGGACTGGAGAACTTGGACACATTTTCCCAGAAAGGTCTACAGGAATTCAATTCCTGGAGTTCTACTCTAGTAAGACCTAATCCTACCCGGGGTTTAGGTTACTGTTCAAAGAATAATATTCCCTGTCTTCTCCGCTGCTGTGTCAGTGTCTCCTCCCCCTCTACTACACCTCTGTCTACGGTTCTGATCTCACTATGTTGGTGTTCGGTTCCCGAGGACCTCGGTGGTCTGTGGCCTTTTCCGTCCTTCCGAGGAGGGTCCCTGGAAGCCTCCTTCGTGTCGGGACGGGTGTAGAACTAAAATCTGGGGCTCGGAGGTCTTGATACTCTCTCGTTGAAAACACCAGAAATTCAGTGTTTCGAACACCATTAAACAAGGTCACCAGTGTCCCGAGGGGACCATCGAGTCGACCTTAAATTTCTTAAGTGGACGTTACGTCCTCTGGGGTCAAGTTAAGGACCCAGTCCTTGTAAGGGACCTCTTCCCTGTCCGATGGGTGAGGTCATAAAGACCCGAAGGGACCACGTGTCTACCATTTCTTAGACAGATGTTACGTCCTCTGGACCCAAACTAGGGACCCAACCTCTTAGGGTACCTCTCTCCTCGGATCGTCCGATGTCAAGTACACCGTCCGATGTCAGGTACCCCGGTGTTTCTCGACCTGTGCTGACTCGTTGATTCGTGTCGTGTCAGTGTCTTTTGGTTATGTTGGTATTTCTGTTATTACATTTGCATTTACATTTAATTCCTGCTGTCATATCTTATTACCTCTTCCGTTACCGTGGGGTGAGGTCATGAGAACTGACCTTTTAGGGTACCTACCTCCTCGGACCATCCGACGTCAGGTACCCCAGCGATGCTCAACCTGTGTTGACTCGCTGAAACTGAAAAGGGAAAGTACGTAACCTCTTCCTTTACCGTTGGGTGAGGGTACAAGAACGGACCTCTTAGGGTCCCTGTACCCTCGGACCACCCGACGGCATATACCCCAGCGTGTCTCAACCTGTACTGATTTCGTTGAATCGTCGTCGTCGTCATATCCTATTTTATATCCTACTGGTCCCTTCTACTGGATCCTCCACTACAGTGTCTTCTTCGGATCTCCTTCAGTCCCTCACTTGGTACCCTTCCAGATCACATTCTTGTAGTGTCCGTACCCCAATTTGTCCACGTTTCTGGGACTCCGTCCACAAATGAACTGTACAAGTTCCTACTCGGTCTTTCCTCACCTTGACCTCCCCTCCACCCTCTTTTAGTATCCTTTGTTCTGTCGTCTATCTGGTCCTTAGTCGAGTGTAGCACTGTTCACTCTATTCGAGATCCCTCCCTCTTTTCTGAATCGAGTACCGAATAGTGTCACTCCCCGGATCCCCTGAACACTTGTCTCTACACGTGATCCACCCATGTTCAGACTGAAAGTCGGTCTCAGACTTTCAGACTGAAAGACCCGATCCGTCTTAAGTCCCAGAAGACGTGTCGCTACCCTTATGGTCTGGTGGACTGGACGGAGAACTCTTTAGACATACGTCCAGTCCTTCGTTGTCAATCTTGACCTGTACCTTGTTGTCTGACCAAGGTTTATCCTTTTCCTCAGGTAGCTCCGACATATGACAGTGGGACGAATAAATTGAAGATAAGTCTCATGTAGTACTCTTTGCGCCCTGACCTTCTTTGTGTTCGACCTTAGTTCTAACGGTCCTCCTTATAGTTAGTGGAGTCTATACGTCTACTGTGGTGGGAATACCGTCTTTCACTTCTCTTCGATTTTTCGGAGAACTACTTTCACTTTCTCCTCTCGCTTTTTCAACCGAATTTCGAGTTGTAAGTCTTTTCATTCTAGTACCGTAGACCAGGGTAGTGAAGTACCCTTTATCTACCTCTTTGTCACATTTGTCACAGTCTGAAATAAAAAAACCCGAGGTTTTAGTGACGTCTACCACTGACGTCGGTACTTTAATTTTCTGCGAATGAGGAACCTTCTTTTCAATACTGGTTGGATCTATCATATAAGTTTTCGTCTCTGTAATGAAACGACTGATTCCAGGCAAATCAGTTCCGATACCAAAAAGGTCATCAGTACATACCTACACTCTCAATCTGACTTCTTCCGACTCGTGGTTTCTTACCTAAGAAAACTTGACACGATAACCTCTTCTGAGAACTCTCAGGGGACCTGACGTTCCTCTAGGTTAGTCAGGTAAGACTTCCTCTAGTTGGGACCCTAAAGAAACCTTCCTGACTACGATTTCGACTTCGAGGTCATGAAACCCGTGGAGTACGCTTCTCAACTGAGTGACCTTTTCTGAGACTATATCCCTCCCTAACCCCCGTCCTCTTCCCCTGCTGTCTCCTATTCTACCGACCTATCGTAGTACCTGAGCTACCTGCACTCAAACTCACTTGAGGCCCTCTACCACTACCTGTCCCACCGGACCGCACGACGCTAAGTACCCCAGCGTTTCTCAGCCTGTGCTGACTCGCTGACTTGACTTGACTTGAGACGTGTCGTACAAATTTCGGGTCTCCCACCGAACAAACAATTTTTTGTGCCAACTGTTATCAGTCTATTCCCTTTGTTGTTGGATTAGTAAGCGGGTGTCCTTTTAATTGGAGGGTAGTGTCTCAATAAACTACTTTAAATTGGAGGACCGAATTTTTTATTTAGTAACGAAAGTGGATTTTACTCCACTACTCCAAAACGTAGATCCCTTCCTTTTCAGTTTCCTTCACGAGATAGTAAATGCCTCAAGTATGAGACACTCCAAGATGGTCTTTCAATGGAAGGCCCTGGATGGTTCAATTCCATTGGATGTTTCAATGGAAGACCCCGGAGACCAGGTTTCGGTCTCCTTGGGATTTAAGTCCCAACTTTACTAGCACTTGATGATCTCGTCGGACTTCTTCCTTCACACCAGCACACTCGTCGTCAGGTGTCCCCCGAAGGGAGAGCTCGGGTAAGTGGTGTAAAGGGGAATAAGTCCTTTGGGACCCCCTTTTCGTTGAAGATTGGGACCCTAATCTTCGATATATTCGACTTCTCTCCCGAGAGACAGTAGTCCAGTTGTGGTGTCCTGTAAGATGTCGTTCAAGTCCTCTAGGTCACCCACGGACGGGTCCCTACGATGACACAAATATCCAATATCCTTATGTTCGGTGGACGTCCGTCGGTATACAGATTCGTCTTGTAATAGAAAATCGATGAAAACACTGGGCCTGTCAGGTAGGACTTGGTTTTCTGTAATCCAACGTCCCCTACCCTCAGTAACCCAGTATTAGGTTTAAGGTAACACTTTTACCATATAATCCTAGGACGTTTCGGACGAAACAACTCTCAAAATAGGATGTATATAGTCCTCAATGGAAGGTCTGGAGGAAGGACCAACCGAAACGGAAAGTTACTATTCAACGGCTGAAGTACTTTGAACGGGTAAACGTTACGAATAGAGGATCTCTACCATCACCACCAATGGTATCTTGAATTACTGAACCCAGTCTCTAGGAACTGAGAAGGTGGTCTAATTAATCTTATCGGTACCTAAGAACTATGAATATATCTACGACCAGACATTCATGAAGATCTAATTGGTTTTGTGTGTGCCCTTACATATTCGTCCTTAGTTATACCTTTTCTACTTACTATTGCCCCTCCCTGAGACTGAGTAGAGACATCCTAAAACTGTCTTCTGAAAGACTCAAGGTCTACACCTTGGTCCATAGACAGGTAAGATTCCTCGAGACGGTCGTCGGTCCCTTAGTGTTACGATGTTCCGAATGGGATCGTATAACTGACCCCGGAGACACACCCCTCAACCGATAGATTCTCAGGTTTATTCTTGTGAATGAGGGTCTTATCGAAAGATTATACTGAGGACGTACAGTCTCCGGTAAGAATGATTCAATATGAGAGAAGGACCTTCAATTTAAGGTCCTCCTCCTTCTTCTTGTCTCGTTGGTCCCCTCGCGAGGTGGTCGTAGAATACCTTCCTCCATCACCACCCCACCTGTATGTACCCTACTTCCGTTTCGGTTGAGACTCTGTGACAAGTATCAACATGAGTCCGTTGGGAGGAGGGAAGTGAATGACGGAGTGTCTTCCGACATCGAGGGACGTACACACACAAACGTTCCCACCGTCCCCACCCCTGTCTCTACACTACCTATTTTTTTCGATGTCTAACGACAGCCTCCCGTCCAGACCGAGGGAACAGGGGACTTAGACTCGACCGATCCTGACGAACTAACCATTTGATACTGTCTCCACCTCGGTACGGACCGGAAGATGACATACACGGGTGTGACCGTAGTACCTCGGGTCTCGACGATGTACCTGCAGGATGAAGAAACTACCTCCTTGGTGGACCTCCCTGGGACTCTGAGGTACGTCTCCCTCTTCCTGGGACGACCGAATCTGAAGATCAGGAAGGACGGTTCCATACTTCGTACCTTCATTTTAGTTAGACCGGGAAGATCTGGTCCGGTCGATGGTCGGTTTCTGGAGGATTCTGGGGTGACTACGGTGTATCTCGTCTTGTTAACCGGTTGACTCGGGACGGACCTGAACACTGTGTTACATAGTTTTTTTATGAACATTTTACTACCAGCAATTCGGTGTTTCGACACAATGTCCGTTGTCTATTGACTTTCCTTCTTCACTGGTAGAGGGTGTTTCGTAGAGTTTCCTGGGGAAACGACTACCATGGTAGTTTCGTGGTCGTCGTGTCGTGTCTCCAGACCGTAGACAGAAGTGTGATCGTGACGTGTGCCCAGGGTTCCCCCTCGACCAGATCTTTGGTTGTGCGTACACTTTATATAGGACTAAAGGTACTGAAACTTTTCCGTGACACCCGTCTTCCGTGACGATCAAAGACGGACACTTTGTTCTGTTATCGAACATACGCAGATACCGGGATTCAGTTTAACGTACCCGAACATAAGGAAGGCCCAGACAGGGATCTCGGACTAAAGAGTCGGAACCGACTAGTACCCGTGGTGACGAGACCCCGGACTCTTGACCCTAAAAATCTTAAAGGACGACGACGAAGACGATTCGGCAAGGTCAGTGCAGACTGAGATACGCTGGGGTATCTGTCGTCGGGTGGTCCGAAGGGGTAGGAACCCTAAGAGGTCCGTTCTTGTGACCTCACCCAACGGTAAAAGAAGAGGTTACGTACTTTCACTTTTCACTTTCACTTCAGCGAGTCAGCACAGGCTGGGAATCTCTGGGGTACCTGAAGTCGGATGGTCCGAGGAGACGGTTACCCTAAAAGGTCCGTTCTCATGACCTCACCCCACGGTAACCGAAGAGACATCTTAAGGGATCCACTAAATTTTATATCGAGTAAAACTCTCGGTAACTGGATCCTTGGTAATTTCCATAGTTTTCCTTCAGATCCTAATGAACTCCAATTGGACTTTGTTTGTTTCTATTTTCTTCTTGAAGTTGGTCATATTGAGACCTTACACCCCGTCGGACGGTGGAGGGGGAGGGGGTTCAAATCACCCGTTTGTCTTAAGGTCTTAGTGTAGACACAACTTTAAAATTTCTTCTCACACACACATACACGCACGCACACACATACACGCACGCACACACACACACACATGTCTGTTTTTAAAACGTTCCGGTTGATCCTTTAAAATAAACCAAAGGCCCTATCTCCTACCCTCCTCCTCCCCTTGCTTACCCACAACTTCCCTTCCCGGTAAAACACAACAATGTTCGAGGTGACCACAGTAGCTACTCAAGAGTTGACCTCAGCACGCGGTGGACCGCCGACGGACCTTAAGTTCGTATCGTGAGAGGAGTGAGTCGGGTGGCCGGGTTCGGCCAATTGTGTCCTCCCTACCCTCGTGACAAACATTAACTACCCTGCCACCCATGCTTGCCTTCCAGATCCTTATTTCACAGGTACTCCTACTCTTCATGAACTAGGAAGTTTAGGAGATGGATCGGACACAGACTCCGGAGAGACAGATCGTAAAAAACGCCCCAAATTCTGCTCTCGGGACTCGAACCTGTGACCGGAGGTCCCGGTGCGTCTCGCCACACTCTGTCAACCGTCACCTATTTACTCCTCTACCACAGCCCGTCCTCCGATCGTCGAACATTTCCGAAGTCCACATTGACTCAGGTGGAAGTCTCAGATTCACCCTCGACGGAACGTGTCCAGTCCACATGGTTCACGATCGGTAGACCTATGTCCACACACAAAGTCCGAGAGTCTATAGGTCGTAGAGGATATGTCTACACACCAAGTCTGAGTCTATAGGTCACAGAGGATTGGGTCGGTCCACACGGCGGTGTGAAGTGACGGACATTTCGAGTTAATGGCGACTGTCATGCTCTCTTGTGAACAAGCACGACCACTTCTCCCGACTTTAGTACTTCTGGTTGAACATAGGTCACAATTCGGGTCGACGTGTACTTACTCTTTACTGTTTCCAGTGTGTGCCGAATGGAGACGCTAATTGCCCCAGGAATCGTTGCATGCGTTGCATCAGACAACACAGGACACTTTCTTTTTCCTCGACAGTTTAGTGATTAGTGCCCACTTCGTCTCCGTAGCACATGTGTCGTCGAGTCTATGGTTCTCGTCGGGTTTGCTGTCTGGTTGATTTCCTGTACAGAACTTGACGTGCGTCCCGTCCCTAGTGGTCTCTAGTCGTCTGTCGAGAGTGAGTGTGACGCTCGTCGTTCCTGGATCTTCCGGGTCCATGAGTTGTACAACCTAGTGGGTTCCTCAACATTTTTGTGACTAGTGACTCAGGGTCCAGGGTCTATTAGACTAAATTGGTCTCACCTACACCCGGGGTCCGTAGTCTTAAAAATTTTCGAGGTGTCTATTAAGATAATACCTGGTTCCGACTCTTTGTGCCAGTAGTAGAGAGGTTGTTACCACGAGTTTAGACTCGACTACAGTTCTCAGGGGACGTTCCGAACAATGTCACGTCTAAAGACCCGGGGTGGGGTCCCAGAGGTTCCCGTCTAGGCTCGACTCCCGGGTTTTACATGTAAAGACTGTTCACAGGTCCGTCGACGACGACGACGACTAGACCCCCGGTGTGACTCTTTTAGTCTTCACCTACAATGTTTCTAACCAATGTTTATGGGAATTACCCACCCACTCCATACTACTGAATTACTGACTAAAATTAGGAAAGCTCTACAAAGGTTTCAAACTTAAGATAACTCTTCAGGTCATGAAACCGGTGGAGTACGCTTCTCAACTGAGTAACCTTTTCTGAGACTACGACCCTCCCTAACCCCCGTCCTCCTCTTCCCCTACTGTCTCCTACTCTACCGACCTACCGTAGTGGTTGAGCTACCTGCACTCAGACTCACTTGAGGCCCTCAACCACTACCTGTCCCTCCGGACCACACGACACTAAGTACCCCAGCGTTTCTCAACCTGTGTTGACTCGCTGACTTGATATGATAACTCTTTAGAGGGGGAATGTGTACTTTATATTCAGGGAACGACTAAGTGGATGAACCGTGTGTCTCCTTAACTACTAGAGTCTTCACCCGGATCCGTTGGTACACCTGAAATCAAAGATTTGTCTCCTTGGTTGTTAAGAGACTTAACCAAAACAAAAAAACAACAACAACAACATGACCCAGAAGTAACGACGTGCACCCGAAAGAGATCAACGACGTTCGTTCCCGATGAGTGATCGACACGGGTCCGAAGAGTAATTCCATCGAAGAGAACAACGCCTCGTGTCCGAGATCTCGTGCACCCGAATCAACGGGACGTCGGACACTCGAGTTAAGGGTCTGGTCCCTAGTTTGGACGTAACCGTCCGGTTAAGAGTTGGTGACCTGGTGGTCGTCACCGGTGTCCAGACCTTTTCCAGTCAAAAGTAGGATTAGGGATTCTTTCCGTTACGGTTTCATACGAGTTTGATGGCACGTTACCGTGAGTAGAGTGAGAGATCATTTCATTACGAGTTTAAAGCGGTTCGGTCCGAAGTTGTTATACGCTTGACACTTGAAGGTCTACAAGTTCGACTTAAATCTTTTCCGTCTCCTTGGTCTCTAGTTTAACGGTTGTAGACGACCTAGTAGTTTTTTCGTTCTCTCAAGGGACTTTTTGTAGGTAAAGACGAAATAACTGATACGGTTTCGGAAACTGATACACCTAGTGTTATTCGACACCTTTTAAGACTCTCTCTACCCTTATGATCTGGCGAACTGGACGGAGAACTCTTTATACATACGTCTAGTCCTTCGTTGTTAATCTTGACCCGTTGTCTGACCAAGGTTTATCCCTTTCCTCATGCAGTTCCGACATATAACAGTGGGACGAATAAATTGAATATATGTCCCTTGTAGTACTCTTTACGACCTGACCTACTTCGTGTTCGACCTTAGTTCTAACTACCCTCTTTATAGTTATTGGAGTCTATACGTCTACTGAAATACCGTCTTTCACTTCTTCTTGATTTCTCGGAGAACTACTTTCACTTTCTCCTCTCACTTTTTTCAACTGAATTTCGAGTTGTAAGNTCACTTTTTTCAACCGAATTTCGAGTTGTAAGTCTTTTGATTCTAGTACCGTAGACCAGGGTAGTGAAGTACCGTTCTACCTCTTTGTTACCTTTGTCACCGTCTGAAATAAAACCCCCAAGGTTTTAGTGACCTCTACCACTGACGTCGGTACTTTAATTTTCTACGAATGAGGAACCCTCTTTTCAATACTGGTTGGATCTGTCGTATAAGTTTTCGTCTCTACAATGAAACAGTTGTTTCCATGCAGATCAGTTCCGATACCAAAAAGGGTCATCAGTACATACCTACACTCTCAACCTGACACTTCTTTCGACTCGTGGCTTCTTAACTACGAAAACTTGACACCACAACCTCTTCTGAGAACTCTCAGGGAACCTGACGTTCCTCTAGGTTGGTCAAGTAGGATTTCCTCTAGTCAGGACCCACAAGTAACCTTCCTGACTACGACTTCGACTTTGACGTTATGAAACCGGTGGACTATGCTTCTTACCTGAGTAAACTTTTCTGGGACTAAGACTCTTTCTAACTTCCTCCCTCTTCCCCTACTGTCTCCTACTCTACCAACCTACCGTAGTGACTCAGTTACCTGTACTCAAACTCATTTGACCCCAACCACTACCTGTCCCTCCGGACCGCACGACGTCAGCTACCCCAGTGTCAGTCAATGGGCTCGTTGACTTAACTTGACTTGACTTGACTTAATCTCGTGGTTCCTTTAGGGTAGAGACTTAAGAAGTTTCGTTTTCTTTCTGAAACGACGTTTCAACTATAAAAGTTGTAAGTTTTGTAAGAGTTCCGTCCCCCCGTTGACCATTTTAAGAGGGGTACCGACGACCATAAAGGGGTTACACTACCGAAGTCTCCTGAGGTTCCAATAAACGAAACCCAAAAAAAAAAAAAAAAAAGGTCGTAAACGTTCTGACAGTACTCAAGGAAGTAACACTAAGAGACACCCGTCTCTTCTGTTGGTAAAGAGAAGGATGTCGTGAGGTCTTTTGGGAGGTCACACTCCCCCTTTTCCCCTCTCACCTGCACCCCCACCTCCTACGGCACCATGCTAGTAGGTACCGTCCCTCAAGTACCAAGTTCCACAAAAAGGTTTGTAGAGAGGGGTCTTGAGTGTTGGTGAGTGATTTTTTCCTCTCTCGAAGGTCGTCGAGAACTATATAACCTGACGATCGGACCCCAGTAAGAGGTCGTACGTCGGACCGATTCGACAAAGGAGAAAGACGCGTCTGGTGAACGGAAACCATATAAGTGTCTGACTGGTCCGTTAATCTCACCCTCTGGGTGTCAGCTGTGTCGAAGGACAAAGTTGTCCCTTCTAGACGAGTCTTAGACTTCGATAAACCGTTTTTATTCCTAACATCGAACATTAGTATCTGTGGAAAGACCCACGTTCTCTACACTTACAGTCTTCACTGGGATCTTTCGTGAATCACAAAGAGTTAGACTCTAGGTACCTTGCGACCCAAACCCGTCCATATAAGAGGTCGAAAACTCTATAGAGTTTTAGAGAAAATACCAAATATAAATATGGTCTTAGAGAAAATACCAAAGGAAAGGTACTCTTAGAATTTTCAATTATGTTCTTTTACGCCCTAGTAAGCTTGTTGACACAGTAGTTCGAGACGTACGTCAAAGTCACGGTTCTAAAAGTCACCCCAAAGGTTGTAAGACCCACGGTGTAAAAAATTTCTTAATCTCTCTTTTCTTGTTCGTCTGATCTACCGAAACGGGGTGGACTTCGTTAAATTACAGTGAAAACATGCGTTACTCCATACTGACTTCACAAATGAACTTATCTTCTTTAATCACCTTTCTCACTCAGTAGGCTGCGGACACTATCATGTCAACGACGGGAGTTTTCGAGGTACCACCGGTCAAAATCTCAGTGTGACCCTCGTCTCTAAATCAAAGTCGTTTTGAAATACGCAGTGTCATTTAATTAAAATGAAACTTACAGCAGCTCAGAATGACACAAATAAACGTGAAGGTTCAAACTACCCCTAAATGTCAAGTTATTCTCTACATTTGTTTTCCTCAGATGTGTATTAAATAAAAACGTGTATAAAACTATGGTTTTAATCTCAGGTGTGAAGACCGTATATCTTCCTTTAAGAAGATAAAGTTAGGAAGGAGGTCAGACTCTTTACGAGACGACCGAGGTTCGATCCCTTCCTTCTGCTCCGTTCTCTGTACCGTACGGGGACAGTGAGTCGACTAGTCACCAATGCGGTTCCTGTGTCGGAAAGACTACGGTTTTTACTACGTGAAGAAGACCGTGTCATCCCTTCACATAACGATAAGTTTTGTTACGATAACTGTAGTGGGTCAGTAGGTCACTCGTGAGATTCAAGGTTTCTACCCCGACGAATAAGACATAAATATGTGCACAGAAGAGTGAGGGTTCGAAAAGACTCGAGTTGGTAATAAGACCGTAAGAAAATCACTAGAAAATTTTGACGATTATTATCATTTAATAATAGAATGAGTAGAATAAGAATATTACTTATTCTTATTCTGTTAACATTACTTATTCTTATTCTGTTTATGACAGAATAAGGTCAGACAGAATAAACCGTAAAGTTTTGTGAAATAAGAATGGGTCATTTGACTCCGTGTTTCGTTTTTTCACTGTGTGTGAATCGTAGTCTTGTTCCTTCTCTTTATTCTTAACAATCAAAATAAATTTTGTAGATGGTTAACATTACCAATGTTTATTTAAACATTACCCTTGAGTTCGTGTTCTACTATACGTCGACTTAACGAATTTTAATTCTTCATCGATCCAAAGGATAGGGGATCTTAGTATTGTAAAAAATATAGTCTTTTTTGTAATTTTCAATACTTGATGAAATCCCCAATGACTTTACAAAGGAAAAAATTCTTCTCCACTACTACTTTTAACTTTTATCAAGTGTCTGGAATCACGTAGGACCTATTCTTTTTTATTAAAGTTGGGTCCTGTTACATAAACTGGAAGGTAAAGGTTAGAAACGTGGAGGAGAGTATTGTAGTAGTACTTCTACTCCAAACTCTGTTCAAGAACTTTCCTCTACAACTACGTCCACAAGTCACAAAGACGCAGAATAAAAAGTTTGAAGGTTTAAATTCTTTGACCAAGGTTCGTAATGTAATCCGTTCTTCATCTGTCGGTCACGTCTTATTAATGTGGACCAATGTCTACATTCATATCCATACACACGTTTTATTAATCTGGACCGATGTCTACATTCAGCCTCTTCCTCTACCGTGGGGTGAGGTCATGAGAACGGACCTTTTAGGGTACCCGTCTCCTCGGACCATCCGATGTCAGGTACCCCAGCGTGTCTCAGTCCGTGCTGACTCCCTGAAGTGAAAGCGAAAAGTGAAAGTACATGACCTCTTCCTTTACCGTCGCAAGAACGGACCTCTTAGGGGCCCTGCCCCCTCGGACCACCCGACGGTAGATACCCCAGCGTGTCTCAGCCTGTACTGGCTTCACTGAGTCGTCGTGTCTACATTCATATCTGCACACATATACGGAGCACATACACACCGTGTCCATCTCTTATTCACAGACTGGTACAAAACTACATTAGAAGTCTTCACGAGGAACCTACCCGAACTAATACCTTCTGAAGGTGAAAGATTTGCATGTAGAGTTACTCTATAAAGTAAAACGTCCCCTAGCATTCTTTAGTTTCCTAACTTTTCTTTTATTTCCTTCCCTTCCTTTCCTTTTTTCTTCTCCTTTCGTAGGACCTTCTGAAGACTTCTAATCTGGGATTCATACTTTATCCCGATTTCGGTCACTTTGGGTGACTTATTCTACAAATTTATTACGAGACTAGTAAGACACTGTGAAAGTCAAGTCAAGTCAGCGAGTCAGTACAGGTTGGGAAACGCTGGGGTACCTGGTGTCGTGCGGTCCGGAGGGACAGGTAGTGGTTGAGGACCTTAAATGAGTTTGAGTACAGGTAACTCAGCTACTTCTGTAGGTCGGTAGAGTAGGAGACAGTAGGGGAAGAGGAGGGAGGAAGTTAGAAAGGGTCTTAGTCCCAGAAAAGTTTACTCAGGCAAGAAGTATAGTCCACCGGTTTCATAACCTCAAAGTCGAAGTCGTAGTCAGGAAGGTTACTTGTGGGTCCTGACCAGAGGAAATCCTACCTGACCAACCTAGAGGAACGTCAGGTTCCCTGAGAGTTCTCAGAAGAGGTTGTGGTGTCAAGTTTTCGTAGTTAAGAAGCCACGAGTCGAAAGAATTATCAGGTTGAGAGTGTGGGTATGTACTGATGATCTTTTTGGTATCGAAACTGATCTGCATGGAAACAACCGTTTCATTACATAGACGAAAACTTATACGACAGATCCAACCAGTATTGAAAAGAGGGTTCCTCATTCGTAGAAAATTAAAGTACCGACGTCAGTGGTAGACGTCACTAAAACCTCGGGGTTTTTTAACAGAGAGTGACAAAGGGACAGATAAACGGCACTTCACTACCCTGGTCTACGGTACTAGAATCAAAGGACTTACAACTCAAAATTCGGTTAAAAAGTGAGAGGAGAAAGTGAAAGTAGTTCTCCGAGAAATCAAGAAGAAGCGAAAGACGGTATTCCCACCGTAAAATCGTCTCCAAATTCCCGCTGTGAAATCGTCTCCAAATTCCCGTTTCTCGGTAGACGTCCCACCGGTTCAGGGAGAGGACGGTCACGAGAACCAAGTCCGTAGAGGGACAGAGTCTGGGAACTCGGACATGGAGGGGTCGTCCTCGTAGACTTACTACGACCCCTCTACCCTCACTATAGAGGGGCCTTCGACGTCGTCCACCCCCTCTCTTGTCGTCCGTGTCTGAAAGGACATCGCTTATATAAGTTACAGTACTAATGTGAGAGGAAACCTTTACATTCTGACCTTGGTCGTCTTCTTTAGTGAGGGAACTAATCCGAAAGTTACACGGTTGTCGTCAAAATGTTAGTCCGATGGGTCCATCCTCACACCTTCTTTCTTTATACTCAATTTGTACCTCAGACCCTTTTTAGGGGAAAGGGCCGATCTTTATCTGTTCCAGGGACCGGAACTCTATTCTTCATTAATTATATTACGTGACTAATGAGTCCGATAGAACCTGGTCGTTCGGAATGTATTTTAGACTTGTGACGGATGGTTGTTAAACTAATTTATTATGTTTGTTGTTATTCGTATTGTTTTTATGACAGGACGGACTCCTCCCTCACCAAAAGGACTGTGCCTTTGACTTACGATCGGAACATAGCATCTAAAGGACTGGTATACACCCCTCGTTTAAGGGATCAATACGGTGGAAGAATTATTTTCTTCGTTGTTTTTGACCTTGTAAGAGGATCAGAGATAGGAGAGAGAGGTGTTGAGGAAGGGACAACCGTTTTGTTTAGTAATTTTCTACTGTCACAATTTAAACCTCTCTTTTTATGGTTAAAGTTTATAAATACTTATTCAGTCTCATTCATTTAAGTGTCGGAAACCTATTTGAATTTTAGGGGTTTACCTCTTGAGGCCCCCTCTCGGTTCTCCTTTTGTATTTGCTTCGTTCTGGCCGTCTCAGTCCGCGTGTCTCCGGTGAAACTTTTGATCCCTCGATACAGTGACAGGGAATTCTTTCGGCGACGAAGTCTCTGAAAACTGTCGAAAACTGATTGTTTTACTTTAGATTATCATCCAGCAACGGTACCCAGTGGGGATTTTTTTTACTATCCTTCTCGAATACCTTACCTTCGTCTTTATTGACCATAGTGTCAATTTAAAGGAATGTCCCAAGATTCTCCGTACAAAAACTTCGTCCCAGGGAAGAGTCGTTGAGACTGTTTTTGTTCGTTTTTGTTGTGGTCCCCATGAATGGCCCAGAGGGGGCCTCCGTTTCCTCTACCTGACGTACACTACTAACCGATATTAGACGGTCCGGCTTTTGTTCTTTGTTTCTACATGACAATAATAGGAAGGGTACAGAACCTTTTGTTTGACAAACAACCGTCTGTTATGTTTAGTTATTCCAAAGGACTTTTGACCATTTTAACCATGGGTCACTTTTCTTGTTAGTATTTTCATCATTATTATCTATTGGAGCTCACTTTAAAGTGTCGTATAGTTGACAAGTAAATTGATGAAACGGTCTTAATAGAGTAAATACAGAGTGTCGTCGGGACACTGCATTCATTGATAACGTTAGGGTAGAATGTCTACTTCTCGGACTCCGGGGGTCCCCGATTCGTTCGTCAACCGAGTTTCGAGATATCGATTATTTTCCGTCTCGACTTTGGACTTGTGTCTCCCAGAATTATTGGTACGGAGAAACTCTTCCTTCTGCAGAGTGGATGTGTGGTTTTGCCACATCAAACAAAGGTTTCTGTATACCCCAGATTTCTGGGGTATCGACCTCCCCTCCCCTCACACCAAAAAGGGACGAAGTAGACCAAACATAGTACTCGTGTGCCTAATCGAATGTAGGTTCTAGTGTTAGTTACGGGAGAGGTCGTGAGAACGGTAACTAGTTAAATTTTTGGTCGTTCTTACAAGGTTCAATTAAAATTTCACCCTTTAAAGGTAATCGTAATAGTTGACGTCGTATGTCTCCTTAAATCATCTGTGACTCGTTTAATCTTCGACGGGATTTAAATTTTTCGATGTATTCAGAAGGGACGATAAAAATAGGAAAATTTCTGTTACGTCATTGTGACTCCATCTAAAAGTCCCCACCCTTGTCGTAAGAACGGAGGTCGGGTCGTATTGGTTCAAACAAAGACGTGTCGGGGGAGTCCGGGAGCGGTCGTCCGTCCGTCCGTCCGTCCGTCTTAAGTGTCTCGGTATTAGGATGGTAGGTTCCCTAAAAAGGCTAGCACGCGGTCATTTGGAGTTTCGTTTCGTTATTGACTTAATGTTCTATTTTACTCTATAAAATTTTACGGATGAAGTCAACAACCGTGAGTGTTTTGATGAGTCTTAGACCTTTTTAGGACTCGTATATATACTTATTTTTGTTACTCAGGTCGAGACATCGGACATGAGTTTGGGTCGACCTAGTTTGATTACCGACGGAAAACGTAGACAAAGGACGGAGATCAGATCCCCATCCCCCGAGGGTCCCCTCGTTACTACTGTTTGACACTGAAGATATCAACAAGTAGAGACGAACAATTTACAAAATTAAAAAATAAGGTTTCGTCGGGATTTCGACTCTAAACCTTTAGTTTCTAAAGTCTTATTTTACCTGTAGTATAAACCAGTTGTACTGGTAATGACACACTAAAATACAACAGTGAAACCCATCTCATCTTTAACTTTTCCTCTCATTCTTTTACTCTCGATTAATTGATTTCCTACACAAAACGAGACTCCCACAAAGTAGAGCAAAGAGGAGGAGCGTTCGCGACGTCTCCTCTCGATCGTGACGTAAAGACAACAAAGAGACCTAACCCTTCCCGTCCGGGTGAGTTCGAGGAAGAGTTAGACGATGTCGGTCCGGATTTGAGCCCTCTCCGACTCCCTACCCTCGAGACCGAGGACGGTTTGGAAGGAGTCTGACACGAGGACAGCAGACGGGACCGTAGAGGGTCCTGCGAACTCGGATCGTGAGGGAGGGTTCCCGTCCCGCTACTCTGGTCCTGTATGGGGTGGTCGGGGGTTGGGGTCCTACCCCTTCCGGTTGGTAACACTGGAGTAGGAAAGACGAGACTCTCAAACGGAGAGAGAGAGCAAAATAAAAAACTCCACCCTGTGCTTCATATTCCACCTTAACGTTTCTAGAGTGTCTTAACTCCTGGTACCGGACTTCCAAGGATGTTTGTTTTCTATGTTGTCAGTGTACGTCATTTTTACCTTCTCTTGTCTGACGCCAACGGCTCACCCCTCTCCCGTCCTCCCTTTGTGACCCTCAGCCCCTAATCGTTTACGTTTGGTAATATATCTCTTACTTATTTGTTGTGCGAGGATGTGATACCGTGTCCCTTGATATAAGTTATAGTACACTATTTAGTAATACCTTTTCTTAAAAACTTTCTTATACATATATATTTATGTATATATTGACTTAGTGAAACGACATGTTACCTTTAAATGTTTTGTAACATTTAGTTGATATGAAGGTAAAATTTTTTTTTCTTACTTTCACCCGGACACTCCCTTTGGGACTCCTTTGGATAGAGTAATCGAAAGTACGCGTTCGCACGACGTGGGGTTCAGTGGTGTCACGAGTCGATCTCCGTCGAGGTCTCTTTCCGACTCTGGTAACGTAGAAAGATTAGATGGTACTCTACTGACCAATGGGTAGGGAGTCTTCCCGGCTACTCTTTCTTAATAGGTAGTCAACTCACTCCTGTTTCCTTACCTCACTCTTCACCGTAGGTCATACGGTTTCGTGTCGGATCCGTAATGGAGAGTAAAGATACGGTCTAGATCTTAAATGAAGTCGTAGACCCCAACCCCCGTCCCTACTCCACCACAGGATAAGTAGGATTTACTTCGACCCGTCCGACGAACGAATGGACTCCCACACCTTTAGTTATTTATACTGACACAAATCGTTCTACTTCAATTGGGACCCGTAGGGGCCCTTGTGTGTCGTCTCACCCCTTCATACAGTGAGTCTCCAGACACCTAACGGGTCGGAGGAGGTACCTCTGTGTCGACTTAGGGTTGAATGTGCCGACGGTTGTCTTGGGGTCTGACTCGACTCGCACAAGTGGAGGAAACAAAGGAAACTGAAAGTCTTGGTTTCAAGAGAACCAAGGTCCTATCGATGAGTATGTGGGTAAAAGGGTCGACTTTCTTGATTGTCAGTTTCTTTGAATTTACTGTCTGACACCTTTTTGGGTTGATAGAATTGTCTCAGAAGGAGTCATTCGAAGTAGTGGGGGTGGCGTCAGTCGGTCCTGGGGAGGTGTGACCTGCTCGGTGTTTACGTGGTACAGCGTAGTTGAGGTCCTGTCAGAGTTGACACTCTCGGAGGTTTTATTGCTGGGTGATTCTTTAATTGTTATGACAGTTAATTTGGTGTCGTACACTGGTACAGTTTCTGCTATTTACACTTTTAATTTACACCCGACATCTTGGTTATTTTATGTTGATTCTCTTTTGTTTTACCCCGTTTTCCTGTAGCTGTCCTTTGAAGACGTATACGTTTATGTGGAGAAAGATTGAGATTCATTCAGTCACTAAAGTACGTAAAAGGAAGGGAGGGGGTTGTTTTCTTCCAATAAGTATCGTTTTAAGTTTTCTGGATTAAGGTCGATAGTGAGTGAACTACTTGAAATTTTCACCGGTCTCAAACATCTGACCACTTTCAAATATGTTTACACAAAGTGTCCCTGGGTCATTTCGACCTTTACCCTTCGGGAAAGTTTGTCGGTGCCAAACCCCCAAGACCCGTCCCGTCCCGGACCCACGGATGTCTGGACAAACCTTAGACCGCAGGCGTCCAAGTCCGACCGACACCTTTACCAGTCCCTTTACGAGTACGGACGTTTGACCTCCAACGAGAACGGGTTCTACGACCTGTTGTAAAACGAGCCTCCGACACTTTACTTCTTCGTAATAAAATCGAAAGGTAAGAGTCCTCCGGCGTGACTGTCCCGGGGTACGACAAGGTAGACGGTGTGGAGGTTAGAGGTGATAGGGGAGAGTAGTCCGGGCGTTTCCGTTACAGTGTCTTTACTCGACCCTCCCACTCTAGACTGGGATTTTGTAGTTAAGATCTCATACGTCATACGTTTGATTTTGTGGATTGTACGTGTGTGACTCTACTCCTGGGACGTCCTTCCAGTCTCCACAGTCATGTGGTCCGTCGAGTAAACCCTACTCAGAGTACCCCCAGTGAGTATTCGGAGTCTTTTCGTAGTGTCCGGTGTTCAAAACGTCGGAGTCTTTGACCAAAGTAGGGTGGTCCTTTGATGAGTCCTGATCTGATTTACCTGGTTGAGTACCCCGACTACTTGTCAGTTTACCAGGTCAATTTAGACAACCCAGACCCCGGTCGTGTTCCTACCTGTCTGGGTCAAGACGAGGTTGACCACGTATTTCGTCAGCAGGTCTTGACAGGAACCGTGTCCCTAGTTGACGCGGGGCGGTGTAGGAAGGAAAAGTCTAATCTTGTACGGAAGAAGATTCTACGGTTACGTGTGATCAAGAATTGGTCCGTCCGTGATAAAAACTTAGGGGACGGTCTCGATAAATTTTTGTCTCTACGGATTCCGGGTGGGTCCTCTAAGACTAATTCATACGGTCTCACCTCGGAGTTTTATCTTTAACGAAGGGGATGAAAACAGTTCTCCTGGTACTCCCTTAGGACTCCTGACGACCAGTTCATGGTACACTGATATTTTCGCAAGGACAAAAGTTTTAAGACCTCGGACGGACCAGGAGATACAGAGGGCACCCGACTAACTTTGTGTCCGATCGTGTAGTTCGACTCGGAAGTAGGTTTTAATAGACAGACTTTAGGTCAATGAGACACCCAAGTGTTTACAGACGTTCGACACTTTTGTCTCGACTGGGCGCCGGGACCTTCGTCTCCTCCGTTACTGTGTTGCACGGGGTCTTGGAGTCGGAACCCTGGCTGAGCTTCTGTCCCTACGTACGTGAGGGGTGGTAAGTCAGGTCCGAGCCTTTTCAGGTCTAGTACCCATAAATTAATACGTATATGAAAGTGAAAAATGAAAGTAAGTAACCCCTTCCTTTACCGTTGGGTGAGGTCACAAGAACGGACCTCTTAGGGTCCCTGCCCCCTCGGACCACCCGATGGTAGATACCCCAGCGTGTCTCAGCCTGTCCTGACTCCACTGAACCGTCGTGGTCGTCCGTGAATTCCTTTCTCAAAAAGACAAAAGAGAATTAGTTCAAAAAAAAAAAAAAAAGGAAAGACCAGGTTGGTGGAAGTCCTACTTTTTTTCCAGTTCCTTAATTTTCACGTTGGGGACTTCAGTCCGTCGGACTCGAACTCGAGTCGAGGTGGTAGAGCGTAACATTCAAGGGTAGGGACATGGAGTCAAAGATAGTAGACATTTTACCCCTATAGGTCACCATAAGATCTCGACCAAACAAGATCGATTTCTTTCGGTTAATAATTAAAAAAGCCTCAGAATACTCGACCAGTGTTTCTCAGCCTGTACTGACTCACTGACTTGTTGTTATTGTACTCGACCAGTAATTTTCTTCGACGATGAATTTTAATTAAATACATCTGAATGTTAATTTAGCTACTGTAAATTTTTTGTTCGTTATTTATGAGTTTTGAGTAGTGAAGGATTAACAACGACGTAATCGATAATACATAATCGACACGACAAGTCCAACCACTGAGTCGCCACTTCGTAGGTGGACGGTCATGTCCTCTACGTCCTCTGAGCCCAAGTTAGGGACTTAGTCCTTCTAGGGGATCTCCTCCTTTACCGTGGGGTGACGTCATAAGAACGGACCTTTTAAGGTGCCTGGATCCTCGGACCGTCCGATGTCCCGTACCCCAGTGTTTCTCAGTCTGCACTGGTTCTCTAACTCATACGTACGGGTGCGACGAGTCCGAGGGATACAGGTAATGTACATCGTCCCTACGACGCATTGTCACTGGATCTTGTGTGAAGAAGGGTTGAGGGGAAATCCGTATAGTCCAATCTCGAACTTTATCCGGTATCACCTCGTAAATGTGGTACCTTTGACCGTTTGTTCTGTTTAAATCACGAAGAGTCAGAGGTAGAGGTCGGGGTTCTCGGACAACGAGTTGAAAATGGTCGTGTGGGGTCTCCCGTAGTTGGTGTTTCTCAACGAGATTACTTTAATTAATTACATGTCTTTTCGGCTCTTCTCGTAGACCGGGACCAAATGTCCCGAAATCCGTATCTGGACCCCACAAATGAAACCGTTGGGACAATTAATCAGAACTATCGATTGATAGGAGTAGCTGGTATACCGTTTCTCCCTTTGATTCGAGAAAAACAAAAATTTTCACTGTTTTCAGTAACAGTGACATTCAATGGGGGAAATTTGGTTGCCTACTGAGAACCAAGGGACGACGAGTCGTTTTTTTTTTTTTTTTTTTTCACTGTTCTCGGTCCGGTACCCTCTCTCCTTGACTTGTTACATGCACTAATTTCTATGACGCACCACTGTCTTCGTCCCTTTTCCTCTCCTCTGTGTCCATCTGTGCCTCGACCCTCCTTCCATGGAAAGAGAAGGACTTCCGAGGGAACCTAGGTCCCTGTCGAAGTGTTTGGGCCGACTACCGAAGGGATTCTCCTGTCCTTCTCTCTAGGTAAAATAGTGTAGGTAGTCCTAATGTATTGAGTCTAACAGATGTACATGTTTTTTGTTTTGCTTTTTAGGTGGTCGTCACGTAGAATCTTGGAGACTGACGGTCATAGCATCAAGATAGACAACGTTACCGGTAAAGGATTCCGACACTATACATAGTTACGGCGTGAACGAAAAAAGAGAAAGTTGTAAACCAATTCTAAGGTAAAATCTTTTAGTCACGGCACTTCGCGACTTCACATGAAAAGACCTACAAGAGAGGTACCGACACCAGTACCGTGTTCCGGGTTAAGATTAGTTCGTGACGATAACTAGTTCTAGGAAGACTTCACTCAGTCTTACATTAATTTTCTTTAAGTCAGGAGACTCACGATAAGGGTCGAAGACGTCAATGATTTATAGTATTTTAGTTCTCTCAAAACTTTCTCCTCTCCTTGAGGCCCCCATATGTTTACTCGGTCTTTACTCCGAGACACGTCCGTAAAGATCTCATCGATGTTACACGACCCGTGTCAGGACTCCTTCCTCTGTTCCTTGTATCCATGGTTCCCCCTGACTGTCCTCCTGGTCGACGTCTCGCAGACTGGGTGTCCGGACAGGTCCCGTCCTCCGCACTTCGTCACACACGTATGAGTCAGTACAGGTTAAGAAACGTTGGGACACTTGACATCGGACGGCGTAAGGAGACAGGTATCCTAAAAGGTCCGTCCTTATGATCTTACCTAACGGTACGGGACGAGGTCCCCTAGAAGGACTGGACCCCTACCTTGCGTGCAGAGGACGTAACGTCGGTCTAAGAAATGGTGACTCGGTGGGTCCCGTGAGTGTCCTCGTCACCCACCCACATTTTCATTCTGGTCCACCTCCGACGATATCGGGTCTATGACCTTCGACCCCTCTTGTACCGAGACTGCCCACGAACTTTCGTACACATCGTTTTAAAACACTGAGTCGGAGGCACTCTTTACTACTCACTATACGGTTCACTCCGGAGCTTCAGTCCTCGGGGCTTTTCTCGACCCAATTGAAGATTGAGGGTGTACCTTTTCCTGTTTTATCATTTTCTTGTATTTTTTTTATTATTTATCCTTAAACCTCTGTGTAACTTATTATTTCTTCTATTATCCAGGAGTCACTGTAAAGTGTTTGAAAAAGTCGACTTATGAAGAACATTAATAAAGATAGTAGATGTTTTTAATAATGACAGTGTTATCTTACGAAAATTCTCTTTATACTGGAACAGTTTAATTCGTTCTCTGATAATTCTATTCGAAATATAAACGGTAAGTTGAGTGACATCTCTTTTCTCTTTCTTTATGAGAAGATTTTCAAGTCTACGGTATTTTTGACATCTGTTACTTAGTAGTACTACGTCTTTTTCAAATAAACTTTCTTTGTTTAAAAAACTACAAATAGGAATCAGTAAATAAAATTTTATGATAATAAGATTTTCACCAAGATAGTTTTACTAGTAGGTTTTATAAAAGATTTCCATTTGTGGAATAACTTATGTCAGCTCAGTAAAGAGATCTCTTTGTACGTAAAAAAATTTTTCAATGATATAAAATAGACAAATTAAAAAATCTTCAAACTACGGACAGACGTAACACACACAAGATAATTTACTATATAAATCGACTCGTTTCGTCAAGTCAGAGACTATCAGGGTCGTCCGATCTTTCTGTAATAAACCACTTTTCAAAGGTCAATCAGTAAAAAATTTATAGGGATCATTCGTGACCTAAAGAAAAGGGAAGGTGGTCATACGTTCTCCTTTTTTTGACCAGAACCTAGTGTCCGAAGTTTTTTCTTTACAGTTTACAGATTAAATCATATATCGAAGTCAAGTCAAGTCAAGTCAGTGAGTCAGCACAGGTTGTGAAACGCTGGGGTACTTAGTGTCGTACGGTCCGGAGGGACAGGTAGTGGTTAAGGGTCTTAAATGAGTTTGATTACAGGTAACTCAGCCACTACGGTAGGTCGGTAGAGTAGGAGACGGGGGAAGAGGAAGACGGGGGTTAGGGAGGGTCGTAGTCCCAGAAAAGGTCACTCAGTTAAGAAGCGTACTCCACCGGTTTCATAACCTCAAAGTCGAAGTCGTAGTCAGGAAGGTTCCTTGTGGGTCCTGACTAGAGGAAATCCTACCTGACCAACCTAGAGGAACGTCAGGTTCCCTGAGAGTTCTCAGAAGAGGTTGTGGTGTCAAGTTTTCGTAGTTACGAAGCCACGAGTCGAAAGAAATATCAGGTTGAGAGTGTAGGTATGTACTGGTGACCTTTTTGGTATCGGAACTGATCTGTCTGGAAACAACCGTTTCATTATAGAGACGAAAACTTATACGACAGATCCAACCAGTATTGAAAGGAAGGTTCCTCATTCGCAGAAAAGTAAAGTACCGACATATATCGAATCTGTAGTAGTTTACAGGGTACATCAGTTCGGTACTTCGAACTTGTTGTCCGGAAGGATGGATACATAGTGAAATCCTCCACCTTTTCCGGTCACTCGTAATTCTTACCCTAACCCCACTTTTACAACGTTTATGATTTGTACCAGATAGTTTGTTTAGGGTAACAGAGATAGGGAGGGTATCTCTCTATTCGTTGGTAGAGTCCCGTACAAGTCTCTAAATTAGAAAACCGGAATTTGAAGCGTTTACATTCTGTAAGATCTTTACAAAGTCTCAAGTACCTGAGTCCCTTCAGGACCCATAGGGGGAACACTCGGTCGAAAATCTTAGGGGTTCCTCCAAACGTTTGGTTCGACGAAAAGTCTTTTTACGAGAGGAAAGTAGTAACCGTCTTTGAACAAAGATTACTGGTATAAGGAATATTCATACTTAAGAGTAAAGTCAGTCCAACTACCATAGGTAAAGACAAACTTTATCTTTACACTGTATTGATAATTATTCACGTTATCAGTCTACTGACTTTAATCGAACTTGAAGTTTCAGATTAAAGTTACATTGTTAAAAATAACAGGGAGGAATGAGGGATCGTCTCACGGAGAACCACTAGTCATGATAAAGTTAACCAAGTAAATCGTTAGTAATAAATCGGAAACATATTCAGGTAAATTAGGATCAAACTCGAAGGTCAACACGAAAACGGGACAAAAATTATTACCTTTAACGTAGGATTGTAAGACAGGTCGCTCTAGGGTAAAACCATTCAGTTATTACTGGAACCTCAAGTCAATTATACTTTTACCTTACAAACCGTGGAGGTCTCAGTAGACTCTCATGTTAATGACCGAGGTTATCGGTCGGGGTCTACGATTAGGAATGAAAGAGTACTAAAGTGGTGGCAGGGAAAAAGTCAGATTTTCAGAGTAACAATCTCGGTCATGGGAACTCTAAATTATCGAAAATGTAACCTTATGTCATGATCTAGGAAACTTTAGTACGTCGTAGTGGAATAAGGGATGAGTGTTAGAGTAACGACGGGTGGGTCAGAGGGGTTTGTGTGTGTGTGTGTGTGTGTGTGTGTGTGTGTGTAAAATATCTGATTTTGTTATTTTTCTTCTTTTTGTCCTGTAGACTCAATAAAGAGGTGAATAGTGAGAATAAGATCGCCCAACCCACACGTTGTTTGTGTGTGTATATTAGTGTTTAACGCTAGGTAAAGTACTTCTTTGTTTTTCATTCCCATACATCTTACACATCTATTCATCTTAGACGGTGGGAGTTTGTACGGAGAGACCACATTCCTAGTAAAACTCGACTTCCGTTGACTCTTCTTCGTCTATGTTCTTTTCGAGGGACGTGAAGGGGATAAACGGATTTTAATCCTGTACTTAAAAGTTTCCATAAAGAAAGAGAAGAGATGGTCCTTCCTGTGGACCTCTGTTACGATGCACACACACAATCAGCGAGTCAGTCCAGGCTGAGAAACACTGGGTTACCTGACATCGACTACCGGACAGGTACCTTAAGAGGTCCGTTCTTATAACCTCACCCAACACTAAAGGAGGAGGTCGCTAGAAGGACTGAGTCCCTAGTTTGGACCCAGAGGACGTAACGTCTGTCTAAGAAATGGGAGACTCGGTGGTCCCTTCGGCCTCTGTTACGATCTGGAACTAGTTGATTCTTTACGTGGTCGCCTTAGACGTATTGTTTGGAACAATGTTTGAGAATAGAAGGTAATCAAAGCGGTACGTAAAATAGAAGGGTGTTAGACAGTGGGGATCTTTACGTCAGAAAAAGGAACACGGAACAGTTAAGACATGTCTAGATAAGAAGTTAATTCTACATTCGGGTTCTAGATTCGCGAAGAAACACAATGAGTTACGACTCACACGTATATACGTGACGTACGAAATTCGTTGTCAAGTGGAAAGAGAGTAATTAGACAGAAGACAATCAGATTAAAATCCAAGGGTCCGTTTCTTGTATCCTCCGATCTCGTGTTTTCAAAAAAGGAGGGGATGTCTTATTTACACCATTACGTATAGTCAACTCCCCTTTTCAATGGGTCACCCCCCGTAAATTCACGGACCCATTGGTAGATCCCTTTTCATTCAACTCAAGGATAGAATATAAATATATTCAAACGTTTATCTAGGATCCACCCAGTGTTTAAATTAAACAAACACTACTTTGGTATTCTCATGATTTTCTTTTGTTATAGTATTTGAAGTACGTGTTCTTTTTTACCGTTGTAAAGTGTTAGTTTCTCTATTGACAGGATTATATTCAGTTTTTCCTTTTGTAGTTTTTGGGTTACCTTTTACCCATTTTCTATTCTTGTTTCTCAAGTGTGTCCTTTATTTACCGAGAACTTTTATACTGTTCAAAGAGTCGAAACGGTATCATTCTTATGTTTAATTTCGGATATGATTTTTAGTTGAAAGTGTCAGTTTCTAAATTCGAACTATTCTGAAACATCCATTTCATGGACGTAGTCATTCTCACACATTCAACCATATCGGAGATACCCTCGTCTGACGAGTATAGGGACTGTTCTGCTTTCTGTGTATCTGGAAAGTAGGTCGTGAAGATGGAAGTCCTTACGTAGGAGATTTATGTGAGTCTTTGTCTGTCTTCTGAATGTGTGTCGTGGTGACTAACGTCGTTTCAGAAATTGTACGACTACCCTTTGTTATAGATAGTACCCTGGCCAAGTTGTTTAATACCATGGAGGTAATTTACCTGATAGTTATCACAACAACTACCACGGGAGAGGTGAGAGTGGAGGGAAAAGGAGGAGTCGAAAGAGGTTCAGTGAGAACGAGTGTGATTGACAGGGACGTTTCAGCGGTTGTGGGAGGGACCATGGTTTGACTGTCCACTAGAGGATAGGAGTGAAGGAACTATGTGACGGAAAAGAACTGAAGAACGAAGGTGTGAGAAGACTGTACGAGGTGGGAGAACTCACAAAGACCAGTTAAAGAGTGGAAGAGGTACTGAGACTGACTTTTAGCATCTCGCGGGGTCCCTAGATAAGTCGAGTCGAGGAGAGACAGGAGACATATTGGACCTGTTCATCTACCACGTTAGACTCTTGTTTAAATGACGGGTTTGTAGAAGACAGATTTAGGTGAGTCCCTCGGTCGAGGAGGGACCGAGACCTACTTCGGGAACCCGTGTGGGGTGTAGACCAGTTGAGTGAAGGCCTGTTCTTTTACAGGAGTCAGTGAATGTTGACTGAGGTAAAAGGATAAAGGTTACTAACTTTTACAAATCAGGGTCACATTGCCACTTTCGGACCTTGTAGTAAATTCCAATCTCGAGAAGAGGGAGACAATCAATCATACGGACCTCGGGTTTTGGAAGACCACCGGTTCCTTCCTCCACGGAGCGTAGGAGACCTGTGTCGACCCCACCCCAGACCCCTACGTATGTTTCTTCAGTCCCTCGTGACTCCCTGTGACAGTCGGGACCCAGACCCGGGAGTCCGGTCCTGACTCCAAACGTCGTCTGAGGAGAGTAACGAGGAATACGTCTTATGTAGTGCTCTTTACGACCTAACTTACTTCGTGTTCGACCTTAGTTCTAACGGTCCTCTTTATGGTTGTTAGAGTCTATACGTCTACTGTGGTGGGAATACCGTCTTTCACTTCTTGATTTCTCGGAGAACTACTTTCACTTTCTCCTCTCACTTTTTCAGCCGAATTTTGAGTTGTAAGTCTTTTGATTCTAGTACCGTAGGTTAGGGTAGTAAAATACCGATTATCTACCCCTTTGTCACCTTTGTCACAGTCTGAAATAAAACCCCCCGGAGGTTTTAGTGACGTCTACGACTGACGTCGGTACTTTAATTTTCTGTGAACGGGGAACTTTTTTTTTCGATACTGGTTGGATCTGTCGTATAATTTTTCTTCTCTGTAATGGCACGGTTGTTTCCAGGCAGATCAGTTTCGATACCAAAAAGGTCATCAGTACATACCTACACTTTCAACTTGGTATTTCTTCCGACTCGTGGTTTCTTAATCACGAAAACTTGACACCACAACCTCTTCTGAGAACTCTCAGGGAACCTGACGTTCCTCTAGGTTAGTCAGTTAGGATTTCCTTTAGTCAGGGATTATAAGTAACCTTCCTGACTACGAATTCGACTTTCAGGTTATGAAACCGGTGGACTACGTTTCTTGACTGAGTAAACTTTTCTTGGATTACGACCCTTTCTAACTTATACCCTCCTCTCCCCCTACTGTCTCCTACTCTACTAACCTACCGTAGTGACTGAGTTACCTGTACTCAAACTCATTTGAGAGTCTCTCCCTCTACCTGTCCCTCCGGACTGTACGACGTCAGGTACCCCAGTGTTTCTCAACCTGTACTGACTTCCAGACTTGACTTGACTTGAACGAAGAAACTGTCGAGGAAGGGGGAGAGGGTCCTTATCAAACTTACGTGGTTTCTTAAGTTACGTGGGCACGATACTTTATCTATTACAGGTAGGAGTTGATGGGTGTGTGGACGGAGAGGACCGTAGTGTGGGTACCTCATCGAGGTCGGACAACGACGACTGTGTTGGAGTAAGAAATCGACTTACGAAAGATCGTACCCAAGTCACCCGAGTACTGGGTAATCCCACGGAGGACACGTGTCGTGGAAGATAGTCGATGTCCATCAAAGAGAGGTTTGTGTAAAGGAGGACGAATTCCAGAGTTGTAACGTTAAGACAACTAGGTGACCCGACGGGTTCGAGGGCCACTGTGTACGGTTTCAGACATAGTAAAAGAGTTTCGGGTAGTGACACAGATTTCGTTCTCCTTTGGTAGACCGGGGAGGGTGTAATCGTCGCATCTCTGGTGTTCTGGGTCCTGAGATCGGTCTCTTTAGGAGAGGTATTAAGGGTTGTGGTAAGTAATACGGAAGACCCACTCATAACCCTTTTGTCGTCGTTTCATCAAAGGTGTCGGTAGACACCACACCACTTCGGTGGAATCGGGAGGTCCTCACGACCTCGGTACGGGACGGACCTGGAGACGATTTGTTTCCGTCTCAGGTTAAAATGAGACACCAATGGAGATGGATAAAGACAGGATTCCACAGAATAATAGAGATCGAGGTTTACGGAGTAAACAGAAGTAGATGCCGAAATTAGAAAGGGTCCTACAACCATGGTCCTAAAATCTCTGTTAATGGTGTAAGTCAACGATAGAGGTCGAGTAACAGATTTCAAAAGAGTCTGAACAAAAGTTTGTTTCGGAACTAACAGGGATGGTTTTCGTAAGGAAGGACCAGAAGGGTACCGTCTTTCGTCCTGGTCTCTCGATGGGGGTGGGGTGTGGGTCCTCGACAGGAGCTAGGAGGGCACGGTGGGGGTGTGGTTTAGGTAGTCTCGAGACTGGTGGCACCTCTTCGTTCTGTCAGATGCGAGAGTTCTTTGGATGCCTCGTCTCCTCCTCTGGTCGCTGAGTACCTTATGAGGTCTCTTTCGTCATCGGTCTCGTGCACGTGACAGTTGACGGTCTTCCGTTAAGACAGAAAGTCTCTTCGTTTTTCCGTCCATGTGAAACAGGTGTCTCTCCGGAGGTACGATTTCCTCGACCTCCGGTCCCCACCATCTTCTAGAGTCCTCTTTTATGTCTAACCTTTACCCTAGTCTCTTCGTACTGTACTACCTTTCTATTCCTCGTCGGAGTCCCTTGTCACCTACCAGACCCTTTGTCGTCTGACCCAGTCTAAACGTCTCCCGACCCTCTTTCTTTGTCTACCCAAATCTTAAGTCTGGGTCCAGGTTCTTCGTAAGTCTCCACGAGACTCCTCACTGTTTGTCTCCGGAAAATTTATCCCGACTATAACCGGTAATAGTTTTTTAGATGTTTGTTATTTACGACGTCTCCCACACCTCTTTTCCCTCGGGAGAACGTGAAAACCACCCTTACATTTAACTATGTCGGTGATACCTCTTGTCATACCTCTCGATGGTATACTGGGTCTTTAGGGTGATGCCCCGTATATTGGTCTCTTTGGTATTAAATCTTTCTATGTACGTGGGGTCACAAGTAACGTCGTGATAAATGTTATCGTCCAGTACCTTCGTTGGATTCTCAGGTAGTTGTCTCTTTACCCATTTCTTTTACACTATGTATATGTTACCTCATAATGAGTCGGATTTTATCCTTATTTTAACTCAGTAAATATCTTTGTACCTACCTGGAACTCTGACAGTATGTCTAACCTTATTCAGTCTTTCTCTTTTGTTTGTAACACATAATTGTTCATAAACACCTTAGATCTTTTTACCATATCTACTAGAATAAACTTTTTGTCTTTATCTGTGTCTGTATTTCTTGTTTGGATACTGTGGTTTCGTCCTTCCTTCCCCACTCTAATTGACCCTCTAACCTTGAAGGTATGTATATGATAACTATGATACATATTTTTTCTATTGTTACTCTTGGATAACATGTCGAATCCATTGAGATGAGTCACGAGACATCACTGGATTTACCCTTCTTTTAGGTTTTTTCTCCCCTATATACATATACATCTCGACTAAGTAAAAGGACATTTTATCCTTGATTGAGTTGTAACATTTGGTTGACATTCGGTTTTTTTTTTTTAATAAATTCTTTCTTTCTTTATCCCAACTATACTATCTTTATTTTGACTTACCTGTAATTGGATCGTCGTCATACGATCTCTCTCTCCTGACTCTTTGTCGTCCACCCCTCTGGTCGGGTCCGGAGACACCACTCTTACTACTCTTTTTCTCCACGTAAACCTCTTCTTTCGGGTCGTCCGGACGGACTATCACCACTCATCTCGATTCCCACCCCGGTATCTGTCGAGGAAGAGTGACAAGCCTACCGAAGAGGAAGGGAGTTTCTGCGAACTTTCGCCGGGTAAGAGAGGTAGTACTTCGGTGCTCTGTCCGTCCGTTCCATACTCTCGGTTGTGAGTCGTTCCTACCCCGGTCCTCGGACGATCAGTCCGAATCTCCCCTGTACCCACGAGTTTTACGGTCCTCCTCCTGACTCTCGTCTACCGAAGAAGGATCGAAGTAGGTACGTCTACCTCCCTTTAAAGGGTTGTGGATGTTAGATTTCATAGTATGTTCTAATTTGTGTTACAATCCGTAGTTTTTATGGGGTTTGAATTAAACAGTTTTCCTTAAAGTGGTGTTGTCCAGTTTTTACGAAGTCAAAAGGTTGTTATCCATCCAAAGTTCGTCTTTGTCTCGGTACTCAAAACTTTAGAGACATGGCGAACTTCTTAGTGACTCTATGGCTTCGTTCAAGGGGTTGACAGTGTCCAAGTGTCAGTCGAGACAGTGACAATAGGGTTGTAAGGGTTACGAACACTAAACAGGGTCTGTGTGCATGTGTCATCCACAGTTATTTCTGACCAACGACTAATGATTTGTTTATGTTTTTGATCATAGGATATTAAAGAGTAAATTTTATTTTCGGGTTGTCTTTTCATCTTTTCTGTAAGGAATTCGTGGAACTATAGAGGTTTTCCTTTGTATTTGGGAACTCTAACGATTTTTATAGACTTGGTTTCTTTTTTCGAGGGACTCTGTTATAATTTGGATTATAAGAATTACCAAATTTATTGTTTTCAGACGAGTTCTAGTGACCACCACCAGTGTCTGTAGAGACCGACTCTCAAGTCTCTGAACGAAATAAATAAGAGTCCTCATGAAGGTGACTTAAAAAAAAAGGGGTAATTGTAAGATTAACCACTCAATCTTTTTCACGAGGGTTAAGTTGACGAAGTTCTACGACTATTCGGTTGGTTTCTCTTTCCATGTGGAGTATTAACGAGACAAACCTGTCCGCGTTCAAATATTTTTCGATTCAAGTGTCCATTAGTCCTACTCAGGTGCTGGGTGTAACTCGACGTCCGTTCCACCAGGGTAAAGGGAGCCTTACGGTCGGTGGTTCTCCAATTTACCCCGACGGGTTTCCTCGCACCTTAGGTGTCTGGAACCTTTGAGACGGACATAGATAGAAATTACGGTCGAAAATTCTCTCTAAGTAGAAGACTCTAGTTTATGGTGTCCGAGATTTCTTGGATCACGGTGACTTTGGACGAAGTAATATCGTGTCGTCTTTATATCCTCTTCGTTCGTCTGGACTGGAGTTTTAGAGACTGGGAAACCTATGTCTATGGTTTTCGTTTGGTCAGTTAATATTTCCTTTAGTTGGGACGTATAAGTAACCTTCATGATAACGGTTTCAACTTTGAGATCATGAAACCGGTGGACTGTACTTATCGACTGAGTAGTCTCTTCTGGGACTACGACCCTTTCTAACTTCCGTTTTCCTCTTCTCCCACTGTCTCCTACTCTACCAACCTCCCGTAGTGACTAAGTTACCTGTACTTGAACCCGTTTGAGGTCCTCTCTCACTTCCTGTCCCTCCGGACCACACGACGTCAGGTGTCCCAGTGTTTCTTAGTCTGTGTTGACTCGTTGACTTGTTGGTGGTTTTCGTTTTCCCCAGGACTGTAAAAGGTCTGAGACAAGATGTACGGAAGTTCCATACAGACACACGAGTCCGTGAAGTCAGCACAGACCGACTTCAGTCCAGAAGGGTAAGTCAGTACAGACTGAGAAACGTTGGGATACCTGATATCGGACGGTCGGAGGAGACAGGTACCCCTAAGAGGTCCGTTCTTATGACCTCACCACCCCTCCCTCCACACTCCCCCCAAGTACAAACCCTAGTGTACATGTGGGCACCACCTAAGTACAGTTGCATACCTCTTTGGTTATGTCATAACATTTCATTTTATTTCATTTTTATTTTTAATTTTTCTTTTTTTTTCTTATGACCTCACCCAACGGTAAAGGAAGAAGTCCCCTAGAAGGACTGGGTCCCTGGCTTGGGTGCAGAGAAAGTTCCACACCGAAGTAAATTAGGAGTGTGTAGGAACCGTCTATCCTGGTGACTACGACCAAAATGTCAACTCCTCTACTTCTGTATCTCATCAATTCGTGTCACAGACTCTAGTGTGTCGGTCGTTCGAGGACTCGGACGAATCTTAGGACCCTGACTGGGGAGTCGAGGTTCTGGTCTAGTGTACCCTCCAGGTGTCTCTACCACGTAAAAAACTTAGGCAGAGAAAGACCTGGAACCCTCTCGGGTGGGTGTATAAGGGGTCCTTCCAGTGGTCGTTGACTGAGTCTTAGAATCGTAAGAGTGGTAGAGTCTTGATGTCCTCCGGAACCTTCAGGAGTTGTGGTAAAGATTGGGTGACCCCTGGGACTCAGCACCCTTTCTGCTCCCGGTACTCATTTTTTTTGTCCACGGTATTATAGGTTTTGGATACCTTACCCATTTGTTTGGTATAAGTCTCATTTTGAGACGACCCTCACTTTTTCTCGTCTGATCCCTAGGTATGTCTTCTACCTGCTCACACTTGTTTCAATGTACGTACTCCCTCCAGTCTGTTTTCTCTCATTCACGGTGGACTAAGGTGTGTATAAATTTTTAAGGTCCTTTACGTGTAGTTGGATATTCACTACCACGACACACACACTGACCCTCTGGTGTCCTCCTTCTTGCTCGGACAAGGGTATGAGGGACCCTCTTCGGACCCAGATTCAAAGGGTTGGTGTAGACCAGTTCAGTCCTGTCCAAGGGTAGAAGTTCGGAGAGACACCGAGATCAGAACCGACGTGACGGATTTAGACCTTGTCTGTGGACGAGAAGGAAGGGAGGCAGGAGACGTAAGGGAAAGGAAACATTTTACCGTCGATGTTGTAACACGCACAGGGAAACCGGTCTGTCGAGTCTGTGATCCGACCCGACCGAGGGCACGACACGAGAGATGGCGTGACGTCTGGGTCTTCGGCAAAGGGTTACTCTAGAAAGGGAAATCCTAGGACACCCACCTACCTACGTTCAGAGCCTCCGTCGTCGATTTTTATCCAAATCGGTTGTCCTCCTAGAGGTTACGTCGGGATAAATTGTCAGGACTCGGAGCGTGTCTGTGCAGGAGACAGTAATAAAAGACATATAGTACTGTAAAACTGTAGAATTTCTTTAAAAGATCGACTCCTGTCTGGTGAGGTGACCCTAATCGACTAAGAAATCTCTGTCGTTTCCCGGGTCACCTCGTGGCTACTGTACGGCTACTTGTTTAAGTCTCGGTCCGGAGGAGAGAGTCCGGGGACGTGGGATCTCCGTTGTAAGGAGACCGAGAGAGTCGTGGTCTGACCCACGGTCCATTGACGATATCGAGTCTCGGGTGTCCTCAATAAGCTCGATCGATCCGACCTCACGTGTACGACGGGTACCTTTGGGGTCGTCTATGAGACCGGATTTGGAGGAGGGAGGACAGGAGACGGAAGACGAGGGAGGACACGGAGGACTGTAGTCCCAGCCCCCTCGAGTACAGTCGGAGTGTCTTTGAGTCCCCGATAGAGTCAGACTGTGGAGGAGGAGAGATGAGAACACCCCGGGTAGAGTCACTCGAGGGGGAAAATCTTGTCCGTAAACCCCAACTTCCTCCTCCCTCCTCCTCGGGACCCCTCGGGTTCCCAGTCTCTTCCCCTCCCATCCCTCTCCGTCCGTTGAGGGGTGCGAGGGCGGAGAAAGCCCCTGGATGAAGTACCCAGGGGTTTGTAGGAAAGACAGTGGTAGAATAATTATTATCTTGTCGTTGTCTAAGAATATATTTGTTTGAGGTCTTCTACTCGTCGTACCTTATATCCTTCAATTTCATGTTTAAGGATCTTTATTTCTGGTGTATCTGTGTTACCCAACAAAAAGAGTTTTTCTACAAATTATAGTCCGTTCTTGATGTTCCGCCAGTTAGTTTTCCCACTAGTGTCGTGGGACACCCATTCCTCCACCTCTGGGGGTCTCTCCACCCCTTCACGTCCTAATCCCCTCCCCCGGTCCCGTCCTCGGAGTGACACCTCTCGTCTCTTAAGCCCCGAGTCCTATGTCGTGGACCGATCTGGTTCCACCGGTCCCGCGAGGTTCCCACACTTCCAGGGGGAGGCGTTCAGGAGTCTTTCACGGAAAGTCTCTGTCATGTAGACCTTTCGTTCTCTCTTTTAGACCAAACTAAAAAGGAGTACACGTTTACCACAATTAGAGTGGGGAAGGATACCCTCCGTGGGTAGTACACCCACAAACAAATTTGTTCGCTGCAAAGGGAAGAGACTAGTAAGTTGTTTGAGACACGTAGTGTCCGACAAGATAAACCTCTCTCAAGGGAAGAATCGGGAGAACAGACTGAAAGACAGACATAAACCGACAAAGATACATCACACTTTTATTCAGGGAGACTAACTAAAACGTCTTTTCTTTCCTTCTCCCTTCCTCTACCCCGAACTCCCTTTGTAATCCTTTGTTACTTATTTGAAAGTTTTTTTATACGAACTCGTCGACGGACACACACCTCCATTAAGAGTTAAATTCCCCGTCTCGCTCTCCCTTGACCCTCGGACCCTGGGTCTCCCATCTAGAAGTCCGAGGGACGTTTGTTCCTGAGATTCGACATCCTCCCTCCGAGTGTACTTGTGTGTGTGTGTGTGTGTGTGTGTGTGTGTGTGTGTGTGTATACGAGTAAGGTACCCTTCGGTCGTGGGGTTCTCATTCTTTTGACCGGAGACAACACACGGAAGTGTGGGAAGTAGAGGGACTCGATGGTGGGGACTCTACATCGGTGGTAGAAAGGGGAAACCCTTTTTACTTGATTTTATTTCACTTAAGAGACCCTCGAGTCGACCATTTCTTAGGTGGACGTTTCGTCCTCTGTGGTCAAACTAAGGACCCAGACCTTCTGGGTGACCTTTTCTCTATCCGATGGGTGAGGTCAAAATAACACGAAGGGACACCGAGTCTACCATTTCTTAGACTTATGATAAGTCCTCGGGACCCAAGTTAGGGATCCAACCTTTCTAGGGGACCTCTTCCCTTATCGATGGGTGAGGTCATAAGGACGGACCTCTTAAGGTACCTGTCTCCTCGGACCGTCCGTTATCAGGTACCCCAGAGTTTCTCAGTCTGTACTGACTCACTGAAAGTAAAAGTGAAAGTTTTACTTAAGTCAAGTCTCTTCCATGAATTAAGAAGGGTCTTAGTGCAATATAATCTTCTGAGTTTTAGACTTAATCTAGGAACCCCGAGGTGTCGGGACTCGGAGGAATCTCCACTACCACCCCTCCGGGACCGGTGGAATTGAGTGGGCTACGTGAGTCACTGGGTCCCTCACGGACGGTAGTCGGTGACACTCGTTCCTTCGTCCGTGGAGGTACCAGTGTCCTTTTGCCCTGGGGTCCGAGTCCACACTCTAGGACAGGGCAGCGGTGTCGGGTGCCACTGGTCTCCGTTGTGGTGACCCACACATCGTGACGAACCACTACGACCCGTGCCGGGGTCTGAAGGTTCCAAAGTAGAGAACGCTCCTACGAGTCGTAACGCCTCAACTCGAGACGTGAAGTTGTTCGTGTAGTAGCCCAGGTGTGTGTCAGGGTCCTTGTGTGTGTTACCCACCCGTGAGTCGTAGCTACTCGGTCCAGTCCAGTCTTCTCTTGGAAATCTGGGTCGTAGAGTGAATCTAGTGTTCTCCGTCCCCCGTCTGTGAGCTTGGGGACAAGTAAAGTGAGAGGAGAACCCCACACCCCTCTGGTTTGTCCAGTACACTCTGGTGTTCCGGTCGTGACCGTGACCCCACCCGGGTCTGGTCGGGAAGGGAGGACTCCCAGCTTGTACACGTCTCATCGGTCTGGGTCACCCGTCACCCCTGTCTGTGTCTCTTCTCGACGGACGTACCCTACGCAAGTCTCGACTATGTTCTTCCTCTGGTTTACGTACCTCACACTTCCTCCCTCCCGGTGTAGGTTGGAGTGCAACACACTGTACTGTTTCCGGAGTCTCTTTCCTTTCTGGTGTCCGGAAGTTCACGTCCCAGTCTTGCCCCTTCAGGAAACGACGACCCGTGTCCGACCGGGAGACCCCTAAAACCACCCGAGAGACAACTCTTCCCACGGTTCGTGGTACGTCCTTTCCCCTCCTGTTCGTTTCTACATCTTTATCTCTCTTCCCTCCCACCCGGGATCACCTGGTCCTCCTCGGACCTTCCATCGATGTCTCGGGTCTCCCGACCAGACCTTACCCTGGAACCTGTCCTTTGTTTCTTTGTCCGTTCATTGGGTGTTCCCACCACAACACTTGTAGTACCTTCTTTAATACAGTGACTTCTCTACATTTCCTTTTTAATGACCCTTCATTCTACTTTCAGACCATTACATCTCTGTTTGTTCTTTCTGAAAAAGTAAGGTTATCGTCACTCGTGTATCTTTCCCCTCACTACACCACTTCCCACCCCTCAGGATGTGTATGCCTACTGTTCTGTATCCTACCTCACATTGTCCACCCCGTCGTGGACGTACTTCTGTTCGTCTTTTACAGTAGTGTCCTGTATTACCCCAGACTTACTTACAGGGGTCTATGTTTCTGTATTATCATAATTTACGTTGCAGAGGGGTTATGTTATTTAATTAAACTAATATTAACATTAGGATTACTCTAGAAAAACGTGAGTTGTCATACTACAATCTTACGTATTCTTTCAAGTTTTGAACTCCTCTTTTCCGAAATTTGTTGTTCTTTCTGATTACTCCCCGTTACGGAGGATGTTCTAGTCTTAGTACCGATATGGTGGTGGTTCTAGTTGGTGACCTCCAATAACCATGTGTCTTCTGTTTAGACATTCATCTGACTATATCCTACGGCTTTGTCTCGGTTCCCATATCCCTTAAATCATCTACTTTTTCACCTTAAACCCGAAAGGACCACCGAGTCGCCATTTCTTAGGCGGACGGTCACGTCCTCTATACCCAAACTAGGGGCCCAGTCCTTCTAGGGGACCTCTTCCCTTACCGTTGGGTGAGGTCATAAAAACGGACCTCTTAGGGTACCTGTCTCCTTGGACCGCCCAATGACAGGCACCACAGCGTTTCTCAACCTGTGTCAAGTCAAGTTAAGTCAGTCAGTCAGTACAGGTTGTGAAACGCTGGGACACCTGGTGTCGTGCGGTCCCGAGGGACAGGTCGAGGGCCTCAAATGAGTTTGAGTAGAGGTAGCTCAGTCACTACGATAGGTTGGTCGAATAGGAGACAGTAGAGGAAGAGGGCGGAAGTTAGAAAGGGAGTTTACTCAGTCGGGAAACGTAGTCGACCGGTTTCATAACCTCAAAGTCGAAGTTGTAGTCAGGAAGGTTACTTGTGGGTCCTGACTAGAGGAAATCCTACCTGACCAACTTAGAGGAACGTCAGGTTCCCGGAGAGGTCTCAGAAGAGGTTGTGGTGTCAAGTTTTTTCAACCTGTGTTGATTCGCTGATTCGTGTGTGTGTGTTCCACCTTAAGTTGAGTTGACGTCTACGACAAACCCGTGAACATGGAATACTCTCCACTTTATTTTTTAGGTCTACGTTTTTTAATTCATTTTATAATTATTAGTAATCACACTAGAATGTCGCTCCCTTTATAACACAACGTTTTATGTTAACACACACGTTTTTCGAGGGGATTTAACTGTTCTTTTACTTTTTCTTGGGCTGTCTTTTTATCAGTCCTCTACATTTTCACAAAGTAATTTTTCCTTTCCTTTGGTCGGCCGTTTATACGTACTCTTCCACGGTGTAAAGACCATGTGTTTTTGGAATTTCCTTTTGTTGTCGTTGTAACAAAACTGGTATTATGACCATTTTAATTGTAATTCTGAGTCACGAGTTTACATAATTTTTTTTTTTTTGTCCACTCCCGACATAAATATTTAACGAGTTTTACCACACTTGAACTCTTCGCTGGGACGTCGTCGGGGTACAGTTCCTTAGGATAGTTTTGGACTCGAGGTCGTGGTTCCTGTCTCAAGGGACACTGGAACGTCCCAGGTCTTTTATTGTCTATACCCTCCTCGACTGATTTAACCGTGTATCGGTATTACTGAACGTCGGTAATTTTTTACTTCCTCAGTCTAGGTTTAGATGACTAAACAAGTACTTCTTCCGTTTAACATCTTTAGTCACACCATAGTTAATCAAAAATTGTTTTTCTCACCCCTCAATGATACACACACATACACACGATGTATATACACCACACACTATACACTACACACGTCGCACACTTACGTTTTTTTCTTTTACACTAATGGACAATGGAGTGGAGTTCATCGATACTAACCTCGTCTCTTTGAAACGGAAAAGAAAGACATGAAGATATGAAAACTTGAGTAATATTATTCGTGGATGACATAATTACTTTAAAAATTTCTTTTTGTACAAATTATCTTGTTCTTGAGTCAGATACACTAGTGTATATAGTCATTAAGAAGAAAAAATAACGATTCACCATAAATGTCGTCCATGTATGGTCTTAAAAGAATAAATGACCGACTAGTTACCCAACCCGACAAAGATCGAACCCAGATAATACTTAATATTACGACACTTGTAAGTAGATGACGCGTATATACAAAACGACCGAATAGACCATTTAAATATAGTTAAAATAAAAATTTTGACAGGTTCTTGAAGGAATCATCACGTACCGATTCTAAGTTGCCGATTCTAGGGTGTGTGGGTTACGTCCCCCTCACACCTTAGGAGACCAGTCCAAACTAGGGACCAGTCCTTTAATCTAGGGTGTACGACGTTGATTTCTAGAACTCACGACGTTGATTCTGAACCATGTCGGTTTATTCATTTATTTATGTAAATTTATTGAAAAATCTTTTTATTGACAAGTCGATGAAAGGTTTCACAACACGGTAAAACGTAGGAATTGTCGTTACTGTGTGTTGGTGTAACGACCCCGGGAGTTTCGTGACACCCTTTACTTTCTTCCGTCTGTGTCTTTTGGAGCAAGCCGTGCCAAGGTAAGTACACTTTAAGATCTTTTCCGTTGTAATATCCTGGTCTTTCATGATATCAGCGGACCCCGTCTGAACCCCTACCGATAGTTAATGTTTTTCGTAACCCTTAAACCTTCTCCCCTGTTTTTACAAGACATTAATTTACTGACATATGTTAACAGTAGCGAGGAGTTTGATATGTGAATTTTATCCACCTAATTTGAGGCCCTCTACCACTACTTGTCCCTCCGGACCGCACGACGTTAAGTACCCCAGCGTTTCTCAGCCTGTACTGACTCACTGACTTGACTTGACTTGACTTGACTTGACTCTGGAGTTACTTGGTTCCCCTTGTAAATATTGTTATTTTTACAAATTACTTTATTCTTTGTACCGGATGTGAACCACGTGTGATTCCATGTGTAGGATCTCTTTACGTATGTATGTAAGGGACCTTCTCTGCGTGTTTTGGTGCGTATCGTCGGAGTGTCAGGGACCCATGGCAAGTAGTCATCCTTTCTTGTCTGTTGTCGCACTTACTTCCAGCTTCTCCTGTGTCCTTCGCTACTTCCTTTCCTTTTTCTGACCGTGTTCCTGTCCCATATAGGAAGGTAAATACTCTTCAAGTTCTTGTCCCATCCCCAAATGACCGAACCCTTCGGTGTCTCCCTCAAGACCCCAGACCCTTGCACGATTCAGAACTAGACCCACAGTCGATAAGTCACATACGTACGCATTTTAAGGTCACTCAATATGCGACTTATAAACCTGTGAGATGGCCTCCATACAATAGAATTATGGAGTTACTTAAGTAACAATTTGTGGTTGTTTTTACTTTTAAGTTTGTTGTTTTGGTCAGTCGTCCTGACCTTACATAAGACGATGTAATCCTGGGTGACAGTAATCCTGGGTGACATCGAAAACTTCGGTCTCTTTTTTCACTACTTTTAAAACCTAGTCCCTACACTAGAAAAATTTCCTCTTTAACCTCCTCCTTCACAAGGACCCGTTTATAAATCCCTAGTTTACACTTTCACTCAGAGACACCAATTTCTTAGGACCGCTCTCGACCCCACTTTCCTTTCACTCTTGTATTCGTCGTAAAAGTTCTTCTCGTGTGTGTCCAACTTCTGTGACTGAGACTCAGACCACTGTCCCATTACAATAATAGTTCCTTCCTTCTAACTTTTTCATTATTGTTATAGGTGTTGATTATGAATCCCTCACAAACAAGTCACCGACTGGGACAAGATAACTAAAACTCTTATAATTATAAAATTACAATACTAAGGGTAAGATGTCTACTCTTGGATTCTGGTCTCTCCAATTCACCGGATAGACTCCAGTGTGTTGACCCTCCACCGTCACCCCTTACCTAGAGCAAACGTAGTATTCGGGACCTACACCCTTCTTTAAACTGTTCAAGTCTGACCCCGTGGACCGTAATTCTCAGTGTCACTTGTAGGTAATGGATACTTCCCTAGTTTCCACTTGAGTGTACGCTTTCCTGGAACTCTATTTTTTCGTTTTGAGACATTTATTAGTAAAGACAATTTCGGTGTCACTACAATTACATACCGTCCCCGGTTGTGTTATAACATTTCGTTAATAGGAAGTTATTTTTTTCTTTATTTCTTCGGTGTTACTCTACGGTTCAGTATAGATAGTTCTACTGATAATAATTATATTTTTTAAATTCATTTGACTTTTATCATTCACAACCGTTTCTACACCTCTTTGACCTTGTGAACAAGTAACGACCATCTTTTCATTTTACCACGACGACGACACCCTTAACCATACTTTAAAGGAGTTTTTTAATTTGTATCTGACTGGTGTTTTCGTAACACTTTTACAAATAGTGAGTTAATACAGACTTAGACGTTGGGGTACCTGAGATCGGGTAGTCGGAGGAGACAGGTACCCTAAAAGGTTCGTTCTTACGACCTCACCCAACGGTAAAGGAAGAGGTCCCCTACAAGACCCAGAGGACGTAACGTCCTTCTAAGAAATGGTAGACTCGGTGCTTCTTTCGGATTTTGACTGATATACCGTGTCGTTAAGGTAAAAATCCATATATAGGTTTTTTAATATATATATATGTGTGTGTGTTTGATATATATATATATATATATATATATACCCACATATATATATACCCACATATATATATACCCATATGTTTATGTATATATATATACTATACATCCCTAGGTGTATAAACATGTGGGTATAAGTATCGTCGTAATAAGTGTTATCGGTTTTCCACCATTGTTGAGTTCATAGGTAACTAGTCCTTTTACCTATATGGTTACACTTGATATGGATTCACCTTATGATGAACCGGGAATTTTTCGTCCTTAAACTGTGTACGATGTTGTACCTACTTGAACCTCCCGTAAGACGATTCACTTTAGTCGGTCAAATATTTCTTTGTTTGTGACGTACTACGGAGGATATACCTCGTTTCATTTTGAGTGTCTCTGTCTTTCATCCTACCTTCAACGGTCCCCGATCCCCCTCATTCCTGATCCTTCACTAATAAATTACCCTTGTCTTAAGGTAAACCCTTCTATCTTAGTAGGATGTCTACCTACCACCACTACCGATGTGATGTTCCACTTTCATGAATTATAGTGAATTAGTCAATTTTTACCGATTACCAATTTTACCACTTAAAATACAAATTGGTTTTATTTTTATTTTTTGTTAGTGACGACAGTCTCGGTCTGTGGTTCCCGGCACACATGGGGGTGCTCCCGGTACCGTCGGCGGACCGTATTTTCGCATTACACAGAGTGTGGATGTCCGATTGAGTGACCCAGTGTCCGGTGACTGACTATAGGTAGCTAAAATTGGAACAGGAAGTAGAACCTATATTAATTTAGAAGTCGTAAAGGACAGTTTACGTAGTAGTAAGAAGTTATATAAAAATACGGGTATTACTATCTTAAGGACGGACGCCGATATTTATTAACTTGATTCATTCCGGAAAAGTTTGAATTTACCATTATGCGAAGAGTACCCTGTAGGAAGCCGTGTCGGACACGAGACGTCGATAATTTTCCGAAACACCCGCAGACCGGTGTACAGTCTTTCGTGACGGAGTCTATGTTTGTTTGGTGTCGATCTTTTATCATTTATTGTATATGAATCCGTTATGTAAAGTCTCCTAGCCCCAGATGAGATGATGTGTGTGATTACAACTTATACCTACCTATTCTCTCAGTATCAGTCTACTTTTGTTCTTAAGACAGTTGTGTATTTTACAATGACCGATTATTTACCCGTGCTTTACTAAGAACTAGGGGGCTCTTGGTCCTGTAGTCATAAACGAACATAGGACCTAAGTTCTTCGACCTACCTCTGACACTCCGTCGGACTAAGGTAGGTGGGGGTTCACTCCAAACGTGAGTCTGAACGGAGAGTGGTCCGCACTTCCCGACTCAATTAAAGGTAGATCTGATTCATTCATCTGACCTCCCTCACTCGACCTCTATTATATACCTGTATTGTATTTTAATTTAATTATTAGACTTGGACTACAATGAATTACAATATAACCTGTTTTTTACTTCCCGTGTTTTGAAACGTATCACACTAACTTGTTTACACTTTCTAATCCCCTTTTGTAGGGGGAAGAAAACTCCCCATGCAAAGAAACAAAAGATTTTAAAAAGACCACCCGTACATATACACTGAAAATACTACTTTAATTTAAATCAAAATTCCATCCGTCCACCGCGATCACCATTTCTTAGGCGACCGGCCACGTCCTCTGAATTCTCTTCACTCAAGTTAGGGACCCAGTCCTTCTAAGGGACTTCCTCTCGTGTCGTTGGGTGAGGTCGTAAGAACGGACCTCTTAAGACACCTGTCACCTCAGATTCCCGATGTCAGGTTTCCCAGCGTGTCCCAGCCTGTGCTGACTTCGATGAATCGTACGTACGTCCAATCATATTTCGTCGTCAAAATTAGGTCCCCTGTAACCCGTCTCAAACTTCTGTCAAACCTACAACACCCTCCCCAACAGATCATCCATCTAGAGTCTCCCCAAAAATTTACAGGATTTTACGTGTGTTGTCAGGGGGGTTGTTTCACACTAGACTGAGGTTTTAATTTCCTACGGCTCCGACTCTTTGGGACCCCACCTCGGATCAAAAACAAAGGGTATTCCCTGGTGTCACTGGACCTAGGGTGGAGGGTCCGGTCGTCGTCATGGTCGACACAAACACACACACACACATTCACACACACACACACACATTCACACACAAGAGGGTCCTCCTCAAGTACCTACGGGGAAAATGTCCTCTCTTTCTACAGGTTCCTTCCATCTGAGTTATACTTTCAGTGACTTCCCCGACGGGGGTGGGTGGGCCACGTGTGCGTCCCCAGTGGGTCACACGTTCGACGTCGTGGAAGTAGGAGTGGTAGTGGACCGACAGGACTTCCATGGACGCCCAGTTCTCTCTTGTTCCCACTCCTGTTGGCCCCGGAGAGTACAAGTGTCCGTCGTCCGTCTCGAACTATCACGAAGGCTACGAGGAACTTCCCAGACTTTTGGTCTGGGGGTCCTAGATGGACGGTCGACGGAAGGGGTCCCACTCCCCAGAACCCGAGACCTGTCTCACCTCACCTGTTCCTTAAGTCGTCGGTGGATACGCTCCGACCAGGACACTTTGAGCCCCGGACTCCTTTACTTCTAACGAAACAACTTTGTTCTGTCGTGCTGTTCCTCGCTGGTCCCGGGTCATTCTCACACCTCCTTTGACGTAATCCGTCGTCCTTGGTCAACGGGGTCGGGAAGTACCCCTCGGGAGATCCCGTACACGGGGGTCTGTTCCCCTGTTCGTCTCAATCTTCAAGGTGGTCTCCCCCGCGACATCTCTGAGACCTACGACGCCCCTTGCGCGGTCTCATCTACGGACGGTCCGGTCCAAGGTCGTTCGTCATACTCCTCGAGTAAGCGAATTTTCTTGTTGGTTGGTGTCTGGGACAGCACAGGGGGTCTCTTCAGTCCTAGTCTGAGTGGCGAGTTGTTATACGGATGGAGACTATCTATAAAATCCATAATTTCATGTAATTTGATTTAATGTCCTTTATTGTCTAATCGATTAACTTAAGTGAAAGGTCACGAATTTCCGAAATGGTGTTTTCCTCGATATTCGACGACTAGACCTTTAATAGGTTGTTCAGAAGTAAAAAGGTCCAGTATTCATCTTTTACTTTTACATTTCTCTTTCCTGTGATAGGGTGTTATAATATAAGTTTGTTTCCTTCGGACCAGAAGATTTTTATTCACTGAAGGTCAGACGAGTCGTCTACATCGACATGAGTAAAAGTGTCGTTTCCAGGACCCCGGTTTTCCTTCCTTTTTTAAATTTAGTGAGAAAGATGAGTCTCAAACAGAATAATTAGTGTAGTGATAGACGTTGAACGAAAATAGACTACGAAGTAAAAATCAATAAAGGGACCTAAGCACCTCCCCCGAAGGGACCATCGAACCTACCATTTCGTAGACGGATGTTACACCCTCTGGGCCCAAGCTAGGGACCCAGTCGTTCTAGGAGACCTCTTCCTTTACCGTTGGGTAAGTCATAAGCACGGACCTTTTAGGGTACCTGGCTCCTCGGACCAACCGATGTCAGGTACCCCAGTGTTTCTCAGTCTGTGCTGACTCGCTGAAGAGAAGTGAAGAAGACCTAAGTACTTTTGAATTCTAAAGTTGTCTGTAACTAACTCGTGGATGATACATGACCGAGTCCCGGGTTCAGAGATGATCCCTGTCGGACAACCGAAACACCCGGTACTTTTACGGAGGGACACTTGAGTAGTTCCTTTGAGTTTGGGTTGAAAGTTCTATTGAACCTAGTTGGGACTGACGTAAGTCTGTAGAATCTGAAACAAGAAAAACGTATTATTGTATATGACTCTCAAAAATTATTACTATATACAAATACTACGATTCCCTCCTTTCTACTTATTTGGAAGGTATATGTCAGACTTGTGATGACATAGTTGTTACATATTCTTTTCATTTGGTAGTATCAACATGGTTTGATTGAGTAGTTTCAACTACAGTGGTTATACCTTCTTCAATGTAGCACATAGAGGATTCCAGTACGTGACTCTTCCTTTGTTACTAAGGATAACAAGTGACGGTTTATATTGGGTTTTACTTAGTACCCTTTCGTTGTCCTTTTAATTTTCACACCATTTAAGATGTTTTATTGACCGTACATGAGAATTATTTACAGTCGCAGTTCTTTCTGTTTCTTTCCGATCCATTGACAAGGTTTAATTTCCTCAGGTTTCTTGTACTACTGATTTATATTACACTCTAGGACCTACCTTAGGATCTGACCCGTTTCGGTCGACACCTTCTGTAATGACCCTGTTAACTACGTTACGCCACTACCGACATCTAATCCATTATCACAAGATAGTCACAATGTCAAGGTCTAAACTAGTGACATGAGACCGATCCATTCCTTTACAGTAGCAGGACTCCTTTCTGTGAGAATGCATCGAAACTTACCAAGTCTTTTTTTTAATCTCTAACCGTCCCTAGAAGACAAGGTAAGAATGTGGAAAAGACGAATTTTAGTGTTTGTTTTTACAAAATTTTACGTGTCTTTTCTACTTCCTTTACAATAGAAATCAGTTTAACTTCTACTTAGGTTAACGTTTTCTCTAGTACACTATACAGAGTCTTTATTTTTTACGAGTAACAGACAGTGTGTTGATTTCTTTTTTGTCTGTGTTATGAAGTAGGGAATCTTAAAAATAAAATATGAAAGTCTCTTGAAAAAATCTGAATAACTACGTATCTCAATATATATATATATACATACATACATACATAGAAAACACATATATGTATATATAGTGAGGATATATAAGTTTTTTATCCATTCACTTTATTTACCTGATTTTATAAAGACGTTGGAGAACCGTAACACCAAAGTTGTGAAGACTTAGTGCAATACTAAGTCAACAACCATAGACACGTAAAGATACTTTGTAGTAGGAGACTCGGTAGGTCTTACGTCCACTCTGTCGTCCAAAATTTACTTACGAGACAATGATAAAACCATAAAAGAAGGTTCGGTGACTCCGGATAATACGTTCTCAAGTACGAACAGGAAAGGTTTTCCAGAACGCCCTTCCTAAAACTGGGTAAAACTTCTGAATGTAAGGGGACTTACCAACCACTTGACTGGTAACTCCCAGTTTCAAGACGAACTCGACTGTACTCGTTAGTCGTCTACAAGTGTACGAGTCGTTACTGTAGTTCCCGTTTCTTCGGGGGCGTTCTACCATCCTCCCCGCTTAAGTGTAAATCTTAGTTTGGGATAAGGGTGGTCTCTACGAGTCTCCCGAGTTTGTTTGGAACACACGTGGTCCTGGTCCTCTTTCCTCGTCACTGGGTATTCTGTGACTGGGTCTGAACGGGTCCTCACAGATCCTCAGAGGTCACCTCCGCACCTACCCACCACCGGACGACGTCCCAACCCCCGTAACTCACATCGTCATGCACGTACCCTGGAAAACTTCCTCCAGTGATAATAGAAGTAATGGAGGTGGATCAAACCGGGGTCCATTTATTACCCCTCCCTTGTGTCGAGGTTGATACTTACCTTTTAACCTAATTTCTAAATGACTCGTACCGGGACGGGTAGTCTTGTTCTGGGTCAAAGGGGTAGTCAGTCAGAGAGAGTTCTTCGAAGGTATTCGGAAAATAGGAAGAGGTCGTCTCCTGTGTCTGACTTTTGGTGTTAGTGTCTTTTGATTGGTTAGACTAGTGTACCTGGTGTCGGAAAAGATCGAGTTACTGTGATACTCGGTACGGCACATCCCGGTGGGTTCTGTCTGCCCAGTACCACCTCTCAAGACTGTTTTACACTGGGTGACCTCTTCCCTTACCGTTTGGTAAAGTCATAAGAATGGAACTCTTGGAGTACTTGTCATACGTTTCCGTCTTTCTATTCTGTGACTTTCTACTTGAGGTGTCCAACCATCGACGGGTTGTACGATAACCTCTGGTCACCTCTTTATTGAGGTCTTTCTTACTTTTCTGTCTCGGTTCCGTTTTTGTTGTGGGTCAACACCCACACCGACCACTACCTTCGTTTCAGGCTACGACCTTCTCGTTATAACGTGTCCTTGGACCTTACAATCCAGGTACTTAGTTCCGTTTGACCTTCACCAGTTTGTTCTACCGTTCTCACTTGTAGCAAAATCCTTAGTCACTCGATTTTACCTGACCTTACCCACTTGAATTGTGTCTACTGGTAATATAGATGATGACTCCCGTCCTTAGGGAGTCTTCTTCCTACATCGGTAGTACCAGTTGTTTTCTCAGGTTCTACGTCATGAACCTACGCTAGAGTTTTCGCTGTCTTACTAGAGACAAGCAAAGGTTCCGTTTGGTAAGTTATAGTGTCATTAGGTTCAGATACGGGGTTGGTCATTGTGACTTCTTCGAATTCAACTTACCAAGATACTTCTGGATGTTCTGGAAGATCTTGATTGTGGGTTTTTCTACAGGAAAAGTAATATCCCCTGACCTTACGTTTTCATCTTTCAGTTGTCTATGGACCTCATTGTCCGTTTAAACCGGAACCTAATGTCTTACTTCGTCCCGTTTCCGATTATCTCAAAACGGTTCTCTTGTGTGACCAGTATCCTTTGTAGGAGAGGGTCGTTGTATTCTCTTCTGAGATGTGTACCTGTAGTGGTCTACCAGGTGTGACTTTAGTCTGACTAATATAAGAAACGTCGGTTTCTACCTCTTCGAGATATGTCAGTCGTTTTTGTTCTACCCCTCGACTGATAACGAGTCTAGTACTTGAGAAATAACGGTTTAAGTCTGAATTTAACTTCTTTCATCCCTTTTGGTGATCTAGTATGTCCATACTGGATTTAGTTTAGGGAATACTCATATGTCACCTTCACTCTTTATCAAAGTTCCCTAATCTAGACTATCTGTCTCACGGACTTCTTGATACTTGTCTCCAAACACTGTAACATGTCCTCTGTCCCTAGTTCTGGTAGGGGTTCTTTTTCTTTACGTTTTTTCGTTTTACCGACGGACTCCTCCGGGATGTTTATCGACACTTTTCTTCTCTTCACTTTTCGTTTCTTCTTTTCCTTTCTATATGGGTAAACTTACGTCTCAAGGTTTCTTATCGTCCTCTCTATTCTTTCGGAAGGAGTCACTAGTCACGTTTCTTTATCTCCTTTCGTTATCTTACCCTTTCTGATCTCTAGAGAAGTTCTTTTAATCTCTAAGGTTCCTTTATAAAGTACGTTTCTACCCGTGTTATTTCCTGTCTTTACCATACCTGGATTGTCTTCGTCTTCTATAATTCTTCTCCACCGTTCTTATGTGTCTTTTCGATATGTTTTACTAGAAGTACTGGGTCTATTAGTGTTACCACACTAGTGAGTGGATGTCGGCCTGTAGGACCTTACACTTCAGTTCACCCGGAATCTCTTGTAGTGATGTTCCTCTTCCGTTACCGTCGGGTGAGGTCATGAGAACGGACCTTTTAGGGTACCTGCCTCCTCGGACCCACCGACGTCAGGTACCTCAACGTGTCTCAGCCTGTGCTGACTTCGCTGAATCGTCGTCGTCGTCGTCGTACGTCAATGTTCGTATTACATCTACCTAGAATTTGACGTATAGTACACATTAAGTATTTACTCTAACACGAACGTATTTCTTTATTAGGAGAGTTCACATTAATTACCTGAAAATCTATACGTCTACTGTGGTGGGAATACCGTCTTTCACTTCTCCTTGATTTTTCGGAGAACTACTTTCACTTTCTCCTCTCACTTTTTCAACCGAATTTCGAGTTGTAAGTCTTTTGCTTCTAGTACCGTAGACCAGGGTACTGAAGTACCGTTTATCTACCCCTTTGTCCCTTTTATCACAGTCTAAAATAAAAACCCCCCGAGGTTTTAGTGACGTCTACCACTGACGTCGGTACTTTAATTTTCTGCGAATGAGGAACCTTCCTTTCAATACTGGTTGGATCTACCATATAATTTTTCGTCTCTGTAATGAAACGGTTGTTTCCAGATAGATCAGTTCTGATACCAAAAAGGTCACCAGTACATACCTATACTTTCAACCTGACACTTCTTTCGACTCACGGTTTCTTAACTACGAAAACTTGACACCACAACCTCTTCTGAGAACTCTCAGGGAACCTGACGTTGCTCTAGGTTGGTCAGGTAAGACTTCCTCTATTCAGGACCCACAAGAAACCTTCCTGACTACGATTTCGACTTTGAGGTCATGAAACAGGTGGCGTACGTTTCTCAATTGAGTAACCTTTTCTGAGACTACGACCCTCCCCAACCCCCGTCCTCCTCTTCCCCTGCTGTCTCCTACTCTACCGACCTACCGTAGTGGTTGAGCTACGTGTACTCAGACCCACTTGAGGTCCTCAACCACTACCTGTCCCTCCGCACGACGTTAAGTACCCCAGTGTTTCTCAACCTGTGCTGACTCGCTGACTTGACTTGACTTGACTGTGTTATTGGAAAGACACAACCACGAACATAAATTCTGACATTTAGAGTAGTCGAAAACGTGTCAATTACAGAGATAATCTGAGAAATTTTTTCATAGAAGATACCATTTATTTTACATTTCTGACGTGGACGATGATACGATCGAAAGTAAGAATGTATAAAAGTGTCGCTTGGACAAAATTACTTAAATAAAACTCTTCAAAATTTAGTTTAAGATACAGTCCTAAAAAGTAATTACAGGTTATCCACCAATCTAAACAAGTTACAATTTTATCCATAATACCATTGAAGAAGTAGTCAATTTAATGATTAAATTTCATATTGTACAAAAAATAATTCTCTTTGATTGAATATCTCTTCAAACCGAATCTTATCTGTTGACAATTCCGAGAAACACGAAATTATTTAACACTGCAACGTTATCTTTTTTTTATCTTTTGTAGTGATACTTGTTTCGATCACCTTCACTACCTTAAGGTCAACTCGATAAAGTTTAGGATTTTCTACTACGACCCTTTCACAACGTCAGTTATACGGTCGTTTACACCTTTTGAGTCGTCACCGGTGTCCTGACCTTTTCGAGTCAAAAGTAAGGTTAGGGTTTCTTTCCATTACGGTTTCTTACAAGGTAGATGATGTGTTGACGTGAACAGAGTGTGCGATCACTTCATTATGAGTTTTAAGAGGTTCGGTCCGAAGTTGTTATACACTTGACACTTGAAGGTCTACAAGTTCGATCTAAATCTTTTCCGTCTCCTTGGTCTCTAGTTTAACGGTTGTAAACGACCTAGTATTTCGTTCTCTCAAGGTCTTTTTGTAGATAAAGACGAAGATACGGTTTCGGAAACTGACACACCTGGTGTTGTTTGACACCTTTTAAGACTTTCTCTACCCTTATGATCCAGTGGACTACACGGAGAACTCTTTAGACACACGTGCAGTCCTTCGTTGTCAATCTTGACCTGTACCTTGTTGTCAGACCAAGGTTTGTCCCTTTCCTCATGCAGTTCCGATATATAACAGTGAGACGAATAAATTGAATATATGTCTCATGTAGTACTCTTTACGACCTGACCTACTTCGTGTTCGACCTTAGTTCTAACGGTCCTCTTTATAGTTGTTAGAGTCTATACGTCTACTGTGATGGGAATACCGTCTTTCACTTCTTTTTGATTTCTCGGACAACTACTTTCACTTTTTCCTCTCACTTTTACAACCAAATTTTGAGTTGTAAGTCTTTTACTTCTAGTACCGTAGACTAGGGTAGTGAAGTACCGTTTATCTGCCTCCTTGTCACCTTTGTCACTGTCTAAAATAAACCCCCCGAGGTTTTAGTGACCTCTACCACTGATGTCGGTACTTTAATTCTGTGAGACCTTCTTTTCAACACTAGTTGGATCTGTCGTATAATTTTTCGTCTTTGTAATGAAACGGTTGTTTCCAGGTAGGTCAGTTCCGTTACCAAAAATCAGTACATACCTACACTCTCAACCTGATATTTCTTACGACACAACTTCTTAACTGCGAAAACTTGACACCACAACCTCTTCTGAGAACTCTCAGGGAACCTGACGTTCTTCTAGGTTGGTCAGGTAGGATTTTCTCTAGTCAGGGCTTATAAGTAACCTTCCTGACTACGGCTTCGACTTTGAAGTTATAAAACCGGTGGACTACGCTTCTTGTCTGAGTAACCTTTTCTAGGACTACGACCCTTTCTAACTTCCAACCTCCTCTTCCCCTGCTGGCTCCTACTCTACCAACCTACCGTAGTGACTGAGTTGCCTGTACTTAAAATCATTTGAGGTCCTCAACCACTACCTGTCCCTCCGGAGCGTACGACGAGAGGTACCCTAACGTCTCAACCTGGGCTGACTCGTTGACTTGACTTGACTATGTTCAAGTCAGGTGACTTGACTTTCTCCAATTCTATACTGAGTCATATTTACATGGGTATAAAGTCTCTACAATTATACACTTTTCTCACGTAGACTTTCAACTTTACACCATAAAATTTTATAAATTGTCACAACCCAAATACCCATCCTCTAATATGACGAAGATACGTGAGGTTACAACATGGTTATCTGTATGTAATTGAAAACCACAATAAAAATATGAGTCTTTTGTTGCCTATGTAAAACTAGGTGTCTTATCTCAATAAAGTACTTTTAGAATACGGACTAATAATAACCACATAAGGGAAACAGAGGGTTCCGTGTTTTAAGGGATGGATAATCAAGTCCAAATTCTTCGGAGAGACTACATTTTTCGTAATTTACTGAGTTATTGATAATTGGTTTCTAACACTTCACATTCCTTTTCGGTCAGAGGTTAATACGGTACTTCCCAGAACCTTCGAATTTCCCAAGGGAAGGGATCCCTTCTCTTCCTTAGGGTTACGTAACTAAGATTCTTCGTGTAAAAAAAAAAAAAAAAAAAAANAAAAAAAAAAAACATAAAATTACAAAGGTTTTGAAGACACCCGGTCCGTCGTAAATACTACATCAATGGTAACCGACGTATATACGTAGTGTTAAACGTCTTACTTATAGTAATCAGACTTTTTTTTTTCAAAGTTCTGTTTTTTTTAAATTCTGTTATCACCTTTCTGTCCAGCGAACTTTATTTTAAATGTATTCCATTTTAAGTGAGAAAATCTACAAGTCAAGATACTTAAAACTTTTCATACATGTGAATACATTAGTATTATTTTAGTTCTCTATCTGATAAAAGTAATAGGGACTTTCCCCAGGTATACGGGGAAGACACCAGTAAGGAAAAGAGGGAGGAGGTCTGGAACCGTTGATCCCTCGACTTGAGACGAAAATTGAAGTGGAAAAGGTCTGATAATGTGTTTATTTAGTATGTCGTACATCGGAAAACACAGACTGAAGAAAGTGAGTCGTGTCACGAAAACTCTAAATAGATATAATAACGTACATTCTTCTAAAACAACTCGTCTGGTAATCATTATATCTTAGTCATTAAATTTTGAAGGGTTGTGTGGTTTCCCCCTTCTTTCTACCTTACTTGACCCTCTAACCCTAACTGTATATATGTGATATTACATACTTTATCCATTGATTACTCTTGGATGACAGATCGTGTCCCCTGACGTCAGTCACGAGACACCACTGGATTTACCCTTCCTTTAGACTTTTTCTCCCCTGTATGTCGTCAGGTACCCCAGCGATTCTCAGCCCGTACTGACTCGCTGAAGTGAAAGCGAGAAGTGAACGTACGTAACCTCTTCCTTTACCGTTGGGTGAGGTCGCAAGAACGGACCTCTTAGGGTCTCTCTCTCCTCGGATCACCCGACGGCAGATACCCCAGCGTGTCTCAGCCTGTGCTGACTTCGCTGAATCGTCGTCGTCGTCGTCGTACCTATGTATATCGACTAAGTGAAACGACATGTCGTCTTTGATTGTGTTGTTTCGTTGATATGAGGTTATTTTTAATTTTTTTGTTTTTGAAGATTGTCTTTTAGGGTCCTAGTCTACCGAAGTAACCTCACATACCTTCGTTACATTTGAGAATGGGTATTTGAGTTGTGACAATTTATAAAAATTTATGGTGTAAAGTTGAGAGTCTACATTACTTAGTCGAAATTTTATAAATTTCTTCTTAATTTCGTCTAAGAAAAGTTTCAAAAGGTTTTTTGTCCTCTCCTCTCCTTTCAAAGTTTGAGTAGAATACTCCGGTCGTGACAGGTCTGTGGTTTTGATCTGGTCCTGTTGTATTCTTTTCGTTCGGATCCGGTCATAGGGACTACTTGTATCTACGTTTTTAGGAGTCGTACTATAATCGTTTGATTTAAGTTGTTGGTAATTTTCCTCGTATATGTAGTACTAGTTCACCCTCAATGAGATCTCTATATTCCTACCAAGTTGTAGACGTTTAATTAGTCACACTATGTGTAATTCTTTTTCTTACTATTTTTAATATTACAAGTATAGTCATCTGTATCTTTTTCGTAAACTGTTATAAGTTATAGGTTAATGCTGTTTTTGAGAGTTGTTTAAGAGTGGTTTTTTTATTTTTATGGAGTTGTATTATTTTCTGTATACGTTGTTCGAGTGTCGATTGTATTATGAATTGACACTTTCGGACTTCGAGGTTCTAGTCCTTGTTCTGTTCCTACGGGTAAGAGTGATGAAAATATGGTGTATCATGGCCTTCGAGATTGGTCTCGTTAATTCGTTCTTTTCCTATATTTTTCGTAGGTTTAACCCAACCTTTCCTTCTTCATTTTGACAGAGATAAACGTTCACTGTATAATACATATCTTTTGAGATTTCTGAGGTGGTTTTTTTTTTGGTTTGGACAATCTTGATTATTTGTCTAAGTCATTTCGACATCCTTTGTTTTAGTTATGTGTTTTTAGTGTTGCTTGATAGTCTTTCTTTAATTCTTTTGTTAGGGTAAATGTTAACGTATTTTTTCTTATTTTATCCATACTTATTGAAATTGGTTCTTCCACGTTCTAGACATGTGACTTTTGACATTCTGTGACTTCTTTCATTAGTTTCTTCTGTATTCATTTACTTTTCTATAAGATACGAGTACCTGACTTCCTTAATTATGATAACTTTATAGATATGATAGTTTTCGTAATATGTCTAAGTTACGTTAAAGATAGTTTTAAGGTCATCGTAAAGAGTGCCTTTTTCTTGTTAGAATTTGAAACATACCTTGGTACTGTGTGGGTCTCAAGGGTCTCGTTAGAAGTCTTTCTTGTTTCGACCTTCGTATTGTACAGGACTAAAGGTTCGGTATCAGTATTTTTACCTTACCTATCGTATCTTTGCTTGGGTAAGTATATATCAGTTAGCTAAATGTTGTTTCCTCGGTTCTTATATGTTATTCCTTTTGTATAAGTTATTTACCACAACCCTTTTGACCTGTCAGTGTACATTTTCTTACTTTAACCTGGTAGAGTGTGTTATGTTTTTTTATTTCCAAACACGTATTCTGGACTTAAAGGATTTTCTTTTTTTTTTTTTTGTCTTCTATTCGAGGAACTGTATCCAGAACGGTTACTAAAAAACCCAAACTGTGGTTTTATTTTCCATTGTTTTCGTTTTCATTTGTTCACCCTGATGGAGTTTGATTTTTCGAAGACGTGTCGTTTTTTTTGGTAGTTGCTTTACTTTTCCGTCTTATGTCTTACCCTCTTTTATAAACGTTTAGTAGATAGACTGTTTTCCAATCATAGATTTTATATACTTCGTGAGTGTGTTGAGTTATCGGTTTTTTTTGGGTCATGTTAATTTTTTACCTTGTTCCTTAACTTACCTGTAAGAAGTTTTTTCTGTATGTTTACCGGTTATCCCTGTATTTTGCCACTAGTTGTCATGAATAGTAATCTCGTCACGTCTAGTTTTGGTTTTATTCTATAGTCCACGGTTGGACAATCTCACCGAGAATAGTCTTTGTCTTTTCCATTCTCAAAAACTCTTACACCTCTTTCCCTTAGGAGCACGTGACAACGACCTTTACACTTAATCCAGTTAGTGATACCTTTGGTCACACCTCTAAGGAGTTTTTTAATTTTTATCTTGATGGTACAGTAATATCAAGTCAACGAGTCATCACACACTGAGAAACTCTGGTGCACCTGACGTCGTGTAGTCCGAATGGACAAGAGGTCATAGAGGCCCTCAAACCACTCTACTAACCTACCGTAGCAACTGAGTTACCTGTACTGACACTCTTGATGGTACACTAAGTTGTTAAGGTGAATCACTCCTTCAAACGACATTTGCCACTATCTTCCGGTAACAACAAAAACAACAACCAAAAACGTACATCTATACGTCAACAGAGTCGTCGTAATAACTTTTCGGATAGGAAAGAGGTAACTCAATGGAACTGTGGAAACAGTTTTTATTTAACTGGTATAAACACATATACAAAGACTTGAGATGTACAGACAGGAACACAGGAATACGATTGTAACATGATATAACCAATGACGTTTAAACACGTTTAAGAGAAACATGCCGAAAAAGTTTTAACAAAACTGATAAGATCCAGAAACTAATAGGATATATATGACTTCTTAGTCGGACAACGAGAGATGTCTCTACAATGACTCTAAAACTAATCTTAATATAATTTTATATGACTCACTGATATATATTTCTAGACCATAAAATTGGTAAGACAGAAGGTTTGGTACCTGTGTCATGTAAAGAGGTGAATAAATCTAGCAAATTTTAAATAGAGTAGTTACCAATCTTCAAAAACGTATATTTAGATTGTGTATAAAACAATTAAATTGTGATAAAGTACAGAACACGATAACATTTACCAAGAAAAATTTAAAGTCAAAAGTTGAGTAAGAACAATCATACATTTTTATGTCCTATGTTGACTATAAATATGGTTAACATAAGACGTTTAAACGATTTGAGTGAATAATCAAGATCATTGAAAATACATATCTCAGAAGTCTTTAAAGATACTTTCGACGTTCATTTCCGTCGAAATAAAGAAGGACAGATTAAACATACCAAAAAGGAAAAGGAAGAAATGATAGAATGATTTTCGAGATCATGTTACAATATATTCTCGACACTTTCATCTGTAAGGACAGAACAAGGACTATAATCTCCCTTTTATAAATTAAAAAGTAGTGATTAACACCATACCCAATATCCCAAAAACACCTACAGAATAGTCTAATTCCTTCAAAGGAAGATAACCATCACACGACTCAAAAATAGTACTTACACAGAATTTAAAGTAGTTTCCGAAAAGACGTAGATAACTCTAAAAGTAAAAAGAAAAAGAAAAAGTCAGACGACTATACACATTAATGTGACTAAAAAATTTTACAACTCGGTTGGAATGTTCGGAATCTATTGGGGAGGTTACATGTTACATAGTATATACATGTTACATAGTTTTTCTATTGTTATTCGATATAAATAACAAATTTGTAATTACAAACCATCTTTAATGGTTACCTTAGTACACAGGGACCTCAAAAGAGATACCTTTCTAAACGAATAACGAAAATGGTACATAAATTAAAGAAATTATCTATGTCTGGATAATACAAATAGATAACAAGGGAATTCGGAGAAACCATCAACATGGTAAAATAGATTCAATAAGTTAAACAGCTATATTTTAACAAGTATTATAAGGGAAGGGTAGCACCGTCATAGACATCATAGACATCATTACAAGGGAGGAAGGAAGGACAATAACCATTAAACTTAAAAGAGAGAGAAAGGAACTGGTTCGATTCATCATCAAATAGTTAAAATCACGGAAAATTTTTGATGGAAAAGTCAAAGTTTCAACAAAAGATAAGAAAAGGACTAAGATTAAAATAACGGAAGATTACGAAAACTTTATTGGATTTCCTGTTATTTTAAATCTTTTTGTATCTGTTGTTCTGAACCTCAGTTTTTTTACTAAGTGAAATAAGTCTGAGACTTAATCTTCTTTGAAGATCCTTGTAGAAAAAGTATAATGAATATAAAAGGAAGATTGTTTACATGTTCATAATGTTACTATATATAGACACAGACGTTTTATAGGTTTTATCGAAAAAGTCATATACATTTAACTTAGATTCACTACACTTTCGTAACGCAGTATAAAATTAACTGTCGCTAAAAAATCACCAATATTTTTTTCCTTCACAAAATATATATCCTCTACTATAAACTCATCTACTTTGTACCGGACACAGAAATTTTCAGATTATGTTACACGTATTCCATTTTCGGATGTTTCGTTAAGTCTGTTTCACCAGAATGTCGAGTCCCATTTTCACTTATGAAGAATATCGACTTATAAAGTGAAGTTCCACAGTATCACCTGGTCCTCTTACCTCGTCACACATCCAACCATACCAACACGTTTCCTTCGTATTACCCCTCATATTCTTTATGTAAACCTTTCCATCCTACCCCGTCGAGTTTATCTTGTAACTTATAATTCAATATAAAAAAAAAAGTGACATAAGACGTCCATCACCCATTCTGTTACTTTGAATTGTCCTTCATTATACAAAATCCGTGTAATTACCTAATCGTTTATGTTTATTTTGACTTCCTCTCTCTCTCATCTTTTTTCCTCTCGTTAATGATCCCTCCGAAGGTTTCCTATTGGGTGTCGTAACCATTGACATGTCCATTCTCTCTACTGTAATCTGACTGAGGGACCAAGGATGAAACTCTCTTACGTATCCAACGTCAACACTGTTTGTAAGTCCCTCAACACTCGACCTGGGTTGATACCATTGTCTCTACTCTTACCTCTCTGTATTTGTCTTGTCTCTCAGTCTCTATCCAACGAATCCTGGACCGTTGAACGACTCGTTCTTCTGTGTCCAGGTAGTCAACGATTTTTATGTCCCGACATGGATTCCTTTCTAGGTCTCCATGTCTATGTCTAAACACCGAATATATGGATCTTCACAATAAATTTTGTGACTCTAATGGTTGTTTCTCCCCTATATTATTTTTACTTTTATAGTCATCCGCGAATTCCGTGGAATTCGGGAAGGTACATGTCCTGTTGTACAATTCACGAAAGGTCTATAGTTGCGTTAAAGAAGAGTTAGGAAACTTTCTCCGTGGTACTACTAAGGGTAAAATTTCTGTCTCTTTGACTCTGTGTCTCTTGTATTCGATAAACGTGTTCTAGTGTTCGACCTTTCAATGAGTCGGATTATATTCGGGTCTGTTAGACTGAGGTCTTGGACGTTGTGATCGAAGAGAGACGTTCCTCGTTTTTCAAGGAATACCTTACTATATAAACCCCCATTCACCTGAGTCTCTTTCTCTGTCTTTTCCTCGTTAGTTCCCCCATGTAAGAATGTGTTTACACGAAGACCGTACTCCTAATATTTATATGTGATATGGTCTACCAGGAATTCCTCTCATACCTTACTTACGATGTGTACGTAGAATACCTAAGATAAATTTGGTAAGATTTGGTACTTGAGTTCTTACGAGAGGTAAATTTTTTAAAAACCTACTCACCTTTGTGACCTTTTTTTATTTATCTGGATAAAAGTTTCGACACCAAAGTATCTACCATCAACGTTTACCAAGTCTTCACTTTTTATCTTGAGACCTTGTAACGAAGAGTTTTACACCATGGACTCGATCGTCGTAGTCGTAGACGGGGACTTTTGAACCATCTTTATGTGTAAAAGTCGGGGGTGGGGTCTGGATGACGTAGTCTTTGAGACTCCCACTCCAGGGTGATAGACGCCACTGTTTGAAAGGTCCATTAAAACTACATACAAACTCAAACTCTTGGTGATGAGACCTTTTACTCTACTATGAACATACACAGCAATTTAGAGACCCCTGGGACAGGGTCCAGTCTGGTATAGCCACACCGGGGAGATAAGGTCGAACGATCTAAGAAGTTCTTTAGGTCTCATGTCGCCTCGGGCCCAATCCACTTCTCAGGAAAGGTTCACCACACTATACCATTTCTTCTCTTTTTCTAGAAGGCAAGGATAACGACAGTAGGTCTCTATAATAGTCCGGTGGGACCTATAGTGGGTCCGGAGCGGGGTTGGCTGACGTCGTCTTAAGAGAGGTATCCTCTAATACCATTGACCGTTAAAAGGACAAAAGAGACAGAAGGGAAGTTTCTCACTATGTAGAAATGATTTATTTGCAAAGTGGTCCTCTGTTTCGATCAACGATTTCTTCATTTATTCGTTGGTTTTTTTTTTGGTTGTTGTTATTGAGCTCCGAAACGTGCACTCCTAGACGGTTCAGGAGCTGATCAATTCACAATTTGAGAATCTGTGACACAGATTGGGGAAAGAGACACAAAGTTACTGTAGACTTGAATAAGATCGGTGAGTGGGAAGGATCGGGGTGTAGGGTACTCTAGGACCGAGTACACATGTCGGTTGACCGACAGGTTCGCGTACGGGACGTTCAGATCAACTGTGACTGTGAGGGTGGGTCGTCTGACAGGCATCTTTCTAGAGAGGTGGGTCCAAGGGTTCTTGTCTAGGGTACCAACCTCCAAAAATACGGGAACCCGTGATATGGGAGTGACCTTCTCTGTCGATGAATTGAACTTCGACTAGAAGATTCGTCGAACAGTCTTTTAATGCCACTATCCCAGTAGGACTGTTTCACAATTGGTCACAGACTTTAGTTTCATCTTTACTCCTTCATCTTATTACATAAAAGGTCAACCCTTTTTTCTTTTTTTGTTTTGTTCTTAGTCTGAGTCAAGTCAAGTCATCGAGTCACCACAGACTCAGAAACGCTGGGGTACCCGACGTTGTACGGTCCGGAGGGAGGTAGTGTTTCAGTGCTTCAAATGAGTTTGAGTACAGGTGACTCAGCCACTACGGTAGGTTGGTAGAGTAAGAGACAGTAGGGGAAGAAGAGAGTGGAAGTTAGAAAGGGTCGTAGTCCCAGAAAAGTTTACTCAGTCAAGAAGTGTAGTCCACCGGTTTCATAATCTCGAAGTCGAAGTTTTAGTCAGGAAGGTTACTTGTAAGTCCTGACTAAAGTAAATCCTACCTGACCAACCTAGAGGAACGTCGGATTCCCTGAAAGTTCTCAGAAGAGGTTGTGGTGTCAAGTTTTCGTAGTTAAGAAGCTGTAAGTCGAAAGAAAAATCAGGTTGAGAGTGTAGGTATGTACTGATGACCATTTTAGTATCGGAACTGATCTGCCTGGGAAACAACCGTTTCATTACTGAGACGAAAAATTATACGACAGATCCAACCAACATTGAAAAGAAGGTTCCTCACAGAAATTTAAAGTACCGACGTCAGTGGTAGACGTCACTAAAACCTCGGTTTTTTTTATTATTTCAGACGATGACAAAGGTGACAAAGAGGTAGATAAACGGTACTTCACTACCCTGGCCTACGGTACTAGAAACAAAAAACTTACAACTCGAAATTCGGTTGAAAAAGTGAGAGGAGAAAGTGAAAGTAGTTCTCCGAGAAATCAAGAAGAAGTGAAAGACAGTATTCCCACCACAATAGACGTATAGACTCCAATAACTATAAAGAGGGTCGTTAGAACTAAGATAAAATAGGGTCCAGTTCCACTCTTTTCTACTGAGTGAATTTTGGGAAACCTGCCTTTCTACCGTAGAGTAGGAAAGGTGGGTCCGGGGAGGTGGAATGGGTCGGGTGGGGTAGAGAGGGGTGGGGATGAGTCGGAAAGGGTAAGGTTTTGGGGATGGATCGGTGGGGAGGAGTTGAGTAGATAGGATAATGGAGAGTTAGTGGGGGAAAGGCGGGGTGGAGAGGGGTAAGATTGGATGGGATGAGTGAAACTCGATCAATTCCACCGCTCCCAGAGTAGGAAGGATGTTTGATAAGTATGTTTTTCAAAAAAATTTTTTTTTGTTGTGAACATAATATAAATGAAGATATTAAATCACTGTAAGTTACTTCTCAACGACTTCGTGTCCTGTTCGTAAGGGTCCTATTTATTTCGTTCATCTTCCGTTCTCGGGTGAGACGGGGTGTCGATTGGGAAAAGGAATGCACATAAACAGGGTAAGTAGGGTTGGTCTGACGTTAAGGAGTAAAAGAGGTACCGGACGAGCTCCGGTAGTACAGTGACGTAAACCCTTTCCTCAAAAATTAATTGTTCGTTAAAGGTAGACGGTTACCACGGGGGGACGGGTCCCATACAGACCTCAAACGGTCGTAAACACCGAAGGGATTCCTACGTTGAGAGAACAAGTTCATCGTCACCCACTGAGGACTGAGATCTAAGTCTGAACGAGACCAAGGTCAGAGTTGAAACGGTGAAGGACCGTGACACTAGAAACTGTCAAAAACATTTGTAAGACTAGGAGCCAAAGGAGTAGAGGTTTTACATGTGTCAGGTGGAGGGCCCCTAGGACTCTCTTCTGTGGTGTACGAGAGTAACGATAGACTTTAACAATACGGTTTGTTGTGTTTTGACGACTGTAAGCTGATAAAAGTTGATTCTTTTGATATTCAAGTGGGCAGAAAACTATATAGATACACGAATAAGAGAGAGGGACGTTATCTTCAAATCGAAAATAAATCACAGGAAAAGGATTATAGATTCATCACTGACTTGTGCTGTACACTAGTTATTTTTAAACAACTTACTTACTTACTGTGCAAATCTCGTTATACCATTCATAAGTTATTATCACAACCATAATAATAGTCGTCGTCGTCGTTAGTCGTTTCACTCTTCTATCTTACTTTATAGTCTATTATAACCGCATTCACTTTTGGTTACGATGTAATGGTTTTTAAGTGGGAAAAGTCATTGAAATCAAACAACAGGTCACAAAAAAAAGTCGATCTTTTGGCAGGGACTTACCTTGACCAACTATAACTATTAATCTTATTACAGTTATTATCAACTATAATAGTATATGTCTTTAAACCTTTCTCACTCATTTGACGTTTTAACTTAGGTACTATTTCTGGGATAGGCCTAGACGACTTGTGGATGATACACATTGGACCGTTTGGTCCACGTCGGGGTCGTGAAACATCCAAATTCTGAGATTTGTTCGGACGAACATCCCTAAGGTAGGGACAAGGTGTCCACTCCGCGGTTAGGACTCTTCATTACTCTTGGATCCTACGAGGAGAGGCCACTCTCCATTAATACTCGACCATGGATGTCTAGGGAAATGAGTGGACGATCCAGTCCTTGGGGTGGACATTGATTCCGAGACGACGAACCCAGTCCTCTGACGACAGGTTTCTAGTCCGATCCCACCGACGAGTCTCTCGGGGTTCTCTTTTTAAACTAAACCTCTCCTAAGTCTCTCTGTTCGTGCCCCTGGTTCACTACGACACTCAGAAGTCGCTCTCGACAGTAAAACGTCGGGGGACAGGTGAGACCCGAGGTACCTGCAGGGGTATTTTTACCGATACGAGGGAGGTCCTGGTCTCAGTCGGAGGTGACGAGACTATCCTCGAAGCGGTCGCGGCCACCGGGTAAGGGTGGGAGACGAGGGACGTTGTGGGAGAGGTCATCCGAGGAGTGCGATTCAGAGTCCCAGACGATCCCCTGTCTACTTCCGTGAACACACCCAAACCAGTTACCTTACCGGAACTCTGAAATGGACATATGTCGAACACCGTCTACAACATTGGAGAGTAAATAAGGAGTGTTTCACCCACTTACGTAGTTGTATATAATCGTTCGTCTCTACCTTGTGGCTTGACGCCGGTTAGTCTTTCGTCTATGGATACAGGGAGTCGGGCCCTTGAGAGAAAGACAGGATTTCCGTCGGCCCGAACCCGGGTCCGAAGTCGGTCCACGTCCCACACGGACACAGGGAAGTGACATAGGCTGAGTCCGGGGTGGGAGACCGCCCATAATCGTAATGACGGGTCTCCATCTGTCCATCTTTAGAACTCCCCGGGTTCACCTTCGTCAACGGAGTCCAAGTACGAAAGAAGGCCAGACGGTACACCAGTCCCTTTAAGTGGCGCTCCAATTTGCGAAGGAAGGGGTCCTTCAGGAGGTTCTAAGCAGGTTCGGAGAAGGCATAAGGACACCATGAAAAATATGCGAACGACAGTGGTCTGGGTGACGGAGCACTGAAACCGGGAGAAAGGGATCAGCACCGAAAAACCCCGTGGACACTACGTGTGTGGGGGTAGATAGTGTAAGAGCCTGCGTTTATTACTGCTTACTCCGCGTTTCGTGTTTTGATGAAACCAACCACCACTTCGGGACTCATTGTTGCATCTTCATTTCGCCTTCCTGAGTCGGGCGATGAGGTTTCGGGCCTACGCAAACGTGCCTCCGTTCGACCACAAAAGTTTTTCTTAAGATTTGACTCTTTTGTGATTGAGGGAGGGACGGTCCGGAGCGGGGAGACCCCCACCTTCAGAAGCTTTCCGAGTCGGACTCTTTGCACAAGTCTTGTTTATTTAAATCTCGCTCGACATTCCGACTTTAGTATTCAATCGGTAGGACACGGCCGTCCTACATGTGTCCCTACCCGTCCGTCCGACAAGTGTGGGTGACGAGGGGAAAGATTAAGACTCGCAGTTGGTCGGAGCCCTTTCTAAAAATGTCTAAAGAAGGAAAAGGACCGTACAACTTGAATTTAGCTGTAATCGGCACAAAGAAAACATCGCTTTTTCCTTAAGAGGTTATACTATCTCCTCCTTAGATTAACCGCTCTATTCTAGGGTCTCGGACTTCCGTGGACTCGTTTTCAGTCAGAGCAAAAAGTACAGTGGACGGTCCATAGCTCACGTGTAGAATTGTAGAAACTATATTACACAAACGTCTATTTATTCTCACTTTCAGTGAGTCAGCACCCGGTGAGAAATCCCGGGGTACCTGACATCGGACGGTCCGAGGAGACAGGTACCTTAAGAGGTCCGGTCTTATGACCTCACCATCGGGTAAGGGAGGAGGTCCCTGAAGGGTTGGGTCACTGACTTGGGTCCAGAGTGTGTAACGTCCGTCTAAGAAATGGTATACTCGGTGGTCCCTTCGGGGTTTTTTGACCTCACCCATCGGATAGGGAAGAGGTCCCTTAGAAGGGGTGGGTCCTTAGTTTGGGTCCAGAGGACGTAACGTCCACCTAAGAACTGGTCGACTCGATGGTCCCGGGAAGGTTTAAGTAGGAGACCTAGACGTTCCACTCTTTCGATGTCTTAGTTTCAGGACGGGCAAAGCACGTCGTACACTCTAGGTACGGTAATAACAGGTTCTCCTTCGCTAGTGGAGTTTCGACTTGTCTTCTACAAGTCTGGGGGAGGGACGGACCCACAAAGGTCGAAGGAGGACCAGTCCTATACACTAGTCTGGGGTCCAGTAGGGGTCTGGCACATGTCAAGAGGGTCTCCGTCTCGACGTATCGCGGAATGGACGGGAAGAAGGAGACGCAGGTAGAGGACAGGGGTGTCGAGGAGTGTCCGACTTGCGGTGGGACTCCTACCCTTTAGAAGATGTTTGTTGTGTTTATCGAGTAATCATTTACATCGGAATGGGGTTTGGAGTCGGACCCGTGACTCGGTGAGGGGGTACTCGACCACTACTTTACCGGTGTACTGTGTCTTCAAACTACACTCTACCGTTTCCCGACACCACCTGTAACACCCCCACCTCCTCCGGTCCTACGGATCGGGGCGTCGGACCAGCCAGGGAGAGAGCGCCCTTCAGGTTGCTCCTGTGCGCCACCACCCTCCGGAAGTACGTGCACTCCTCTCTGTGGTGTCGACCCTACGTACGTGTGTCTACTCCTACGACCCCCTCAATTACCTCGACTTCCTGACACACCACTTTCCAAAATGGAACCGGAAAAAGAAAAAAACTCTCGTAACTCTCTTACAACCTTCGGTCTTCACTGACCTGTTCGCTCGCAATGGTTCCGACGGTCCAGCTGAGCCCCTTCTCTCCCACCTACCTCTCTTCTTCGACCTGACTCCAACAGGTCGATCGGTAGAAAGTCCGACTCCTACCTGGGGACGTGCGAGGATTAACTGTTCTCTGGGGACGTTCGGTCCGGCGGTAAGAGTGACATAGTCCGACATAGTCCTCGTAGGTGCTAGCTAGAAATTGTGGTGCAGACGCCCAAGAGCAGAGGGAGACCGGCGGTCCCGTACGACCAATAAAACAAGTTTTAGTACCGGGACATCGGTAGTGTCACGGGTCGTGACAGTCTGGTCAAGGTGTATCAGTGTGTAGATGGTAGATTGGTTTGAGGGATTCGCTTTGTAGCCTGTATTTTCTCGGGTCGTAGTGTTGCAAGTCAGACTGAATGGTCGAGTACCGACTAGGACACAGGTAATGTGAGACGGGGGAGAATGATACACTCTTTCAACACCGGCCCACTGAGACTTGAAGTTGAGTACGCTCGTAGGTACTATTTTCAGAAGTCTCTTGGGGTAGCTATCCAACTTAGTCTTGTTTTTCTCCCTGAAGGAATCACCAGGTCATCGATTCTGAGACACAAGGGTTACGTCCCCCGGACCCAAGCTAGGGACCAGTCCCTTGATCTAGGGTGTACGGTGCTGACTCTCAACCACCGACCACATGGCGTTGATATTGGACCACGTCGGTTTATTTATTTTATATAAAAAATTTTCTTGTTTTCCTTTACGGAAGGAGTTTCTTCCTCCAACAGGAATGTGTTTAAAACTCAAACCAAAGTTTGGTTTTTCTAAAGTATGTATAAGGACCTCTTAAAAGTTTTGTGGACCTGAGACTTCGTCTCGGGAGGTCGTACAACTACGATTCACCTCACGATCCCTCGTTATAGCGGGTGCCCGGCACGACCAGTCCCAGACCCGACTTGGACGTAGAAGTCCCGGGTAACTTGATACTGTCAAAATTTTATTCCCTTTCACCGGCCAATCGAGACAACCAATCTCGTACCAATTATTTTATTCCCTCTGTTTTTAGGATTTGATCTAAGTTGACAAAAGAGAGATGTCAAACACAACCAGAGACGAGTTGTAAAACATATAAATGTCCTTGAGTGGGAGTGGAAGTAAATGTCCTTCACATCGTTTCGGAACGTGTGACTCAAGTACACAGATACACTCCGACTCACCTTTCGTTTGAACTACCAATAACCTACTTAGGTTCGTGACGTCCTCCAGTCGACCCTAGCAAATCTTGGTTTTTATGTGCAGTCTGGTAGTGTGAATGACAACCTCTTCCTGGTCGAACGACTCGCGAGACCCAGATTGGCGTATATATAAATATCGGAAGGTACGGGATTTTTGTCGAATTCCACTAAAGGTTATTATTTAGTTTAAATTGTGCCATTTAGTTCAATCGGCTACCCTTCCCCTTTCTTTCATTCCGGAACGAAAAGGACACTAGTACCGTGCACCCGCGAAGGACAGTGGGACGTCCCGCCGGACTGTCCGACGAGCGGGCTCAGTCTGGTTTTCGTGTGAGCGGTGGGGCAGGTCAGGTGGGGTAGACTACCCCGTGCAGTGCGAGACTGTCCTTCATGTCATTGAGTCAGGTTCGGTAGGGGGCTCCGTGTCCCACACCAGGGGTACCCGTCTCACCGACCAGCGGTGTCGTCACCGGTAGTCGTAAGACGGTCAGAGGAGTACACTTCTGGATCACCGAATTACGTCTACTTTCGCATCCAGAGACTGACTGAAGGTCGACCCCTCGACCCAGGAGGGACAAAGTCCGGGGGGTGGAAGGAGTCCCACTTTGGTTCGGCTCTGGGAGGGGGTGCCGGGAGGCCCGACGTGTCGTGTCACTTTAGGTACGTCCCTCTTTCCACCAAGGGGTGCACCCAAAGTCCAAAGTGTCTAGTATTCCACCGCGACCACTACCCCCTTTGTTGTCTCCTGTCAAAGGAGTTCGAGAACCCACCGGGTCGAAGACGGTACCCCAAGGACATACCGGAATTATCACGACTCAATATTCCCACACCCCTCCGCACGACTCTCCCCAGTGGAACACCCCAGTCTTGAGTTCCCTCAGTGGGAGAAGTTCCGGTACGTCCACGTCCCTGGTCCCCGTGTAACCCTTCCATCAAGAAGAGTCAAGTCAAGTCAAGACAACGAGTCAACACAGACTGAGAAACACTGGGGTACCTGACGTCATGTTGTCCGAAGGGACAGGTAGTGGTTGATCAAGAGCACGTTTTCAAAAAAGAAGTAGACAGTTTGCAGAGACAGGGGACTCGTCTGAAAGTATTTATGTTATTCAGGGGTGTATACTAGGAAGTTCAACACACACACACACACACACACACGTGCGAGTCAGCGAAGTCAGTACAGGTTGAGAAACACTGCGATACCTGACATCGGACGGTCCGAGGAGACAGGTACCCTAAGAGGTTCGTTCTTCTGACCTCACCCAAGGATACGGGAAGAGGTCCCCTAGAAGGGCTGGGTCCTTAGTTTGAGTCCAGAGGTCGTAGAGGACGTGACGTCCTTCTAAGAGATGTCGACTCGGTAGTCCCTTTGGGTTTGGAAGTTCAACGTTTGAACGATTCTACACTTGTACCAAGTGTACAGGTTTAGTGTATTTAATCAAGTGTGTACACCGTATGTGACAGTGTACCCACGTAAGAGATGGTCACCGACACGAAACACATGAAATGATGTCATAACAGATCTCACATCTCCACGCCATAGAAATAAAGTTCAAGTCCTACGGACCTTCGTTCGTAATGTCGTCGTCACTACTTCGTCCATGATGACATGAAAAGTTCCATGACATGACATTCTAAATTTTACAAAGTAAACAAAAAACAAACGAAAAAATATATAATAACCACACTTTTCGTAAAACTTAGAAAATGTCATATCATGATATATCGACCCGAAAGATCCACCGAGTCACCATTTCTTAGACGGACGATTATGTCCTCTGTGTCCAAGTCAGGGACCCAGTCCTTCTAGGCGACCTCTTCCTTTACGGTTACGTTATGTCAGAAGAACGGACCTCTAGGGGTACCTGTCTCCTCGGACCGTCCGATGTTAGGTATTCGAACGTTCTCAACCTGTACTGAATCCCTGTTGTTGTTGTTATCTTAAATTGATGTTGTAATCCAAAGGGATGTTGGAAAGTTCTTACGGAAATCATGTATATATTTCGTGTAGTTCTACCCTCTTAAATTAGTGTCCATACAAATTGTGAGTATTTAGTGCGGTGTAGGTGTCCTGTGGTGACTCGTAAAAGCAGGACCCACACTTCCGACGAAAGACTACAACTAAACAGTTTGGTAAAGGATGTTCACGACAAACCGAGCATTGTTTTATTCTGTCTCCAGTGTACTATTTTTACTCCGTTTTCTGTTTTTCGTAGTGTCTCTTCTTGTTTGTGTCAAAAGTTTTTCAATATGCATACATATTGACTTAGTGAAACGTCATATTGTCTTTAATTGTACTATAGTATTTAGTTGATATAAAGTTAATTTTATTTATATAACTAAAAAAATTCAGATTATTTGGGTTCCGTTAAGACTATATTAACTTCATGTCGTGGTTCAAAGGACTGAGCTCCTTACCGTGAAGTGAACCGGGTAATGTAACGACGTGGAGACGATCTTAGATTTATCTTACCTTAACCTACAGACGAGGTGTCGAAAAAAGATGGTGACGATACTAAAATAGACGGGTAAACCGTGGGTTTCTTACGGATCTGGAACTAGGTTTTCGTGTGACCCTAACGATGACGGGGGGGCGGGGGTGCGGGTGGAGGTAAGGACTTTTCATCCTGAACCGGTAAACGTGCACGTAGAAAGAGGGGGTTTTGTCCCCCAGACCGTTTCGTCTTGTCGTACCATTTCTGAGCTTTTTATAAAGTCTTCTTAATTTCACTATATTTTAATAGAACCTTCAAGATCCTGGACATTTCTTTTAGGTCATCTTTACCAGCTGTTAAGACAAATTTTTTGCTGCCGTGGTATGTGTTGTAACATTTAGTTTATATGAAGTCCAAAAACTTCAATTTTTTTTTTTTTGTTTTTTTGACGGTGGGAGGCACTCTTCCACTGGTCCCAGTCCCCAAGGTCACAGACATCCAGGCACCAATTCGTAAGACGGGTGTGGGGGCTGTGTCGTAACGGAAGAATGTCGACCCTACTTACTCACTAACTGATTTGTAAGTCTGAAAATGAGATTGACGAGAGTGAAGTTTTATGGTAAGAAAACGGAACCGTTATAGGTATTTGGTAAAGGATGTTTATACACCTCTACCTAAGAGGGGAACCACATCTAATGATGACACAAGTGTCATTCACACAGAACTCAACGAACTCTCTCTTCCTCTTGTAGTTGAGAAAACTTGTACTTAAAGAAGTTACTCGTTCTTCTCCAAAGTAACACTACGAATTTTACATCTAAACTCCATACATTTAATGACTCGTCGATTAATGGTATTTATTAACGAAAGATTTCGAGTTAGAAATCAAAAACCGAACGATTGTGTTTCTATAGGTTATCTGTTTAAACTTGCTTTATTTTGACTCCGTAAAAGACTTCAGTGACAAATTTAATTTGTTACGGTGATGACGGTTTCGTTATATTCGAGTAGTGGAAGACTTTACATCGATAACGTGTCTGGATCAGAATCGAAAGACCAAGAGAAGAAGTTCTACTGAACTTTAACCGTAAAAAGATTTCTATGTTCGAGATGATCCGATACAGAGAATATTTTTGTACGAATTTTTGTCTTAACCGGGAGTTTTTCAAATTTTATATATTTGGACGAGTTTTAGGGACTACGGAATTTTCTTAGTCAGACGAAAGATTTAATAATGAGGGTAATTCTAAAGATGAAGGTTGAGACGTAAAATAAGAGACACATATGGTAACCTTTAGGAGAGAACTGTAGAACTAAATTTTTTTTTTTTTCTTAATTGTCTCTAAATTTTATAGTTAGACCAGAATCTCAAAGTAAATAATTTCTTTGTTTGTATTTGTGAGGTGAACAAACGTTGAATTAATATTTTTCTCAAACCTTCACTCCTAACAAGAAGTCCTTCGAACACAGTTCTATATGTACAGTGTTTGTATCTTCTTACGAACCCTCTGAACTCTGTCACCCAGGACTGAGGGACAGTGACCAGTGGTCGTGAGTTCCCCTTCTGAAAGGGAGACCTTTAAAGACCACCAAATGGAGTCTTTAGTAAGGAAAGAGTTCATTTTAGTGTCCTCAGGTAAAAGTTCTCCCGAATGGACCATTAAACGCAGGAACATGACTTCAGTTCACTGGAGTAACTCGCTTCTTGAAGTTACGTGGGGTCTATGACGTTTCTCTCTTTTACATTCAGTACTCAGTCTCTTGATTCTACTTCTCTGTCAAGGATTGGTTTCGTTTCAGGAAACCCCTCGGTGTGTGTAAAAAAGTCGGTGTAATATTGAAAAATAAGTACCACTGTGAAGTAAGACAAAGATATCTTCATTGTTGAGTGTGGGTAGCATTTTGTGGGACTCACGAATGTAAACCGTGATATGAATTGAAAGTGCTTTGGGTAATCATTCAAGTGAAAGAAATCGTTATGTAGAAGTTTTTGAAAAACAACTCCATATTGAACATACAGTATTTTACGTCTTTAGTATTTACATGTTGAGTTACTAGTAAATTTGTACATGGACAGTACATTGGTGGTGGGTTGTAGGGTTGTAGGGTAAAGATCAGGAAATGATTTAAAGGTCTTCAAATATTATAAATTTCTTTCTTACTTTTGTGATATTATGGTTGTAAAACCGGTTGGAATGTGAAGTGATAAAACATTTATGTAAAACCCAAAACTTATTTGTTATCTAATAGGGGTTTCGACAAAATAAAACCAAATGGTCTTTCTGGAGAAGACTTAATAAATTGTATTTAAAAGTCTTAAAGTTGAATTGTAGATTTAAACATCGATTTAATCAAATAGTCAAAATATGTACTCTTACATACACATATACACTTATATACCGGTGTCAATCTCGATGTCTGTTTGTTGATCTTACCTTCTCTATCTTATAAGCACAAGGTTTCGGGAGCCCCCTCAAACTTCCATGTCTACAAAATATGATTACTGAAATTTAAATCTGTATCGTCCTTCCCTGGAGTACGACATCATGTCTTTTCTGACGTAAATTTAATATGTCTTTTGGACTTAAACTCGGACCGAGACAGTATAGAAGAATGTATTGGAGTTCGTTTTGAAATTTGCAGAGACTTTACACTGATAATGAGGTTGGTGACTTGTAAGTGTCTCAATAAATTTATGGTGGTGGAGGTAGTCAATTCACCCATGGTACTTCTCAGTGTCTCTGTATACTTATTCTACTGGTGGTTGGCACGTCTCAGTATACTAATTTCCCTGTTATAGTGTCTTAGTACACTTATAGTTCTGGTCGTAGTGTCCCAATATATTGATGGTGGTGGTGGTGGTTTGAGCTTCTGAATGCGTTTATGGTGTAGGTAGTAGTGTTTGCATGTACTCATGGTACTGGTTGTAACGTCTCAATACATATAATGTTGCTCCAGTGTTCAGTGTCCTTTTGCTACTTGTTGTCACGTACTAATGCACTGATGGTGATAGCGATAATATCTGAACACACCTACGGTAGCAGCGATGTCGTCCCGATCTACTACTGGTGGCAGTGATTCTATACACCTCTGGTGCTGGGGGACACGGCTCAATGTCCTAACAGTTCTGGTCGTGACAGTGTCAATACACTTGTAGTGTTGGTGTAGGGTCTCGATACACTCATGGTAGTGGTCGTCGTAATTTTTCACTTCACTAATGAAGTTGGTTTCACCGTTTCAACACAGTTATTGAGACTTTACACACTTCTGGTAATGATGGTGGTGAGGTCAATACCTTTGGAGGTACGGGTGGTGACGTCTACACACTTATACTGTACTGGTGACGTCCAGTCGATCAATGATACGGGTGGTAGTGTCTCGATGACTTCTGGCAAAATATTGTGACTTCTTAATATACTATGGTGGTTGTGGTGGTAGCCTTTTACACTTAAGACACTGATGAGAGAGTCAATACCCTTATAGTGATGGAGTGTCACGGTACAATTACGGTTGTGCTGGTAGTGACATCTCGACACACTTAAGGTACGGGTTCAGGACCACAATAGACTTAATATGGTAGTGACAGGGGCGTTCTAGACACTTATTGTTATAGTTACGGTGTGTTAATACGGTTGTGGTACTGTTTTATTGTAGAATCCTAATACTTATGACACTACTTAACGTCACAGGTACTTGTGTTGGAAGGGGTCACTACGCCCCAGTACACTTATGTTCTGGAGACGGTTGTCAATAAACTTATAGTGTACAACCCGACTCGGGATGTCCGAACGTTCGGGACGTGAACGGGGTGAAGTTCTGGGTTCTTTCTCGACCACAGTCGTTGTCTCTGTAGCTACCGAATTACCTACTCCCCTTAGAGTGTACAGACTTCGTTCCAGGGCCTCGTTGTTGGGTGGTACACGTCGTCTGTCGCCCGTCTTGTCCCGTCATCAGAAGTGAGGATCCCCCTCTCCCTCCAATGGTCAATATCCCCCTTGACTGTAGTCCAACCGATAGTCAATCGTCCCTTTTGGTCCTCCCCTCGTACAGGCATTACCGGGTAAACTATTCCATAGTACCACCTCTACGAGATTTGGGTTCGAATCTTACTAGTGGCCGACCCCGGCCCCCGTTCCTACACCCTTCCAGTCAGTACACTCATCCCACATCCATATCGACCGTGACCAGTTCGTCCCCTACATATCTCTCGTTCTTTTGTCGGTAGAACCCACCGGCCTAGTAGGTGGTGGAGACGGAGCTGTTACTACTATACACTTTACGTTTGGGGACCGGTTGGAGGTTCCCGGTACCTTTATTGTAGTCGTTGTAGTATTTCAGTATACTTACGTGGACAGTGTCACCGTGTCACATACGTTTATGGTGGTGGTGCTATCCCGACACACCTATGGTACTGGCTGTAGTGCCGATACCCTCGACACCCTCGATACTCTTATCTGTCGGTGGCTACTCCAATACACTTCTGATAGTGATTGTGTTGGTGACTCAATACACTAATGGTGTTGGTTGTGGCGTCCAACGCACTTGTCGTATTTGTTGCAGACTGTAGTAAAGTTACGATAGTCGTTGTGACGTCTATGCACTTATAGTACAGGTGGTGTCGTCTTAAGACACTTCTGGCAGACGTGGGTGAGGTGTCTTATTGGGTATTGTTCGAGTGGTGACGTCTCCGTCTGCTTGTGATGGTGAATCTAGGAACGTCTCAGTGTACTTATGGTGTCGGTGGTCGAGACGTCTCTATATACCTATACTGGTGTTGTTTGTAGTGTCTAAGAACACTTATGGTGGTGGTTGCGATTACGTTTCGAGACACTTAAGGAACTATTTACACGTCTCATTGCACATCTGGTTGCAGAGTCTCAACAGTAATGGTGGTGATGTTGGAAGGGTCCGTACGGTCATGGAGGTGGCGTCAATGTCAATATACTTCTGGTACAGTCTAAAATCCCTTAATATATCCTACTGGTCATGACGGTGCAAGTGTCGTGACGCACTTGTAGTGGTGGTTGTGACGGTTCAACTTAATGGGAGGGCTCCCAGACATCGTTACTCAGGACAAGGGTGGTTACAGATTCGTTCAAATGAAGAGATGGGAGACATTGTCGCCTGTTGTAGTTATAAAACTTTGAAACGGAGAGCACCCGTTTTCGTAAAGAAAAGACAACAACAAAAGTAAACTCAGAGGGACAGTAGATTAGTCTACCACATCAAAAGAGTAAACAAATAACGATAAACGTGAAGAAAAAGACAATTGACTGACAAGTATAGAAACCAGGTCAGAAGATAATCCAAGAAGTAGAAAAAGAAGATCTAATTACACTACAATTAGAAAACTACCAGTCAAAGATGTAAAACCCGAAGGGACCGCCGAGTCTCCAATTTCGTAGACGGACTTTACGTCCTCTGGACCCAAGCTAGGGACCCAACCCTTCTAGGGGACCTCTTCCTTTGCCGTTAGGTGAGGTCAGAAGAACGGACCTCTTAGGGTACCTGTTTCCTCGGACCACCCGATGTCAGGTGCCCCAACGGTTCTCAGCCTGTACTGACTCACTGAAGTGACGTGAAGTGAAAAGATGCAAAATGGATTTTCTTGAACAATGGTATCATTATCTCATAATAAAGGACACTAATGTGCAGATAGGAAAGACCACACCGAAACCTTACGGGACAGAACGTACTCTTCCAGAACACAGGTGACTAAGAGTGTTATGAGAAGATTTAAAATAAAATTCTTATAAATAAATAATAAATGGATAGATGCGAAAGTGAATTGCCAAAAGTAGATCGAAAAATTAGATAAACCCTAAATAAACAGATATATCCGATACCGTACTTAGTATTACGATCGGAGGTTTACCTGATGATGAATATACTCAACAACAACAAGTCAACGATTCAGTACAGGCTTAGAAACGTTGGGGTACCTGATGTCGTACGGTCCGATGGGACAGAGAGTGATAGAGACTCTCAAAGGAGTTTACATACAGGTAACTCAGTCACTACCGTAGGTTGGTAGAGTAGGGGACACCAGGGGAAGAGGAGGACGGGAGTTAGAAAGGGTCGTAGTGAAGAAAAGGTTACTCACCCGAGAAACGTAGTCCACCGGTTTTAGAACCTCGAAATCGAAGTCGTCGTCAGGAGGGTTACTTATCGGTGCCAACTAAAGGAAACCCTAACTGACTAAACTAGAGGAACGACAGGTTCCCCGAGAGTTCTCAGAAGAGGTCATGGTGTCAAACTTTCGTAGTTAAGAAGTCGGTAGTCGGACGAAATACCAAGTTGAGAGTGTAGGTATTATTTACTAACGGTCTTTTTGTTATCGAAACTGATATGTCTGGAACTAGCCTATTCACTAAAGAGACGAAAACTTATACGACAGATCCAAACAGTATCGAAAAGAAGGTCCCTCTTTCGTAGAAAATTAAAGTAGAGACGACAGTGGTAGGTGTCACTAAAACCTCGGTTGTTCTTATTTGAGAAGGTGACAAAGGTGAAAAGGGGATAGACAAACGGTACTTCACTACCCTGATCTGCGGTACTAGAATCAAAAATCTTTCGACTCAAAGTTCGGTCGAAAAAGAGAGAGGAGAAAGTGGGAGTAGTTCTCCGAGAAATAAAGAAGAAACGAAAAACGGTAATCTCACCGTAGTAGACGTATAAACTCCAACGACTATAAAAAGGATCGTTAGAACTAAAGTCGAACACTCGGTAGGTCGGGTCGTAAAGTATATTACTGAGACTCCGAAGGGACCACTGGGTCTACCATTTCTTAGGTGGACGTTACGACCTCTGGGTCCAAGTTAGGGACCCACCCTTTCTAGGGGGTCTCTTCTCTTACCGATGTGTGAGACCATAAGAACGGACCTCTTAAGGTGCCTGTCTCCTCGGACCCCAACGTTTCTGACCCTGTGTTAACTCCCTGATTGAAAGTGAAAAGTGGGATGTATATTCAATTTATTCGTCCCACTGTTATATGTCGGAACTACATGTGGAAAGGGTTAAAACTTGTTCGGTCAACTAAGAACAGGTCAAGATTGAGACGAAGAACTGTACGTATGTCCAAAGAGTCCTCTGTCCATTCCACGAGATTATAAAAGGAGAGAAATTCTTAAAAGGTGTCAAACAACATTAGGTGTGTCCTATCGAGTTAACCATTTCTTAGACGGACGTTTCGTCCTCTGGGGTCAAGATATGGACCCAACCTTTCTAGGCGTTCTTTTCTCTGTTCGATGGGTGAGGTCATAAGAACCCGAAGGGACCACCGAGTCGACCATTTCTTAGGCGGACGTTACACCCTTTGGACCCAAGTCAGGGACTCAACCCCTCTAGGGGATGTCTTCACTTTCTGATTGATGAGGTCATCAGACCAGACCTCTTAAGATACCTGATGTATGTCAGGTGCTCTAGCGTTTCTCAGCCTGTACTGACTCGCTGAAAGTGAAAGTAAGTGAAGTGTGTCAGTTTCCGAAATCGTATCAGTTACTTCGACTTCATCTCCAAAAACCTTAAGGAAACGAAAGAGATACTGATTTGTCTACAAATGTTAAACTAGAGATCGAGGAGACGGATTCGATTTAGGTCGAACATGTAGACCTTCAAGAACCAAGTACATGATATATTTTCAGATCGAACTTCCTAAAACTCGTACTGGAACGATCTTACACTTTACTCACTTTGTCACGTCATCAAACTTATAAGAAGTCGTGACGGAAAGAAACCTTAATCTTGTTTTCGACCGGAAAAGGTCAGGACACCGGTAACGACTCAAAAGGTTTAAACGACCGTATAACTCACATCGTGAACTAGGATTGTCGTAGTAAAAAGTCCTAAACTTTATCGAGTCGTTCTTAAGGTAGTGGGGGTGATCGAAAAAACATCATTTCGAAGGATTCCAGGTGAACTGAAGAGTGAGGTCCTACAGACCGAGATTCAATCACTGGTGTGGTAATACTAAGTCAACTCAAGTCAAGTCATCGAGTCAGTACAGACTAAGAAACACTGGGGTACTTAACGTCGTACGGTCCGGAGGGACGGGTAGTCGTTGAGGGTCTCAAGTAAGTCTGAGTACAGGTAGCTCAGTCACTACGGTAGGTCGGTAGAGTAGGAGACAGCAGGGGAAGAGGAGGACGGGGGTTAGGGAGGGTCGTAGTCTCAGAAAAGGTTACTCAGTTGAGAAGCGTACTCCACCGGTTTCATGACCTCAAAGGCGAAGTCGTAGTAAGGGAGGTTTCTTTAGGGTCCCGACTAGAGGAAGTCTTACCTGACCAACCTAGAGGAACGTCAGGTTCCCTGAGAGTTCTCAGAAGAGGTTATGATGTCGAGTTTTCGTAGTTAAGAAGTCACGAGTCGAAAGAAGTGTCAGGTTGAGAGTGTGGGTATGTACTGATGACCTTTTTGGTATCGGAACTGATCTACCTGTAAACAACCGTTTCATTACAGAGACGAAAAGTCATACGATAGATCCAACCAGTATTGAAAAGAAGGTTCCTCATTCGTAGAAAATTAAAGTACCGACGTTAGTGGTAGACGTCACTAAAACCTCGGGTCTTTTTATTTCACTCGGTAACAAAGGTGACAAAGGGGTAGATAAAGGGTACTTCACTACCCTGGTCTACGGTACTAGAATGAAAAGACTTACAACTCGAAATTCGGTTGAAAAAGTGAGAGGAGAAAGTGAAAGTAGTTCTCCGACAAATCAAGGAGAAGTGAAAGACGGTATTCCCACCACAGTAGACGTATAGACTCCAATAACTATAAAGAGGGACGTTAGAACTAAGGTCGAACACGAAGAAGGTCGGGTCGTAAAGAGTACTACATGAGACGTATATTCACTTTATTCGTCCCACTGTTATATGTCGGAACTGTCTGAGGAAAAGGATAAACCTTGGTCAGACAACAAGGTACAGGTCAAGATTGACAACGAAGGACTGAACATATATCCAAAGAGTTCTCCGTTTAGTCCACCAGACCATAAGGGTAGAGAAAGTCTTAAAAGGTGTCAAATAACACTAGGTGTGTCAGTTTCCGAAACTGTATCAGTTGTTTCGTCTTTATCTACAAAAAGACCTTGAGAGAACGACTACTGGGTCGCCTACAACCGTTAAACTAGACACCAAGGAGACGGAAAAGATTTAGGTCGAACTTGTAGACCTTCAAGTACCAAGTGCATAACGACTTCGGACCGAACCTCTTAAAACTCGTAATGAAATGGTCGCACACTCTACTCACGTTAACCCGTCATCAAACTCGTAAGAAACCGTAACGGAAAGAAACTTTAACCTTACTTTTGACTGGAAAAGGTCAGGACACCGATGACGACTCAAAAGGTGTAAACGACCGTATAACTCACGTCGTGAAAGTGTCATAGTAGAAAGTCCTAAACTTTGTCGAGTTGACCTTAAGGTAGTGGAGGTGATCGAAACAAGTATCACGACGAAAGATTCCGGGTGAACTGAATGTAAGGTCCTACAGACCGAGATCTAATCACTAGTGTAGTAACACTAATGGAACCAGTACTTCTAGAAAAAACATGTCAAGGAGACACATAAGAACGGTGGAGAAGAATTATAGAAGACGAAGACAATCCAGGCATGGTAAAGACTGGAAATAGTTCGGGTAGAAACGTACTTTACAAGGGAACCATAGAGATTAAAAGAACTTCTCTAGAGATCAGAAAAGGTAAGACAACAAAAGGAGATAAAGAAACGTAACTAATGACTTCTTCCGAAAGAATAGAGAAGAAGGATAAGAAACCTTGAGACGTAAGTCTACGAATATAGAAAGGAAAAGAGGAACCGAAAAGTGAAGAGAAGAAAAGTGTCGGTAAACATTCCGAAGGGGTCTGTCGGTAAAACGAAAAAACGTAAAGAAAAGGTACCTCTACCAGAACAAGGGACAGAGGACATGTTACAGTACTTGGAGTAAGATATCAAGTAGTCCGTGAGATAGATAGTCTAGATCCGGGAATTTAGATAAAGAGTGAAGGTGACATATTAGTATTCCCTAAACAAAATCCAGTATGGACTTACCAAATCACGAAAAGGGATGAAAGAAGTTAAATTCAGACTTAAACCGTTATTCCTCAAGTACTAGACTCGGTGTCAGTCGAGGACCAGAACAAAAGCAACTGACATATCTCGAAGAGGTAGAAACCGACGTTTCTTATATTAGTTAGACTAAAACCACAACTAGTAGACCACTACAGGCACACATCTCAGAAGAGAACACAACAACCTTCTCCCACAAACGATACTGGTCACGTAAAAGAACCCTTTTGAGATAATCTAATGAGTAATAATTCTCGAAAACACATGTCCAGAAGACACATAAGAACGGTGAAGAATTATAGAAAACGAAGACCATCCAGGTACGGTAAAGACAGGAAATAACACGGGTAGAAACGTACTTTACAAGGGAACAATAGAGCTTAAAGAACTTCTCTAGAGAGTAGAAAGGGTAAGATAAAAAAGGGAGATAAAAAAACGTAACAAGTGGATTCTTTCACAAGAATAGAGAGGAACGATAAGAGACCTTGAGACGTAAGTCAACTCATATAGAAAGGGAAAGAAGAATCGGAAAGAGAAGAGAAGAGTCGATAAACATTCCGAATATGTTCATGAATTCATTCTTGAATATACTTATAGTGATTAAATTAGTAAGTAAGTACAGAGTGACCTAATTACACGGTTGAAACACCATATAATTTAAGGATAAAGACATACCTGGAAATAGACTTGAGAGAATATACAGTAACCAGGTAAATACTCAGAGACCACGAATAAAAAGGAATTCTTGAAATTCTAATAAATCACGTCAAGAGGGTGTGGGGTTTTTGGTTAACTTAAGGTAACTTTAAAGTATACGATGGAACTTTTCTTAAATGTAAATAATAATTCATAAAATAGGTGTTTGTACTCTCAACAGAGTTTAAGTCTATAATAAATAACGGAAATTATTCTGAAACATCAGAAATAATATATTCAGAGTATGAAAAGAAACCACATAAGGTTCCGTAAAAACCCGAGGGTTTAGTGACGTCTACCACTAACGTCGGTACTTTAATTTTCTATGAATGAAAAACCTTCCTTTCAATACTGATTGGATCTGTCGTATAATTTTTCGTCTCTGTAATGTAACAGTTGTTTTCAGGTGATCAGTCCCGATACCAAAAGGGTCATCAGTACATACCTACACTCTCAACCTGATATTTCTTTCGACTCGTAGCTTCTAAACTACGAAAACTTGATGTCGTAGTTAACCTCTTCTGAGAACTCTCAGGGAACCTGACGTTCCTCTAGGTTGGTCAGGTAGGATTTCCTCTAGTCAGGACCCACAAGTAACTTTCCTGACTACGACTTCGACTTTGAGGTTATGAAACCGGTGAACTACACTTCTCGACTGAGTAAACTTTTCTGGAACTACGACCCTTTCTAACTCCCGTCTTTCTTCCCACTGTCTCCTACTCTACCAACCTACCGTAGTGGCTGAGTTACCTGTACTCAAACTTATTTGACGTTCTCAACCATTACCTGTCCCTCCGGACCGTACGACACCAAGTATCTCAGCGTTTCTAGACCTGTGCTGACTCACTGACTTGACTTCCGTAAAAACATATTTAAAACCATTGGTGTCCCTTACTCTCAAACTAAAAAGGTAGTACACAGATGGACCAAAAATGATGTATCTTTTAAGAGAGTTACCCGAGGTCTCTACATGTTTTAACTTCCTAACACGTTCGGACCTGTTACCTCGGGTCTTTTGGAGGGCCTTAACTCCTGTTGGAGGATGGTGGTTTCTCTGACTTCGTATGTTGTGTCACATTTCAGTCCTTTAAATCTACGTCTTCAAAGGTGTAATCGGAGTATCCTTAAGATCCTTTTACTTTCTTTTTTCATCTCCCTGTCAAGAGAAAGTCGTGGTTTATATACTTTTGTTTATTGTGTCTTTCCTACTTCTTCTCATGATTCGGTTCTTAGAATATAGGTGGGTTTGATCGTAAGTTTATCCTCCCGTTTCGTTTCTGAGTCTTTCAATTGGTGGGTGTCTGCAAGAGACTTTCTTAATAAAGTCCTTTTGTTCCTGATGTTTTTTCTCTTCCTACACCCGACGTTCTTTGTTACTATTCTTTTCTTAGTTGTTTTAAATGTCCATGTGAAATATGGATTCGTTAATAACTACGTATTGAGATTAAGAAAAAATATGACTGCCCTTCAATTTTAGAGTCTACTAGAGTTATACCAACCATCCCCTGTTTCCTTTTTTCACCACCTCCTCCTACTCCCTTTGAACGACTTCCTCTGACCTGGTGTATTCGTATACTTGTACTCCTACGAATCAAGTGACCCAGGTGGAAGTCCCTGGATCCCGTGTCTCTCCTCTGTTTCTGCCACGTCCATGACGACCCTTCTCGTCACCCTTCCTCCTTACCAAGTCCTCCTCATAATCGAGACTTAGGAAGGTACAACAAATATCTGTAAAATGTATCGTTCTTGTACACACAAATAATGAGTACGTTAATGTTTTACTCCCTTTTAATTTTTATAAAAGGTGGTTTTCTTTGTCTGGTACAAATTATTTTGACCTGGAGGTTCGGTACTACGTCTACCTGGTTTTTCAATAATTCCGGTAGAACACAGAGTTTACTGTTTCCTAGAATTCGTCGGGAGGACCTAGGAGATCTCTCGATGGAACAAGACTACTACGTTATCACTCCCTTCACTAGGTACTTTGGTCGGTGTGGAGAGTCCGTCCGATGAAGATACTGCCCACAGAAACTTGAGGTCGGAGTCTCAACCAGTTCCTACACACACACTAGGGTCGGTCTGGTTGTTCAGTGTCAGGACCCCCAAAACCACCTTGACAGACCTGGTCCCGTCGAAGACTCTCGACACCACCACCACCAGCAAATCAGTGATGCAGTACAGGTTGAGAACACTGGGTACCTGACATCGGTACCCAGATGTCAGGTCAACTGTCAGGTACCGAGAAGACAGGTCAATTATCATCGACAAGGAGTCAGGGGTATGGAAATGAAGGTCTCCAATCTTCTCAAATACTTATTGATTGGGACCACTGAAGATCGAAGTAACGGATATTCTCCGGGGTAAGGTTAAAGTAAACCTTACTACCATTCGGGTCCGAATAATAAAAGTTGGTACCGGGGATTTACCCTTACAGTAGGTACAACGTACTTGAGGAATGACGTTTTAAGTCTGAATTTAACTTCTTTCATCCCTTTTCGTGATCTGGTAAGTCCATACTGGATTTAGTTTAGGGAATACTAATATGTCACCTTTGCTGTTTATCTAGGTTCCCTAATCTAGACTATCTCACGGACTTCTTGATACCTGTTTCTAAGTACTGTATCATGTCCTCTGTCACTAGTTCTGGTAAGGGTTCTTTTTGTTTACGTTTTTCCGTTTTACCAACAGACTCCTCCGGAATGTTTATCGACTCTTTTCTCTTCACTTTCCGTTTCCTCTTTTCCTTTACATATTAATAAACTTACGTCTCAAGATTTCTTATCGTTCCTCTCTAAAAAAAAAAATTTTTTTTTCGGAAAGAGTCATTAGTTACGTTTCTTTATCTTCCTTTGTTATCTTACCCTTTCTGACCTCTAGAGAAGTTCTTTTAATCTCGATGGTTCCCTTGTAAAGTACGTTTCTACCCGTGTTTTTCCTGTCTTTACCATACCTGGATTGTCTTCGTCTTCTATAATTCTTCTTCACCGTTCTTATGTGTCTTAATATGTTTTTTCTAATATTTATAGGTCTATTAGTAATACCACACTAGTGAGTGGATCTCGGTCTGTAGAACCTTATACTTCAGTTCACCCGGAATCTTTCGTAGTGATACTTGTTTCGATCACCTTCAATACCTTAAAGTCAACTCGATAAAGTTTAAGATTTTCTACTACGACACTTTCACGACGTGAGTTATACGGTCGTTTAAACCTTTTGAGTCGTCATCGGTGTCCTGACCTTTTCGAGTCAAAAGTAAGATTAGGGTTTCTTTCCGTTACGGTTTCTTACGAGTTTGATGGTGGGTTAACGTGAGTAGAGGGTGTGATCATTTCATTACGAGTTTTAAGAGGTTCGGACGGAAGTTGTTATACGTTTAGAATTTGAAGATCTACAAGTTCGACCTAAATCTTTTCCGTTCCTTAGTCTCTGGTTTGACGGTTGTAGACAACCTAGTAGTTTTTTCTTTCTCTCAAGGTCTTTTTGTAGATGAAGACAAAGTAACTGATGTGGTTTTTCAAACTGACACACCTAGTGTTGTTTGAAACCTTTTAAGAAGTTCTCTACCCTTATGGTCTGGTGGACTGGACGGAGAACTCTTTAGACATACGTCCAGTCCTTCGTTGTCAATCTTGACCTGTACCTTGTTGTCTGACCGAGGTTTATCTTTTCCTCATGCAGTTCCGACATATAACAGTGGGACGAATAAAGTGAATATACGTCTCATGTAGTACTCTTTGTGACCCGACCTACTTTGTGTTCGACCTTAGTTCTGACGGCCCTCTTTATAGTTGTTGGAGTCTATACGTCTACTGTGGTGGGAATACCGTCTTTCACTTCTTCTCGATTTCTCGTAGACCTACTTTCATTTTCTCCTCTCACTTTTTCAACCGAATTTCGAGTTGTAAGTCTTTTGCTTCTAGTACCGTAGACCAGGGTAGTGAAGTACCGTTTATCAACCCCTTTGTCACCTTTGTTACCGAGTGAAATAAAAAGACCCGAGGTTTTAGTGACGTCTGCCACTAACGTCGGTACTTTAATTTTCTATGAATGAGGAACCTTCTTTTCAATACTGGTTGGATCTATCGTATAATTTTTCGTCTCTGTAATAAAACGGTTGTTTCAGGTAGATCAGTTCCGATACCAAAAAGGTCATCAGTACATGCCTACACTCTCAACCTGACACTTCTTTCGACTCGTGACTTCTTAACTACGAAAACTTGACACCACAACCTCTTCTGAGAACTCTCAGGGAACCTGACGTTCCTCTAGGTTGCTCAGGTAGGATTTCCTGTAGTCAGGACCCACAAGTAACCTTCCAGACTTTAACTTCGACTTTACGGTTATGAAACCGGTGGACTACATTTGTTGAATGAGTAAACTTTTCTGGGACTACGACCCTTTCTACCTCCCGTCCTCCTCTTCCCTTGCTGTCTCCTACTCTACCAACCCACCGTAGTGGCTGAGTTACCTGTACACAAACCCATCCGAGGCCCTCAACGACAACCTGTCCCTCCGGACCACACGACGTCGAGTACCCCAGCGTTTCTCAACCTGTTGTGACTCGTTGACTTGACTTGACTTATATTCGTAAACAAATGACGTATACACGATTCAGTGAAGTCAGTACAGACTGAGACACGTTGGGATACGTGACATCGAACGATCCGAGGAGACGGGTACCCTAAGAGGTCCGTTCTTATGACTTCACTTAACGATAACACTTAACGATAAGTGAATTTATGATTCACTTAACGAAGAGATCCCCTAGAAGAACCGGGTCCCTAGCTTGGACGTAGAGAATGTAGAGGACGTACCCGTCCGTCCAAGAAATGGTGATTGTGGTGACCCTTCGGGTAACAAATGATTGATGTACATTTTTCTGGGATGTGGTAAGTGTAGTGTTCACAATTACTTGTGAATAGACGTGGACAATCCTCCGAATGTATCTTTCTTGAACTTGTCCGTAGTACGGAAACTTCTGGAGTGTCAAATTACCAGTAAGAAACTGTCGATGTAGTACCCCGTCGTTTTCTTTACACAGTCTTGTTCCTTTTGTTTAACGACCCTTTAGTACTCTGGTACTTCGCTACAGGTTTACATGACACATATACTTACTCCGTCACTTAGAGTTTCACACCAGGGGACCGGTCGGCGTCGTAGAGTCTTGGACAATCTTTAAGGACGTTCGAGAGGTCCCTAAGACTACAGGTGAGTTCAGACTCTAAACAGATATATTTATGACTAAATTGTAAGGTTGGAAAGAAATAGACTAGTTACAACATGTTTCCGACGACGATTCAGCACAGTCAGTACAGGTTGAGACACGTTGGGGTATCTACCGTCGGGTTGTCCGAGGAGACAGGGACCCTAAGAGGTTCGTTCTTATGACCTCACCCAACGGTAAAGGAAGAGGTTACGTACTTTCACTTTTCACTTTCACATTCAAGTTTAGAACCAAAAAGGTAAATTATGAACTTTGGAATCAAACAAACGAAAAATCAATTAAGAGGGTATCGGACCCCGAAGGGTCCGCCGTGTCATCATTTCTTAGACGGACGGTTACGTCCTCCGCATTCTCAGCGTCCAAACTAGGGACCCAGTCCTTCTAGGGGACATCCTCCCGTACCGTTGGGTGAGGTCATAGGAACGGACCCTTTAGGGTACCTGTCTCCTCGGACCTCACAATGTCAGGTACCCCAGCGTTTCTCAGTCTGTACTGACTCGTTGACTCGCTCGTGTGTTCACGTGTGGATCTCGGAATGAAAGGAATTTAGTCTTGTCACCACTGTTGGACTGAGGACCTAAACGACACTCATATTTTGAGTGGACATTTTATAAAGTGTATTGAGGACCGTATGTGTACCGAATTCTATGGTCATTATAATAATAAAACATGTGAAGTCCGGTTCAAGGATTCCCATAGAAGTATTTACACCGACTCCCAAGTTGATGTCAAATATAAATCAAATTTTACCGCATACAAAGTCACACAAAATAAAAAAAAGTATGAGGTCGATTGGAACTCCCAGAGTCTTAAAACATCGAAAACCGAAGAGGACGAAAGACTTCATTTGGACCATTATCGGGGGTCCATCCCGTAGGTTTGTAGGGTTTAGAACCCTTTGACTACCGTATTGTGACCATTTACCTGAGACACTTTTGGGTTCAAGTACTATAATTTATTTCTTAAAGGTTAGCACAGACTTCTGAAAGAAGTCCTTTGTCTCCTTATGTCCGTTTGTTGTGATAATAATTTTTATTATTGAGTTTCCGTGTCTTATTTTAGTCGAAAGACCTACTCTTCGTAATTTTCGTTTTTGTAGACCCCAACCTCTGTCTCAAGGACATTGTCTTCACTCACAGTGACTATCTTATTTGACTCGGTCGAACAAGTTCTTAAGTTTCCTTTTTAAAATTTCTTAAGTTTCTTTATTATCCAACACATCCGTTCTTAGGTCTCGGTAGTCTTTTTGTTGACGTTGAATGTTTCTAAGACTTTCTTTTGAGTCAAGTAGGTCTCGTCCTCCTTTTATTCCCCTTTACAAGGAAATTATGTCTTCTTTTCTCACTATTGGCGGTTATCGTCACTCTGTTTTCAGTAGTAAAACATTTTCTCCCAGAACTATTTCTGCAAAGAGTCGTTGACACACGGACTCGGTTGATGTTTACTTACTTTTCCCGTCCTTCGTTTTTTTTTTTTTTTTTCCGACCCTTTTCTAATCGGTGTCTAGAGAGTGGGAGGTGGCTGAGACTACCGAGAGCGGAGTGGGGTTCTTGACCCTGACGGAGGAGTCTTCAGATGGACCTCTGTGTCAGGGTCGGTACTCACGGACTCCTACTCCCACTGTAGTCTTGACAGAATCGTCCACGCAAAAAGGGACGGGGTGGTCGACAAAATCCTTCACTTCCTCTGACCCCCAGTCCCTGTATAACGACCTCGGTCTTGACATTTTCAAGGGTTACACACACACAATCAACGAGTCAGTATCGGTTGAGAAACGTTGGGGTACCTGACATCGGGTGGTCCGAGGAGACAGGTACCTTAAGCAGTCCGTTCTTATGACCTCACCTATCGGTAAGATAAGAGGTCCCCTAGAAGGGTTGGGCCCCTAACTTGGGTCCAGAGGACGTAACATCCACCTAAGAAATGGTAGACTCGGTAGTCCCTTCGGGAATTTTCAAGGGGTACCCTACGTCCTTAAGTACCTGTCTCTCTGAGTCCAGGATCTTGTTGGTTTTTGACGGTCCTCGAGTCTTGAGTGTCCTCCCGACCCTACGGTCCCTTCCAAATGTCACGAGTGACTTTGGACAGTGGAACTTGGTTATTGAGGGTCCGGGGGTTTAAGTAAAGTAAGAACGGCCGACGAACCTGGGAGGTCTTGGACTCCCCACCCCGGAGAACGTACCAATCAATCACAGCCACCCGAAGTGTTTGACCGTTCGTTTTGAACTCGATGTTTGTGCGGGGAGTGAGACGTCAAGTCAAGTCGAGTCACCGTGTCAGTGCAGGCTGAGAAACGCTGAGGTACCTTACGTCATGCGGTCCGAAGGGACAGGTAGTCGTTTAGGGTCTCGAATGAGTTTGAGTACAGGTAACTCAACCACGACGGTAGGTTCGTAGAGTAGAAGACAACAGGGGAAGAGGAGGGTGGAAGTTAATAAGGGTCGTAGTCCCAGAGAAGTTTACTCAGTCAAGAAGTGTAGTCTACCGGTTTAATCCTCAAAGTCGAAGTCGTAATCAGGAAGGTTAATTATAAGTCCTGACTAAAGGAAATCCTACCTGACCAACCTAGAGAAACGACAGGTTCCCTGAGAGTTCTCAGAAGAGATTGTGGTGTCAAGTTTTCGTAGTTAAGAAGTCACGAGTCGAAAGCAATATCAGGTTCAGAGTGTAGGTATGTACTGGAGACCTTTTTGGTATCGGAACTGATCTACCTGAAAATAACCGTTTCATTACAGAGACGAAAAATTATACGACGGATCCAACCAGTATTCAAAAGAAGGTTGGAGAGAGAAGTCCCTCTCTTTTTATTAATACATGGGTGAGAGTCCCGTACCTCTTTGTAGATCTGAAAGTTTCCGGGGAAGAACCCGGAAGTCGTCCGAGATCCCAACACAGGACCCGGGAATCACGAACGATAAGTCTGGTCTATACTCAAAAGTGGAACTTCTAGGTAGAAGGTATAAATTTCTTTCTGTTTCAAATCGAACTTTAAGGTGCTTGAATTCTTTATCTTCGTACTTTCACTTTACACTTTCGGCGAATCGGCACAGGCTGAAAAGTGTGGGGGTATTTGATATGTCAGGTACCTGAAGAGGTCCGGTCTTATGACCTCACCCATTGGAAAGGGAAGAGGTCCCCTAGAAGGGTTACATTTAGGGTTATTTTCTGTAGACGTTTACGATTTTTTTTTTTTTTTTTTTTCCGTCCCGTTATAACAGAAAATAACTTTTATTATTAATATTAGACTTGTTTACGTAAGAAAAAAGAGTTCAAAAGAGACGGATTAGTTTGTATATAGGTGTAAAGACACACATACACAAATATATATATTTCCTATAGACTGTTCTATATATGAACCACACGGTGGTTCTCATACGACTCCCTCTCTTCATGGGAGCATAAAACTAAAGTGTGGTAATCCTGACAACCTAAAAGTGCACACACATTATTCATGTTATTCTCATTTACGTAATGAGTATTATTTTTATAATAATTAAATATATTGGTGTGTCTTTTATAAAAAATATGTATATTTCTCCGAGTTTTGTCAAGAAAACAAGGTCTTTAAGGTAAAGACTTTAAAATTGTATACTTACCTAGAATTGCTAGGGATGAGGATTTTTTGGGAATACGTATTTCTAGGAGAACGACAAATCAACACAACAAAACAACAAGTCAACACAGGTTGTGAAAAGTTAGGGCACCTGACATCGGGAGGTCCGAGGAGACAGGTACCCTAAGAGGTCCGTTCTTATGACCTCGCCAAACGGTAAAGGAGGAGGTCCCCTAGAAGGGTTGCGTCCCTGACTTTGACACAGAGGACGCAACCGTCCACCTAAGAAAGGGTGACTCGGGGGACCCTTCGGGATAGTTGATAATAAACAATGTTTTTGTTGTTTCTGTCTGATTTACGAGGAGTCCTCTACTCCCAGTACCCCACTTCGATAGTCTCCTCGATACAGTAGTAATGTATAAATACTTCTGATATGTTTTGACTCCTTTCTTACATTATCCCTGAAGGGACCACCTAAGGACGGAAGAATCTTAGACGTTCCCTGTACCAAAGTTAGTGGCCAGTCTCTTGATTCGAGGGTGTACGACACCCCGTTGATTGGGACAAGACATGTTCGGTGTAGATCTCTCTTCGGGTACACGACGTTTATTCTGGACTGTATCGGTTTATTTGTTTACAAATTTATAAAATTTTTTATTTATGTAATTATTTTTCCTTACGTTACGTCAGTTAAAAAAGTTTGACATAGATATCATACTATTATTGATCTAGAAAGTTTTCGATATATATTTTTTAGTCTTCCTAATATGGTTTTACAATTAGGAATTTTCGATTGTAAATAATTCGTTAGTGATACACTGTCTGTACACGACTGGTAATACTCGTCACTAGTTTGGATGCATTAAAGTAATCGTGAGTTCGGATACATCAATTTCGTTTTACTCTTTAACTTTTAACCCTTTTTTTAAAACTTTTTAAGTCGCTGTAGTCACAACGACCTCTACTCTACTTTGTCAGAAATAAATGATAACCACCTTGGTGTTGACTATATTCGTAAAGTCTCTTACCGAGTTTTTAAATCTATACGCGAAAAGGGATAACTGGGTTTTGAAGAGGACACTGTTTCATGAACACCTCTAAGAGTATGTAAAATTCTCCCCCGTGTGCGTTTCTAAAAATGACACACTAATATAGTCTTTCTTTAAATTAGTACCAACTAGTGTGTCATTAAAATTTTTTTTTGTACCGAGACAAAAACTTTGAAAAAAGTTCCGTTCGTTTATTTATTGTTATTATTTCGATTGAAACCCTTTCATACGTATGATACTATGGCAAATTCAATTTTCGTTTTTTTCTTTTGGGTGTTTTGATGAATAAGGATCACTTATATACAGACGTTTCTATGTCCATATAGGTGTCCTTTTTTTTTAGATGTTCCTGTCCGTCGTTTGACCATCGACGTCACTGGTGACCTTTCCTTAAGCTATGGACTACCATTACTTTTCCCGGAGGACGAAAAAGTAAGATACACTGTACTACAAAAAGTTGTTCTTACATGGGTGTATAATGAATACGTTAATGTTTGTTAATTATCGATTCCCGTGTCCTCCTAAAGGGACCACCGAACCTACCATTTCACAGACGGATGTTACGCCCTCTGAGTCCAAGTTAGGGACCTAACCCTTCTAGGAGACCTCTTCCTTTACCGTTGGGTAAGGTCATGATAACGGACCTTTTAGGGTGCCTGTCTCCTCGTACCATCCGATGTCAGGTACCACAACGTTTCTCAGTCTGACTTACTGAAGTGAAAGTGAAATTTCCCGTGTACTTCTTTGGTACGAATCTCATTACCAAGAATTTTAACTCGTGTGGAGTCTTCGTGGGCTTCCGGAACAACTCGGGTCTCACGATCCAGGAGAGGTGGGGTCTCAAAGACTGAGTCACCAGACATTTCCCGGACTACGTCTATAGACCAGTCTTCAGTGTGAACCTTCTTCGGTGTGAGTCAGGAATCCTTCCACTTTACGACTCGAATGTCCTAGTGTCCTCCTCAGTTCAAAACTTGGGTCCGGTGGAGTAGAGTCTGGGACTGAAAACTGAAGTTGGTGGACGACGGATCTCAATAGAAGAAACACACCACCCTAATTTCCCCTAAACAAAAAACTGATAAAAATTTTTATATGAATAACCTGAAAATTCATATTATGGTTGAGTAAGACTTTTAGGAATTTGACATAAAAGACGTAAAAGGTTTCAAGTATTCATACGTAACGAAACCATTTAAAATTTTTTAATGTATTGAAACAATACATTATTGTATTGTATGGGAAACGAGTCATTTCGTAGACGGACTTCGTCCCTGAAGGACCACACTTGAACTCGACTCGAGGTTCGTCCTGAGTCGAGAGGTCCGACCCTCTGTTCGAGAGTAAGGTAAATACTACCTGTACGTCTCGACCGTTGTGTATAGAAAAGGGATTGTGACCCGTAGTGGGGTTTTATGTTGATCCGAATTGCTTTGATCCCTTTAATTTTTCCTTTACGTAAGTGTGATACTTACTCCTTTTTTGAAAAGACAAATTTTTACTATCTCCAAAACCTACTACAACCGACAAACGTACGTGTGACGTCGGAGAGTGAAGGTGAATTTAGGGGTCATGACCGTCTTCTCAATCTTTCTTATCCACTTAGGGATTAATGTTACCCTTCGTCTTCTTCCCCACATAGTCACCTGACCGGCGTAATTCCGTAGGAACTTTCTCTTTCGGTTAGTCTCATCCCGACTTCTTCCTTCAGTGTTTGTAGTACGTACTTCGTACCCTGACTGTGACCTCGTGACTACTCGTGTCTGTCGTAGCTCTCTTACAACGGTTCTCTTACGAACGACTCCGAAGTAGGACCAAGGACTTGATTGACGAATGTCCTCCTACGCCAATGTTACTAACTGTCGCATAGGTTCTGGTCCGGATCTCTACCTGTGTTAAGGATTTTGGGTGACGACGATGCATGTACTCTTCTCGTTTTCCTCTGACATCCTAGTTGGTATGATTTGTGGTTGTCGTATTTTCATGTTTCTTAACCCTACTCATTTTCTTTTAAATTTTCTGTAACTTCTATCCAAGTCTATAAACACATGGGTAGTTTATATTCTACGTCCGTATTCTTATATCTCTTTTCTATTATCTCTTCTAGGGTAAAGAGGAAACTTTACAAGGTGGTTCTTGTCCCTTAAGAGACCACCAGGTCAACCAATCCTAAGGAGTGAAGGTGACGTCCCCTGTGCCTAAGTTAGGACCCAGGCGTTTAATTCTAGAGTGTTCGACGTATCTCGTCAATTTTTTTTTTTCTAATTTTCTTGTTTATTTTCGAGGGTACAGAACTATGTTACAGTCTTGTTACTATCTCCTTTAGGAGTTTTCAAACCCACAACCTTTTCTTATAAGTCAATGAATTTTTGTTTTTTTTTTCTCAATCTGTATTTTTACACTTACATGAACTACGGAGACTTGACATATGGATTTTACCAATTTTACCCCTTAAAATACAAACATATATAAAATCGTGTTAAATTATATGTATGTATGTATTTATGTATCTATTTTCTTGTTCGTATACCTATCGTTGGAGAGTGGTCGTTGAAGTCTATGTTCTTTCTATTATCTTGTTGTAGAAGTTTTAAGACTTCCTTCTATTAAAAAGTTGTATCTGAAGTTGTGGGTCGATTTGATATAACACCTCCCTTTGTCCTTCTTTTGTAAACGTCTATGTGTATCTAAGTCTTTCAAATGACGTACCTTTGAGAGACTTTCTTAATGGACTACAACGTAAGTCACTCTTAATTTAGGATCTTAAGGTACCCTTTATTTTGTGTTATAAATTATTAGTTACTTTAATTGACAATTCAGATTTACAGAACACCAACACAGAATTATATTATTATTAGACCTTGATTCCAAGATTCTACCCGAGCTATTTCCTGTCTTTACCATCCCTGGATTGTCTTCGTCTTCTATAATTCTTCTCCACCGTTCTTATGTGTCTTCTTGACATGTTTTTTCTAGAAGTGCTGGTTCTATTAGTGCTACCACACTAGTGAGTGGATCTCGGTCTGTAGGACCTTACACTTCAGTTCACCCGGAATCGTTCGTAGTGATGCTTGTTTCGATCACCTCCACTACCTTAAGGTCACCTCGATAAAGTTCAGGATCTTCTACTACGACACTTTCACGACGTGAGTTATACGGTTGTTTAAACCTTTTGAGTCGTCACCGGTGTCCTGACCTTTTCCAGTCAAAAGTAAGGTTAGGGTTTTTTCCGTTACGGTTTCTTACGAGTTTGATGGCGTGTTAACGTGAGTAGAGTGTACGATCATTTCATTACGAGTTTTCAGAGGTTCGGTCCGAAGTCGTTATGTACTTGACACTTAAAGGTCTACAAGTTCGATCAAAATCTTTTCCGTCTCCTTGGTCTCTAGTTTAACAGTTGTAGACGACCTAGTACCTTTTTCGTTCTCTCAAGGTCTTTTTGTAGACAAAGACGAAATAACTGATACGGTTTCGGGAACTGACACACCTAGTGTTATTTGACACCTTTTAAGACTTTCTCTACCCTTATGGTCTAGTGGACTGGACTGGACGGAGAACTCTTTGGATATACTTCCACTCCTTCGTTGTCAATCTTGACCTGTACCTTGTTGTCTGACCAAGGTTTATCCTTTTCCTCATGTAGTTTCGATACATAACAGTGGGACGAATAAATTGAAGATACGCCTCATGTAGTACTCTTTGCGACCCGACCTTCTTCGTGTTCGACCTTAGTTCTAACGGCCCTCTTTATAGTTATTAGAGTCTATACGTTTACTGTGGAGGGAATACCTTCTTTCACTTCTCCTCGATTTTTCGGAGAACTACTTTCACTTTCTCCTCTCACTTTTTCAACCGAATTTCGAGTTGTAAGTCTTTTGTTTCTAGTACCGTAGGCCAGGGTAGTGAAGTACCCTTCATCTACCCCTTTGTTTCCTTTGTCACAGTCTGAAATAAAACCCCCCGAGGTTTTAGTGACGTCTACCACTAACGTCGGTACTTTAATTTTCTGCGAATGAGGAACCTTCTTTCAATACTGGTTGGATCTATCGTATAATTTTTCGTCTCTGTAATGAAACGGTTGTTTCCAGGCAGATTAGTTCCGATACCAAAAAGATCATCAGTACATACCTACACTCTCAACCTGACACTTCTTTCGACTCGTGGCTTCTAAACTACGAAAACTTGACACCACCTCTTCTGAACTCTCAGGGAACCTGACGTTCCTTTAGATTGGTCAGGTAAGATTTCCTCTATTCAGGACCCACAAGAAACCTTCCTGACTACGACTTCGACTTTGAGGTTATGAAACCGGTGAAGTACACTTCTCAACTGAGTGACCTTTTCTGAGACTACGACCCTCCCTAACCCCCGTCCTCCTCTTCCCCTGTTGTCTCCTACTCTACCGACCTACCGTAGTGGTTGAGCTACCTGTACTCACACCCACTTCAGGCCCTCAACCACTACCTGTCCCTCCGAACCGCACGACGTTAAGTACCCCAGGGTTTCCCAGCCTGTGTTGACTCGCTGACTTGACTTGACTTGACTTACAAGATGTTACTGTACCTTCCATCTTCCTCGTATCGTCTCCCTTCTACCCCTTTCTTCCCTTTACTTTCTATTCTATCACTCCGAGGGAGGATGTGACAACCACCCTTACGTTTGATCATGTCGGTGATACCTTTTGTCACACCTCTAAGGAACCTTTTAACGTTTATCTTGACGGTATACTGGGTCGTTAGGGTGACGACCCGTATGTGTGGCTCCTTTGGTCTTAACTTTCTCTGTGTACATGGGGTTACAAGTAGCGTCGTGACAAATATTATCGGTCCTGTACCTTTGTTGGATCTACAGGTAGTCGTCTACTTACCTATTCTTTTGACACCATGTACCTCTGTTACCTCATAATGAGTCGGCAGTTTTTCTTATGTAAACTTAGTCAAGACAACTCTGCCTACTTTGACCTCGGCTAATATGTCTCACTTCATTCGGTCTTTCTTTTTGTAGTTATGTCATATGATTGTGTATATATACCTTAAATCTTTTTACCGTTACTACTGGGACATACGTTCTGTCGTTTTTTCTGTGTCTACACATATCGCCTGAAAACCTGAGTCTCCCTCTCCCTCTCCCACCCTACTATACCCTCTTACCGTAACTTTGTACATATGATAGTACATTCTTAGCTTAGTGGTCAGATACAGACTACGTCCTATGTCGTACGAACCCCGACCACGTGTCCCTACTGGGTCTCCCTACAACACCCCTCCCTCCACCCTCCCCCCGAGTACAAACCCTAGCGTACGTGTGGGTACCACCTAAGTACAGTTACATACCGTTTTGGTTATGTCATAACATTTCATTTTATTTCATTTTTATTTTGAAAATTTTTTTTTTTCTATCACTCCGAGAACAGAGGAAACCTGATCTTATGACTGATTGTAGTCTATGGTTTCGACCATAATCTTTATATGGTCAAATTTAACACGCAATGCAAAATTCCATTGAAGTTCACCGTTTATGTACTTACTTTCCACTAGTCAAAGGAATCAGTAGTCCATTGACGAGTAACTTGGTGTTACGTGTGTGATACGTGGGTGAACCAACCATTTCACCTTTTATGTCATAGTTCTCATCCCCCACCCCCCACCTCGTTGTCCTTGAGAACGTGACGACCACCCATATATTTAACACCTTTTGTGAACCCTTTTGACCGTAAAAGAAGACTTTGACTTATACAAGTATGGGACACTATGTCGTTAAGGTGAGGTTCTTTTTATTTAGGTAGACGGGTGGTTTTATTTACATACTTTTATAAGTATCGTCGTGATCAGTATCATCAGGGATTGACTTCCTTTTGGTTTATAGGTGGTTACCATATTAATTATTTATGTATCGTTATATAAGTGTTTTATTCCACTACTATATCGTTACTTTTAACCTTCTTGGAGTTGATAGATGTTATCGAAGAGAGACATTAACTTTTTCCTCTAGGAAGGTTGTGTAGTAAGTAAGACATTTACAACTACCTCGGGGATGAAATACGGTCTTGACCAGATCTGTCTACTGTCCTGTGGTCGTTTGTCATATCTACTCTCGTACGAGACTGACTCTCAGGTACGATCTTTCGTGCTAAAATAGGAAGTGGACGGAAAACCCAAAGTGTGTGGTGGAGGTGTGGGTATGAGGATTGTTTGGTTTAGAAAGTAGTGATGGAGTACGTAGGGTAGAACAGTGTGGAGAACACAGGTATCTCCGTTATGGGAGGAGGGACGTTGAGGAAAGGAAAGGAGGGAGGGGTGAAGGGGAAGAGTCTACTGAAGGTTGGGAAGTACTATACGTAGTTTATAGTCTGTGGGTCTTTCACGGGGAGGGAGGAGTTCACCATTATAGGGAATAAAACATTCTCGTGAAGAACACCAGACGTCGGTACTGGAGACGGACAAACGTACTAGGAAAAGGTGGTAAGATAGTACCGTACTGCGAAATGAGTCTCTTACATTGTTTCACTACGACGGTTTTAAGTTTTACTTCTTTTAAATTTGGAAATTCAGAGAGACTGTAAAGGTACGGGAGGGAGGGAGGGTTAAGGGGTTATAGAGTCGAACGGAGGTTTTATAGGTCAATAACGAGACGTGGGAGTAGGGGTTTGGGTCACGTCCGAGGTCGTGGGTGAGTGTGTGAAACAGTGGACCTTCTTAGGTGTCCGGACACAGAAATAAGGAGAAACGTAAGGATTACGGAGTTACTTTACCCATGTTTCATTTGTAAACCACTTACATAAGTGATTTCCGATTACTTCAATTTCTACGAAAGTCGTAGAGAGGTCGTTAGTCTAGGTCTTTCGAACATTGTGAAGTCAACTATTACACCCTTAGAGTACTTAGTATTAAAAAAGTAATTGAAAAATAAAGTGAATAATCGTGGTTAAATATGACCAAACACTATACATTGTATGCGTTTGTAAGAGACTAACACAAAGGGACTTTAATAAGGTCTTAAATCTATAAATCGACACTTTATCCAGAAAAGTGAATCGATATAATTAGGTTCACTCACAGACTCACACACATAAAATTCAATTTCTTGTTATTCCTTTTGTGTCATCCTCTACCCTTACGGTTAGGATCGTTTCCTCCTCTTCTCATTTTTCGTGTTGTTTATAAACGTTGTTATAAGACATTAATAAAGTTTTATTTTTCTCCGAATTTTTAAGTCCTTATCTTTTTTCGTCTGATATTGTGATCACGATATTTGAAGTTGTAAAATAGAGGCAAATGGAGGTACGGTCAAAAAGGGGTACACCTCGTCATAGGACCTTTAACTATGTTCATTGTAAGTTAAGTCTCTTCCGCTACCGTGGGGTGAGGTCATGAGAACGGACCGTTTAGGGTACCTACCTCCTTGGACCATCCGACGTCAGCTACCTCAACGATTCTCAGTCTGTATTGACTCGCTGAAGTGAAAGTGAAAAGTGAAAGTACGTAACCTCTTCCTTTACCGTTGGGTGAGGTCACAAGAACGGACCTCTTAGGGTCCCTGTCCTTGGACCACCAGACGGTAGATACCCCAGCGTGTCTCAACCTGTGCTGACTTCGCTGAACCGTCGTCGTCGTCGTCGTTGTAAGTCAACCATATTGTCCATGTAAAAGATTTTCCAGTCATCAACCATCAAAAGGTTTACTTAATGTACGAATCTCAAAGGGTTACTGATTAATATTAAAAATTTACTTATATATAAGATACTCAGTTGATGGAAGAGAGATTCAGATATACAATTGACCGTGCACACGAAAATACAGGTCACACGGTATTAATGTGTTAAGTTGTTCATAAATTACAAAGATATACGGTTGGTGATGTTATATTTTTACTTGTTCTTTTTAGTAACTAGAGTTTAAAGTGAGGAGACAGAAGACAAGAAAATTTTCGTATTCTTCTGACAAGATGTTTTCCGTGTATGGTTAAAATACGTAACAAGATTCAGCGAAGTCAGTATAGACTGAGAAACACTGGGATATCTGATATCGGGTGCTCCGACGAGACAAGTACTCTAAGAGGTCCGTTCTTATGACCTGACCAACGGTAAAGGAAGAGGTCCCGTAGAAGGGTTGGGTCCCTAGTTGGGTGTAGAGATACCGAGGACGGAACGTCCACCCAAGAAATGGAGATCGTGGTGAACAATCAAGTCAAGTCAGTAAGTCAGAATAGGCTGAGACTCTGGGGTACCTGACGTCGTACGGTCCGAAGGGACAGGTAGTGGTTGAGTGTCTCGATCGAGTTTTAAATACAGGAAGCTCAGTCCCTACGGAAGGTTGGTAGATTAGGAGACAACAAGGGAAGAGGAGGACGGAAGTTAGAAAGAGTCGTGGTCCCAGAAAAGACTACTCAGTCAAGAAGAGTAGTCCACCGGTCTCGACCTCGAAGTCGAAGTCGTAGTCAGGAAGGTTACTTATAAGTCCTAACTAAGGGAAATCCTATCTGACCAAACTAGAGGAACTTCAGGTTCCCTGAGAGTTCTCAGAAGAGGTCGTGGTGTCAAGTTTTCATAGTTAAGAAGTCACGAGTCGAAAGGAATGCCAGGTTAAGAGTGTAGGTACGTGTTGATGACCTTTTTGGTATCGAAACTGATATGCCTGGAAACAGCTGTATAGTGAAAACGACTTACCGTTTACTGTTTCGGGACGTTTTGGACGCATATAAAGACGTAAGTAGAACTATCAGTCTGTTCTCGTCTGAAACCTGAGTGTGTCGGGATCCAATGTCTGGGTGGAGCACCGACACACTTGACGTCGTTTGAAAAAACGACGTCCGGAAAAATAAAAAAGAGTAGACATTTTACCTTAATGACACTCTTTATGTGGTCAGTCGTGTCCAACATTTTCTCACCGTAATTAATTCGACACGTATTACTCGCTTTCGATGCACATGATATGAGTCTTATGACTGATAAGTAGGTGTAGTCCGAGGACACTATTCCTAAAGTTAACCGAAAAGTATTTTGAACATGGTTAAATATGTAGGTAAGTACCACACACTCTTGTGGGAAAGGGGAAGGAGAAACGGTGCAGACGTCCGACACTAAATAGAAGTAAAACAATAAATGGACTTTTTATCAAAAATGTTACTTAAAATAACGAAGTCTTCACTCTAGACCCGAAGGAACCACCAGGTCACCAATTCTTAGACGGACGGTCAAGTCCCATACGCCCAAGTTAGGGACGAGGCCCTTCTAGGGTGTAGGACGCTCCGTTGATACAGGTACACAGTCAGACGTGAGACCTCGGTCTTTCGACGTTGATGACTTGGGTTCCCGGTGTTGATGTCTTCGGGTACCCGAATCTCGAACACAAGGTGTTGTTCCCTACGGTGGTGTTACTCTTCGGACACGTAACGTTCCTTCTCATCGGAGAGTGAGTGACGTTGATCTCTTTCGGGAGCACGTTGTTTCTGGGTCGTGTTGGTTTATTTATTTATATGTCAAAAATTTTCTTTCTTCAACTTCGGAACAGATTTTTTCCTTTAAGTGGACGATACTTTTCAGTCGGTAGGACAGTTATAAATATTAAGTAAGTAAAATCATATACGTGTTATAACATGTGGTAGACGTAATAAATTAAGGTCTTGTGAAAGTAGTTGGGGTTTTATTTAGACCCATTCCCTGAGTAATCGTTAGAGATGGGAGAGGGGTGGTGTGGAGGACCGTTTGTGATTAGATGAAAAATAAAGATGCCTTAATGGTTAAGACCTGTAAGGTATATTTACCTTAATATGATATACACGGGAAAACACGGACCGAAGAAAGTGAATCGTACAAAAGTTCCGAGAAGGTTCAATATCGTGCGTAGTCATAAAGTAAGGAAAAATATCAACGTAGGTAGGTGAGTCGTCAACTAACCAAAAACCCAATAAAGGTGAAACCCCGATAATACTTCTTTCGACGGTACTTGTAAGTACATGTTCAAAAGTACACTTGTATGTTAAAGTCAAGAGGACCCGTATATGGATCCGCATCTTAATGACCGGTACACCATTGAGATATAAATTGTAAAACTTCTTGGTGGTTTTGAAAAAGGTTTCGTCCATGTCGTAAAATGTGACGGTAGTCGTTGTACTCAAAGTTAAGGAGGTGTAGGAGTGGTTGTTGTGAACAATGACAGACAGAAAAAATAAAGTCGATAAGATCACCGGTATCTCACTATAGAATAACACCAAAAACTAAACGTAAAGGGAATAAATTGAATATACGTCTCATGTAGTACTCTTTGTGACCCGACCTACTGCGTGTTCGACCTTAGTTCTAACAGTCCTCTTTATGGTTATTGGAGTCTATACGTCTACTGTGGAGGGAATACCGTCTTTCACTTCTTGTTGATTTCTCGGAGAACTACTTTCACTTTCTCCTCTCACTTTTTCAACCGAATTTCGAGTTGTAAGTCTTTTGATTCTAGTACCGTAGGCCAGGGTAGTGAAGTACCGTCTATCTACTCCTTTGTCACCTTTGTCACCGAGTGAAATAAAGAGACCCGAGGTTTTAGTGACGTCTACCACTAACGTCGGTACTTTAATTTTCTGCGAATGAGGAACCTTCCTTTCAATACTGGTTGGATCTATTGTATAAGTTTTCGTCTCTATAATGAAAAGGTTGTTTCCAGACAGATCGGTTCTGATACCAAAAAGGTCACCAGTAAGTACCTACACTCTCAACCTGATATTTCTTTCGACTCGCGGCTTCTTACCTACGAAAACTTGACACCACAACCTCTTCTGAGAACTCTCAGGGAACCTGACGTTCCTCTAGATTGGTCAAGTAGGATTTTCTCTAGTCAGGACCCACAAGTAACCTTCCTGACTACAACTTCGACTTTGAGGTTATCAAACCGGTGGACTACACTCCTCGACTGAGTAAACTTTTCTGGGACCCTTTCTAACTTCCGTCCTCCTCTTCCCCTGCTGTGTCCTACTCTACCAACCTACCGTAGTAACCGAGCTACCTGTACCCAAACCCACCTGAGGCCCTCAACCACTACCTGTCCCTCCAGACCGCACGACACCAAATACCCTAGCGTTTCTCAGTCTGTGTTGACTCACTGACTTGACTTGACTTGACTTACTGATTTCTACAACTCGTAGAGAAGTACACTAATGACTGGTAGACGTACAGAAAAAACCTCTTTACAGACAAGTTTAGGAAACGAGTAAAAAAATTAACTCAATAAAAGTAGAGATAATAACTTAATATTATTAAGGAATACATAAGATCTACAGTCAGGGAATAGTCTGTACTAAGTGTTTATAAAAGAGTGTAAGACACCAACGGAAAAGTGAAAAAACCGTCACAGGAAACTTCATGTTTAAAAAAAGTAAAATTACTTTGATTTAAATAGGTGAAAAGAAAATAACAAACACGAAAACCGTTATATCGATTTCTCTGGTAACGGATTAGGTCTCAGTGTTTTTAAATGACACCACACAAAAGATACTTAAAGTACCAAAATCGGGAATATAAATTCAAAAACTAAGTAACACTCAAATAAAACTATATACTACACCTTTCCCCAGGTTGAAGTAAGAAACGGACACCTATAGGTCAACAGACTCGTGGTAGACGACTTTTCTGTGTTACAACCTTATGAATAGTTTTTATTTGACCAGTATTTACATACCTGAGAGTTAAGATATACTAGATATAGGTAACTAGATATACAGACGTGAATCCGGTCATAGTATGACAGAACTTTAGTTTTTGAAACTCAGAAGATTGGAAAGGGATAGTTCTAGTAAAACCGAGAAGATTCGTACTAACGTAAAAATTTAATAAATTAATTAAAAATTTAAGAGATAAACTAATCGAACAAATAAAATAATCAAAGACTAAGGAGTGACCTTACATTCGAGATACTCCAGTCTCTGGTATAGATGAAAAGAAATTAAAGACCAAAGATGGAAGACGTGGACATGTCCCGGACTCACATTTGAGTCACACTAAATAACTCATTTACTTACTTACTAACTTATGGGTTCAAAGATATCGTTTTTTATAACCTTTATCGTATTTATAATTTTTTATTCTTTCACAAATTCAATATTACGTAATTACTCTATCTTATAATATGTTGGTAATTTTTGGTATAGAAGTCCTTAAGGGACCACCAGGTCCTGAACTCTGAACCACGAAAGTGAATCGTCCGGGGGTCTAAGATAGGGACTCGTCCTTTGATTCTAGGGTGTTCGGGGTGTCACGTCGGTTTTCGTTTTGTACAAAAGATCACTTAAGGGACCGTCAAGTCACCAATTCCGAGGGAAGGTTACGGTTTCAGGACCCAAGTCAGGGACTAGTCCCTTTATTCTAGGACGTTTGACACACCGTACCGGCTTCCCCCTTTTTTTTTTTTTACGGAAGATTCTTATAAATTGTTAAGTCTCTTAGTAACTTGAACTAGAGTCAAGACGTATTACTTTTATTCCCGATTTTGTTAGTACCTTTAGAATTATCGTCAATGATACTTTTTAACACTAATGTCCATTAAAATTAAAAGAAGAAATACGAAGAGAGATCAAAAATGAAAAAGACGTTAAACGAACGTAACGGAAGTATTCTCTTTCTATTGTAATAATTGATTCAAGTCAAGTCAAGTTAGCGAGTCAATACAGGCTGAGAAACACTGGGGTACTTAGCGTCGTGCGGTCCGGAGGGACAGGTAGTGGTTGAGGGCCTCAAGTGAGTCTAAGTACAGGTAGCTCAGTCATTACGGTAGGTCGGTAGAGTAGGAGACAGTAGGGGAAGAGGAGGACGGGGGTTAGGGAGGGTCGTAGTTTCAGAAAAGGTTACTCAGTTGAGAAGCGTACTCCACCGGTTCCATAACCTCAAAGTCGAAATGTAGTCAGGAAGGTTTCTTTAGGGTCCCGACTAGAGGAAGTTTTACCTGACCAACCTAGAGGAACGTCAGGTTCCCTGAGAGTTCTCAGAAGAGGTTGTGGTGTTAAGTTTTCGTAGTTAAGAGTCGGAAGAAGTGGTAGGTTGAGAGTGTAGGTATGTACTGATGACCTTTTTGGTATTGGAACTGATCTGCCTGGAATCAGCCGTTTCATTACAGAGACGAAAACTTATACAATAGATCCAACGAGTATTGAAAGGAAGGTTCCTCATTCGCAGAAAATTAAAGTACCGACGTTAGTGGTAGACGTCACTAAAACCTCGGGTTTTTTTATTTCAGACTGTGACAAAGGTTTCATAGGTATAAAACATTACAACATATATCTAAAAGTCTAAACGTTATTATCAGTTACCAAGACAAAAATTCTAAAATCAACAATCACCATGACTAGCGATCACTGAACTTTCCAAAGTCCAAGATATCCCTTTAACCGTGAACACTACACAAGAGACCCTTTAAGTTCAATTTCTACACTCCGTATATTCTATATGATATTTGCTCGAGGACGGACTCAGAGTAGACACTGGACCAGTTGGTAGTGAGCTATTGGACACCCTTGGGTTTCCGGGTCCCGTCCGACACTTGAAGTAGAAAGTAGGTTTAGGGGTCACCACTGGTAACGTGGACTCGTATCTGTTGCCGATTGGTTGACTGAAGGGACCATCGAGTGTACCATTTCTTTGACGGACGTCACGTCCTCTGGGTCCAAGTTAGGGACCCACTTTTTCTAGGGGACCTCTTCCCGTACCGTTGGGTAAGGTCATAAGAACGGACCTCTTGAGACACCTGTCTCCTCGGACCACCCGATATCAGGTACCCCGACGTTTCTCCGCTTGCACTGACTCACTGATTATGAAGTACAGTGAAGTGATGTGTGGATGTTAGTTAATCTTAAGTTTACAGTAACTGAATGTCTTACACACTGTTGAAATTTAAGTTCGTTTTAAGACAAAGTCTTTAAAATCCAAACTTTTCAAGAAATCTTAACGACTTCAATCGACACCGGGTTGGCAGAATCGCTCAGTTTGTGTTTGTAAACACAAGTTCTCTGAAGAGATGTTTCTTGTTTAGACCTCTGTCACACTTCTTTTCCCCTGGGAGGATGTGACAACTACCCTTACATTTAACCATGTCGGTGACACCTTTTGTCTTACCTCCAAGGAAGTTTTCGACTCTGATCTCGATGTATACTCGGTTGTTAGAGTGACGACCCGTACATTCGTCTCTTTTGTACTAGACTTTCCTGTGTACGTGGGATTACAAGTGACGTCGTGACAAATGTCATCAGTTCTGTACCTTCGTTGGATTTGCAGGTAGTTGTCTCTTACCTATTTTTCCACACCATGTATATATGTTCCCTTATAATGAGTCGGTAATTTTTCTTACTTTATTGCGGTAAACGTCGTTGTACCTACCTGGATCTCTCACAATATGACTCACTTCAGTCTGTCTCTTCCTCTTTATAGCATACTGTAGGGAATATACGGTTTAGATTTTCCTTTATTATATTTACCTGAATGTTTTGTCTTTCTCTGTGTATCTGAATCTTTTACTTGAATATCGACGGCCCTTCCTTCCCTATTGATCCTTGAAACCCTTCCAGTACATGTGTGACGAGATAAAATTTACCTACTGTTTCTGGACAAATATTGAGTACCTTGAGACAAGTTATAATACGTGGTCGGACCTACCCTCCCCCGAAACCCCCTTCTTTCCTATGTACATAAAAATACGACAAGTGGACTTTGATGGTGTTGTAACAAGTAGCCGATGTGGGGTCATGTTTTATTCTTCAAAGTTCCAACCCTTTTTTTCAAATACCTGTATTTGATTACCACCGTCTTCAGTCTTCTCACCCATGTAAACCCTCCAAGGACTGACCGACCCTGTGTCCTTCGGACCCTTACAGGAAATCTAGAAACAGTCCACGAGACATCCACATTACACAAAGATATATATATACTACAAGTAACTCGATTTGTGAGTTCCAGTGTATCAGATGATACACCAGTTATTTTTCTTATTTTCTAGTGACGAGAAATTTTTTTGGGAGTTTAGTGAAATAAAAATTACGAGTTAAAAAAAGACTGTTACATACAAGGAACATCGTTTTAAACCTTTTATGTCTGTTCGTAGTTTTTTACTTTTAGTAAAGATTAGGTAGGTGGTTTTATTGAACCGTAATACTATGTACAACAGACTTCGGGATACTGTCGAGTCGAAGACACGTGTCCGAATATCCCGTCGATCTTTCAAGACATGGTTGTGAGCAGTCGAAGTTGTGACCACGACCCGTGACGTCGGTGTATCTGTAGTGGGTGGGTGTTACTTTGGACAAAGGTTATAGGTGTGACGAAGAAAGGTCGTCGTTTTTGGTCGACCGACCAAAAGTTTTGGTCAACGACCATTAATAGAACGATGAGTGGGAGGTACTGTTTGGGTACGGTAAGTATGACATCGGGGTTTCTTTTAGACGTCTGCAACACTTCGACTCTTGGGTTTTACCCCTGGTCCTTTTCGTTTACTAGCGAGGGGTCGAAAGTAGGGTAGTTTAGAGTTCGAGTGGAGGGGAGTCCCCGTACATCCTGTCGTGACATGGTAGTGTAGACGGAGGACCTTGTCTAGGTGTACTCAATCCTCCGACTCGACTGTGTCTCGAGCTCAGTGTTAAAACACTATACTGTCATGAGAAAGAACTTATTTCGTTTACTTATTAGTCAGAGAAACTGACTTCTGTCTCCAGCAGGGACTAAGTACTTTGAAACCTCTCCACTCGAGGCCTGAGTTATTATCCCTGTGTCTACCGAGTTTATCGTTCGAAAGTCCTTCGGAGACAGTGGACGATCCGCGACTCGGTTAACGGATGATTACAAGTGACTGACGTGAGAAAGACTGGTCGGGGTACTCTGCCACGATATCAGTAGGGGTAAAGTCTGTTCCCTGAATTCCGAGGCCACGTGGAGGAGGACCACCCGTAGTGGGACCCCTTACCTGATAATTCTCGATTGATTCATTTCAACAGTGGACAAGTCTCTTGAACCTCATTATTTCACGTTCACTTTACAACCAAATCAGTGAGTCAGCACAGACTGAGAAACGCTGGGGAAACATCGGGTGGTCCGAAGAGACAGATACCTTAAGAGATCCGTTCTTATGACCTTACCCAACGGTAAAGGAAGAAATCCCCTAGACGGACTGGCTCCCTGACTTGGGTCCACAGGACATAACGTCCGTCAAAGAAGTGGTAGACTCGGTGGCCCCCATGGACAACAATTCAGGTCTCTTGAGTCCGATAGACAACAATTCTTATTTCGGTCTTTATACAAAGGCCACGTCAATTTTTTTTTTTTTCGCGTGTATTTCTCCTCGTGCGACGTCCTGCCAGACCACCCTTATTTTCCCAACTCACAACTCTCTCCACTGCTGGGTGAAAGTCAAAGGGACAAAGGAAATAATCTAAAAAAAGTCGAGGGTGTGTTCCTTCTTTAATCGGTAAACCAAGGTATCCGTAGGATGTAGATGTAAAGGAATCGATCACACTGTTAAGAGTAAATTAGAAAGTAGATTGTCTCTTTTAATATAATTATGTTTACGGTATATCCGAAAGTAGTTTTTTTATTTATTTATTTCGGTCCTACAGAAACATTTACAATCGACCACCGCACACAGTAGGTAGAGTAAATGTTGCTCCTTCGACTCAGTCTCTCTCCTTCATACTGACCCCAAACCAATTTTCATTTGGTGACACGAAGTAAAGTAGACTTTTAGTGTCCGTTGCGTTATCCGGTGTAGACGATAAGTTTCGGTTTCCTTTTCTCCCTTCTTTATAAGGGTTTTATGGATACCCATACTGTCGATTTCGGTGCAATATCGATTACATACTTCCTCCGCTTCGACTGGCCGGGAGAAATCGGATGTTTCTGAGGTAAGTCAGACTGTGACTTGATCGACAAACCAGAGTCTTCTATGTAAGAGAACGGACATCTTAACCAAAAGAAATGAAAGGTCGGGGTGGACTTTTTTTATTTATTCTGCTAATAACCTGTTCTACCGGGGACTTCAGAGAAATCGCGGAGAGAGACATCAACTTGGAAATATCCGGAGCACGGTTGTCGGTGTGAGAGTCGGGTCGGTCCGAAGAAGACCCCTGGGTGACCCGGAACTCGAGATTAGAGTCGTGACCCGGAGACATAATAACTTAGTCTGACATAGACCTACGGACCGAAACAGAAGGTAAGGAACGGTGTTAGGGAAAACGGACCTCGGACGGAGTGACAGGACCGAAAATCACTCGCCGACGGTCGGGTCGTAGACCTGCGACTGTTGACTCTTGGACCGGTTCGATAGAATCTTCGGAACAGTACCGTTGGCCTAGAGAACTTTGTCGGGGAAGTGTAAGGATCCCTACCACTGAACATAGAAGAAAGAAAACTATGAACAGTCAGAACAATCCGAATAGGTAGAATAACGAATAAAAAAGGTGTCTTAGTCTAAAAAGAAAGTACTAAAAAAAGGATAACTAAAACAAAAAGTAATGTAACTAAAGACGAAAATAGAAACAATAAAGGAAGGACGATGAACTAAACCGAAATAAAACAAGAAAAAATCACAGAACTCGATCGATGAACCCAGTGACGAACCTCTTTAAAAGAGAAAAGGTTTCATTCGTAAACAACGATATTTAAAGGGAGAACCATGATAAGATCGACACAGGGTATATAAAACTATACTACATCAAAGTAAAAGTAAGTTAAGATACATAAAAACTTAAAGGAAACGTTAAACAGGAAACAGGGTCCCTAATAAATATCCGTACAACGAATTAAAAGTTCACAAACATAAAGAGACAACAGAAAGGAATAGTTAAAGATTAAACTTAAGTAACGTCAGTCTCTTGTATGAATCATACTAAAGGTAATAAAATTTGAACCAATCCAAACGAACGAAATACCGAACTCGACACCAGATAGAGTCATCTATAAGGTACTCATGAACTATTCTTACAAATACGACAACACCAAAGTATCTCCTGAGATGTCTACAGATAGGCTGAGATATCAACTAATACAACGAATCAACACATATAGGAACGACTAAAAGACCTCTTCCGTTACCGTGGGGTGGGGTCATGAGAACGGCACATTTAGGGTACCTACCTCCTCGGACCATCCGACGTCAGGTACCCCAGTGCTTCTCAGCCTGTGCTGACTCACTGAAGTGAAAGTGAAAAGTGAAAGTGCGTAACCTCTTCCTTTACCATTCGGTGAGGTCACAAGAACGGACCTCTTAGGGTCCCTGTCCCTCGGACCACCCGTCGGTAGAGTCCAGCGCGTCTCAGCCTGTACTGACTTCACTGAATCGTCGTCGACGTTGTCGACTAAAAGTCGTGTCATTGGGTAGGTGACGAACCTCACTCGACATCTTTGGAGATAGATATTGACACCCATATATGTTCGTAAAGACATGAACAAAGACAATGTTCTTAATCAAGTATTATGTGTACATCGATGTGATACGAGAAGAGTAGGTTGTTACGGAACACTTTAGGTCAGTTGATATTATTTTGAGATTGAGTGACAAAATTTGCAGACGTACAATGACACATCATAATTATGTGGTGTTGAAAAAAAGGTGGTAAGACGACCCCCTGTAAACGAAATAAAATACCCATCACAATAAAAGTCACTACCAAGGCGACAGGAAGAATTGACACTAAGACTCAAAACGATTGGTTCCAACTACCAACCTTCAAGTGTTGTCAACATACCGGATATCCTCCTCCTATTCTCCCGTCTCTACTCAGACGTGACTCAGAAAACTATTTTCCTTGAAACTAAGACTTTTAGTACAAACATCTAATATTGCTTATTAGGTGTTTCTTTCGGGATAGTAGGAAAGAACCTTTTGTCTCGTCGACATAGAATCTATTTATACTTAAACGGAGACAGCACCTCCGTATACTTGATTCCGGGTTTAATAGGAAGTCAAGTCAAGTCGGCGAGTCAGTACAGGCTGAGAAACGTTGGGGTACCTGACGTCGTGAGATCCGGAGGGACAGGTAGTGGTTGAGGATCTCAGATGAGTTTAAGTACAGGCAACTCAGCCACTACGGTATTTGGTAGAGTAGGAGATAGTAGAGGAAGAGAAGGGCGGAAGTTAGAAAGGGTCGTAGTCCCAGAAAAGGTTACTCATTCAAGAAACGTAGTCCACCGGTTTCACAACCTGAAAGTCGAAGTCGTAGTCAGGAAGGTTACTTATAAGTCCTGACTAAAGGAAATCCTGACTGACCAACGCAGAGAAACGACAGGTTCCCTGAGAGTTCTCAGAAGAGGTTGTGGTGTCAAGTTTTCGTAGGTAAGAAGCCGCGAGTCGAAAGAAATATCAGGTTGAGAGTGTAGGTATGTACTGATGACCTTTTTGGTATCGAAACTGATCTATCTGGAAACGACCGTTTCATTACAGAGACGAAAAATTACTCGATAGATCCAACCAGTATTGAAAAGAAGGTTCCTCGTTCGCAGAAAATTAAAGTACCGACGTCAGTGGTAGACGTCACTAAAACCTCGGGGGGTCTTTTATTTCAGACAGTGACAAAGGTACCAAAGGGGTAGATAAACGGTACTTCACTACCCTGGCCTACGATACTAGAGTCAAAAGACTTAAAACTCAAAATTCGGTTGAAAAAGTGAGAGGAGAAAGTGAAAGTAAGGTTCTCCGAGAAATCAAGAAGAAGTGAAAGACGGTATTCCCACCACAGTAGACGTATAGACTCCAATAACTATAAAGAGGGTAGTTAGAACTAAGGTCGAACACGAAGTAGGTCAGGTCGTAAAGAGTACTACATGAGACGTATATTCAATTTATTCGTCCCACTGTTATATATCGGAACTACATGAGGAAAGGACTAAACCTTGATCAGACAACAAGGTAAAGATTAAGATTGAATAGGTCAAGATTTACAGGGGAAGATTTAATAGGAATCCTGTCCTATTTTGAGATCTTTATATGTGATTAGGTTCGTTATGGTGGTTGAAAAAGTGTACTCGTTGCAGAGAATTTTCATTAATCGTTTGATTTTGTATTTGTTTATCTTAGGTCCTATAGTACTTTAACCCTGACAACTAACTCACTCTTTACAAATTGAACCTCTCTTCTTTCGTTCCCTTTGTAAAGAGGTCGAGGGAGTCCGAGACATTGGATTATTACTTCTAGTCTCTTCGGTACCTCACATTAGGGTGTTCCTGGTCGTAATCTTACCAGGGAGGAAATTTATCCCCCGTAGGATTGAGATTCTCCGATCTCTACCGTCGACTGGAGAGTGGCAGGGAGACTGAGACCGGTCGGGGATCAGTTTACGGTACGGGTGAGGGTGGAAGTTTCACAAAGAGTGAGACCGAGAGAACGAACTTGTGGGAGGTGAGAAGGTGGATGCGTCTAGACCTGTCAGAAAGTCCTGGGTCTTTTGTTTTTAGGGTGTGGAAGACACTTCGGAAAGAACTATTGTGGTCGGTGGTGGTTAGAGAGCGATACGGTAATCGTGGAATAACTTGTGCTAAAAAAAAAAGAAAGAAAAATTTTACCTCGGTGAAAAGGAAGAGTTGACCTAGTGTTCAAGGAAAACATTTTAGTGGGACATGGAGAAAGTGTTAGGTGTTATGGAAGGTGTCCTGTTCCGTTCATTAACTCAGGAGTCTTTTATAAACAACTATGTAAGTAACAGGGAGTAAGAAAAATTATTTAGGTACACGAAATTAATCTCCACCCTCGTACACCTTCACAAGTCAAATCGAAAGACAAACCTTTACAGGACCACTGTAAACCAGTATGTTATAAAATTGAATTATTATTAATAAGTACCGAGAGTAATTTCAACTAAGAGAATAACTTTAGGAAGACGTTAATCACAATCTCTTTTTCGTTATATTCTGTCTTAAGTGCCCAGGGAGACCAGATCCCTTGTCGGACATTTCTGAAACCCACCCGATACAGTATGTACGGTCAAGTGTCTTTCTTGTTAGTAGTTCCCTAAAAATTTGTCTTGTCTCAAGTTTTACACGGAGAGACTTCAGTGTAAGAATTAGTGGTTGGTATATACTGTCCTGGTGTCCAGTGGGAGGATTCGTCAGAGAAAACGAGGCAGTATGTGGGGTCACAGGAGGTCGGTGGAACTGAGGAGGTAAAGGTGTACCATTTACAAACAGTGTCCGAGAGATGGGTCCCTGTAAAACCTTTTTCGGTCGACTGGAGGAAAGGGTGTCACGTACCGGTACCTTTGGAAGAGACCTCTTACTAAAGAACTTTCGTCCCTAGTGACTTAAGTACAATCCAAACGTCCTCGAGGCCGTCGTAGGTAGACCAAGAGTGAGTCGTACCTAACTTGACTACGCGTGTTTCTGTCCGGATGCCCCGACACCTCTGGGACTCCTCACTGTAATTGAGACGGAGTGGTCTCTCTGTCCTCCCTTGTCGACGGGTTTCAAGAACTTTCGATTGTCTCAATTACGTGAGAGGTAGAGTTCCCTGTGCTAAAACTCTTTTGAGATCCTCTGTCACCTCCTGTCTCATCGGACCGCACAACGTCAGGTACCTCAGCGTCTCAGTCCGTGTTGACTCGCTGCCTTGTTGTCTCAATAAGGTCCGGTTCTACCTCACCTGTCTTCTCCGGGTCTCACCCTTTCACCGGAAACTTGATTCCGGTCTCAACGTTGAACATACCCCTTTTGTTCAACAAAATTCACCGACCTTATGACCTCCCTGTTCTCAACTTCGAGTTCTCGATTTGACTTCGGTTTAGCACTTTTAGACCCACAGCATACTTTAAGTAAACCTAACTTAAGGTATTCGTTTTCGTTCGTTGTCTCTCTAAATTTAATTCTTCTGCTCTATACGTAAAATGTTTCTATTTACTGAGTGGTGTAATTGTCTTATTACGTTTTTTATACATAAATGAGTGATCTACGACGTTTGATTAAACTTTCAAAAACTTTTGATTTCAATATCCTTTACAAAGAATTGAACATTTTCCCATATGCTGTCATTTACAGGAGGAAATATCAATTCATTCTCCTGAGTAAAACATCGGTCCTCACTTTTTCAGTGGAAGTAGTTATGTTAACTAGTGACAAGAGATCCAGGGTGTTCATAGTATCCTTTTCTAATTATAATCGTTTTTGAATGACATGAGTGTCCGTTTTTATAAACGGGTTTACCTTTATGTACGCATCTTCTTACAAGTAATAAAATGACCCTATTTAACCTTTGATAGATGTACAGATTGTTATCGACGACGACGACGACGATTCAGTGAAGTCAGTACAGGCTGAGACACGTTGGGGTATCTACCGTCGGGTGGTCCGAGGGGACGGGGACCCTGAGAGGTCCGTTCTTGTGACCTCACCCAACGGTAAAGGAAGAGGTTACGTACTTTCACTTTTCGCTTTCACTTCAGCGAGTCAGTACAGACTGAGAATCGTTGGGGTACCTGACGTCGAATGGTCCGAGGAGGTAGGTACCCTAAAAGGTCCGTTCTCATGACCTCATCCCACGGTAACGGAAGAGGTCAGATTATTATCTTTTGATTCATAATCGTGGAGGTATATGTACTTATAACCCGAAGGGTCCACCGAATCACCATTTCTTGACGGACGGTTACGTACTCTGTATTCTTTGTACCTAAGTTGGGGACCCATCTCTTTTAGGGGGCCTCCTCTTATACTGTTGGATGAGGTCATGAGAACGGACCTAATAGGGTACCTGTCTCTTCGGACCACCCGATGTCAGGTACCCCAACGTGTCTCAATCTGTGTTAACTCACTGACTCGTGTCTGCGTGCGTGTGTCTGTACGTACGTGCACCTGACACGGACTCATAATTCGTTTACGGTTTTTCTTACTTCGTCTTAATATTTATGATTATGACTTTCTAAAGGCTCCGTATAATTCAAAAAAATTTTTCGTTCAGTGTCTTTTTACATACCTCTTATAAAGCGAAACACTTTGTCTTTCCCTTTTCTTTACTATGTCCTTTCCTTCCATCTTTTCACACGTATACACACAGACCTTTATGTTTATCGTTTGTCCACTACTACTAATAGATACTTTCCTTCTTTTAAACTTCCCTTCCGTCAACTCCCCTGTGAGACTTTGTAGATTCATTCTGATATAGTAGAAAAAATAAATTAAATTTTGTCTTCTCAGAAAGGGTTTCGGTAGTAGTTTCTGACCAAGTAACATGATTAGTGTCGTTCTTTAACACTTCCATACTTAGTCCCGTTTTCCTTTTCTTTTTTTTTTTCTGAACTTTGGGACACCTTATCTTTACTATCGAGTCACTAACTTGTCTATGTTACTCAAATCCTTTTCCTCCGTAAGTTCCTACCGAAACTCCAGAACTTAAACTCTTCATCCGTTCGTTACTTTGGTAATTGACTCCACCCTTTCTCGTACTTAAGTCAAACTCTAAACAAAGTAAATTCCCCGGGACTTTCTCTCCTACCCGTACAATGTACCTGTCACTTGTTATGTCTGGACGCGGGTTGTATGCGGTGACCGGAAACTGGATACTGTGTCCAGGTTCGGTGGTGGTGAGGAGGAATAATGGAGAGTTGACAGATGAAAATAAAGACGGAAAGGTTAGACAAGAGGTGTGTCTTCTATCTTATTGGAAAGTGTTTTAGAGGTCACCAAAGGGTGACATGAACGGATCACGACCGGTCCGGGACCCCTGGGAGGGACTGAGTTATGTGATTAATGTAACCGATGACAGTCAAAGGTAGAGGAGGATCTTACCTTGTAAGTACGTGTGTGTGTGAGTGAGTACGAACTTGTGTAGACGTATGGTTAAGGTAAGTAGAAGGACCTATAGATCCCGAGGTGAAGGTATAGTGGAGGAGACTCTTCGGTAGGAACTAAAGGTGTAGGAGTGGTGGTTACACTAGAGGACCATGAAAGAGAGGAGACAGAGGTGGTGACCGTGGTTTTCTCGTCCTTAATACGAATAAATTAGTGGAGAAAACTTTTTCCGTTACCGTGAGGTGAGGTCATGAGAACGACCTTTTAGGGTACCTGTCTCGTTGGACCATCCGACGTCAGGTACCCCAACGATTCTCAGCCTGTGCTGACTCCCTGAAGTGAAAGTGAAAAGTGAAAGTACGTAACCTCTTCCTTTACCGTTGGGTGAGGTCACAAGAACGAACCTCTTAGGGTCCCTGCCCCCTCGGACCACCCGACGACAGATACCCCAGTGTGTCTCAACCTGTGCTGGCTTCACTGAGTCGTCGTCGTCGTCGTCGTTAGTAGAGAAATAGGGGTTGTGTAATGGGGTCCTACCCTTGAATTATTTGTGATCAACTTATTTTATTACCCAATCATCTAACTACCTCCTCAATTACTTACTCTTCTCCTTGTCTCTCCCATTCTGACAAGTATTTATTAGGTCCTTATCTTTACTCCTCGTTTTCGTTTCTTCTTGGAAGTGTCGTCTACGGTCCTCAGACCCTCTGTCCGACACTCCACTGTCGTGGTCTACTTCACCCAAAAGCTAAAATATTAATCCCCCAGTGGCTCCTTGGAAAAGGTCTGTGACAGGTGTCCAGTCTTCTTCAGTTAACAGAGTACAACCGTACTTAATCCACTTTCTTTCACTTTACTCCTTCCACCTCATCGCTCCCTTCTTCCCTATGAACCTCCCCTTAAACAAAATCCACGTTCGTCGGATTCCTCCCTCCTCCCGTGCCATTGGGTGAGGTTATAAGAACGGACCTCTTAGGGTACCTGTCTCCTCGGTCCCTCGATGTCAGGGACCTCAACGTTTCTCAGTCTATGCTAACTCACTGATTCGTACCGTGTCAGATTCCTTCTCCAGGTTTGTTAGTCAATATAAAATATTTTTCATCATGAGTTTTGAGTCGTGAAGATTCATAACAAATTATACAATTATAGTAGGTGTGGGAACTTCAATTCTGAGACGTTTCGACACAATGATGTGTAGAAAAGGGTGGAGGGTATTAATAAATGTGGGGTTCTTAACCGTTTGGGACCCTTCTAGGGGACCTCGTCCTTTACCGTTCGGCGGGGTCATAAGAATTGACTTTTTAAGTACCTGTCTCCTCGGATCGGCCGATGTCAAGTACCCTAGAGTTTTTCGACCTGTGTTGACTTGTACGTGTCTGTATGTGTCGTGTATTTAGTACGAAAACAGGTCTTTCGGTCCACAATTGAAAAGAGTCGTTTAGGGACGGGACCCTCAGAATTGGTTGTCTATTACGTCCTCACTCTCTCCCACCCACCTCCCGTCCCGCGTTGTCTTCACCCCTTACGTTAATTTCCTACCCTCAAACACCTAGTGTGTCCTTGTAGTCTTGGGGGAGGAGAATCGGTGGTAACCTACTAAAAATAAAAGAAAAGGGTACAATCACTTATTCATTGATTCAGTGAGACATTTGTTCGAATAATAGATAATGTCCTCAACGATGAAGGTCACTTGTTTAAGTGTCGAGTCAGGAAATCTCTCACGTCGGTCGTGGTGGAGTGTTTATTGGTAGGAATTTTTTTTTTTTTTTTTTCGTCACAAACCCCTGAAGGGACACCAGATCACGGATTCTGAGGTACAAGGGTTACGTCCCCCAGGACCAAGTTAGGGACAAGTCCCTTGATCTAGGGTGTACAACGTTTATTCAAGAGTACGACATACTTCTAAGTTCTACGACTCACGACATTGATACTGACACACGTCGGTTTATTTATTTATTCTATTGAAAAATTTTTCGTCTCAAACCTGAGGGGACCACCAGGTCACCAATTCTGAGACCTGAAGGTCACAGCCCCTGTGTCCAAGTTAGGGACCAGTCCCTTCTAGGACGTACGGTGTAACACTCCGGGGTTTTTATTATTATTTTTAAATTTTCGTTACAGAGATCGGGTCTTTGGTCCTCGTCTCAGACTTCCTCCTGAGGACTTCCTCACTTCGGTCGTCTTGGGTCTGTCCCTGTAGGTTCTGACTGTGTACACTCTTAGTCCTAAAGATCTGACACGGGGTCGAAGGTAGTCAATGTTCTTGTACCTGTTTTCTGTCTTCGAAGAGTCTTGCACTCGAGTCCTTTCGGAGTTCACAGATTGTCACGAAGGAGACCGGGTCCTGAGTCTGGTCGAACGGTGTACTATTAGTCGGAAAGTGTGTTTCGGATCAAAGACTTTCCCTGGTCGGGATCGATGAAGGTGACAGACCATTATATATGAGGAGTAAGAGATTAAACGAGTTCCGATGTTTGTCTTCGAGTGCACTTTGGTGAAAAATTTTTAGATACTCTCGTTGGGAATTTAACTCTTTTGGTCCGGATATTTAATAATAATAATAAACGTTTAGTCTTTTTTTTTTACGTCAAAAAGGTAAAATCATTACTGAGTTTCACCCCGAAGGGTTCACCGAGTGGCCATTTCTTAGGTGGACGGTTCCACCCTCTGTGTCCTCTGTACCCAAACTAGGGACTCAGTCTTTCTATGGGACCTCTACCTTTACCGTTGGGTGAGGTCATGAGAACGGATCTCTTAGGTTACCTGTCTCCTCGGATCGTCTGACGTCTGGTACCCCAGTGTTTTCCTTGACCTGTACTGAATCACTGATATGTTGTTGTTATTGTGTATCTAGATCTTTGTAGACAAAGGGAGGATCTCGGAGACAGGGACCAACGCTCGGACATGTCTCTGTGTATTCCCCCGACATAAAGGTGGTCACTTGAACAAGACCGGAGACCACTATTATAATCCACACTGTGGAGTACATAGTCCGGAGGTGAGACTCGTTCACAGTTTGGTGTCTGTGTGAGAACGGTGACCAGGGGTTTCAAGGTGTCGAGAGGACCACACGTCCCCAGTATCAAGTAGACAGAATATGAGGTCCCGAAACCAAACTCCAGGATGAACTCCTTAAAAATTTCCACAGAGGTAAACCACAGGTCTCTTTACCATTCTTTTGGACTCTGAGAAGGTCCTCTAAATGAATCAGCAAAGAATAGAAAGTGGAGGTAAGAAGGTCCCGTGCACTTAGAGACCCACTTGATTACCGGTAGGATCTACTCTGAGGTTTTCAAACACCGATACGGACACTACCATTTAAACGCACAATTGAACCGATTGTTCACTGGTTGTTCACTAAGACCCACAAAGACACTTCCACAAATCCCTACTGAAACTGTAAATCTACCTATCTGACTCATTTCGTCTGACGGAAAGGATTACACTCGCCCAGAGTCGGTCAGTTGACTTCCGGACGCATCTTGTTTTCCGACTGTGAGGGGATCCTATTCTCCCTTGAGGAGGAGGGCCTCCCGGAAGTTTGACCCTATTACCGAAAGAGGACGGAAACCAGAGTATGACTTTACAGAGAAGGACCCAGCATTCGGACGACTGAGTGGGACGTCTGAAGAGTCATTAGTGTATGTGGTTACGGAACAGTGTTTTGAGGAGGATATGTATGTAGGATGACCAAGAGATAGAGACCTCTGGGACCTGATTATGTGACGATATTTTTGTCAAACCCTCTTTTGGGAAAGGAGTTTCCCAGTAGACCAACGATTTCTCAGTCTCCACCCCACCAGGTCCCTTCGGGCTCGTCCCATCCACCGCTCCATGTCGAGGGTGGGGTAGGGGACCCCCACGGGTAGTCGCCACGGAGAACCTCGGGTGGCAGTAGTGGAAATTTCGTCTTTGGTGTTCCCGACGGGATGACAGAGACACGACTCCTGGTGTCTCAGCTTACGTTTCCACAGGGTCACGGACACTGGGACTTGTACGAGGCGGTCTACACCTTCGTGATACTTTGGGTTAGGACGTTGAATAAGTAGTCTTGGAGCTCAAGACAGACTCGTGGGGTCGGGACGTGCTAAGTCCTTCACCCCCTCCGGTACTCGACCGTCGACCTCTTCGACTGAGAACCCATGGACTCCCGAGTAGTCTAGTAGGAGAGAAAAAAAATACAACTACAAAACATACGAGCAACACACAAACTTGTAGAGGTGTCGTGTACAAATGTAAAATATTTCTTTCCAACTACCCTGAAGATTCTGAGATGGGAGGGTTTCGTCCCCCCCGACCCAAGTCAAGGACCAGTCCTTTAATCCAAGGTGTATACTATTGATTTTCAGGTTTACGGTGTCGATTTCTAGGACGTACGACGTTTATTCTGGACCCTCATCGGTTTGTCATTATGGTATGTAAATCCCTTTTTTCTTTCTACATGTTTTCTTC